>OZ037752.1:610000-1167500 GCA_964035475.1 Salix caprea
CTCGTCGCTTGTTTACAATGTATGCCCATGGTTTCAGAAGTGACATTAAGTTATCAGATGTTTGTTACATAAAAATTGAATGCTTGAAAGACTAATAAATCGATCCATATTCTAGGATATCAAGAACACCTATTAGCTTGAAGAATGATTTGGATACAGTAATAATAATCACTGATGACTTGATTAGAGAAAATGATCCAGGCGTCAGATGCTCTTATATAGCTTTTTATTTTGTCACATGCACTTGTCACTTATTAGCATGATAATCTTTTCAGGAGACTTGAAGGAAATAATCTGTCCTCAAGAATCGCTGTTTGTGCTCCAAATTCTTGCACAGTCTACGCGGTTTCTAAAGGAAAATTGTCATCTATTCGTCCATCTTCTTTAGAGACTAGTGAAAGCAATAGAGATGATGGCAGTGTCATCAGTCATATTACTGTCTCCTCATCAAGTTCTGATTCAAGCTCTCAAACAGGTAAACTACATTTGTAGTGAAGATTTGGGGTCCATCCACTTATAAACACAAGCATGAATGTGTAATTTGTAACTGACATGAATTCGTTCTGTGGACTTAGCACTACCCTTTCCTTGTGGTTTCTACTGTCCAAGCCTAGGACTGTTTTCCAGACAATTGTGTAGGAACAAGTTTTTAATCATCTCTTCCTCTTTTTCTTGAATATACAGATTCCAACTCAGTATCTCATTTCCAATTTCCATCCCTGCCAGCTCAGCGATTTCAAGAACTTTCATCTATAGACCATACCAGAACTAATTCCTGTGAGACAAATCAATCAAGTTGCCTGTCTCTGAATCTTGAAGGAGAAAAGGATATAGGGATTTCTTATCCGAGTCTCTCAGAATTAGAATACCCAGTCACTGAGAGTTCTAGCTTCAAACGCATGTCAGCTGATCACCTGTCAAGGAGATCTGATCAAGCTTCAACCTCAGATGTGCTTGCTGGTTGTTCCTCATTTGACAGCCAGGTAGTTTTGCATTTTTTTTTTTGTTTCGGTCTTCTGGTCCTCAAATATTTGAGGTGTTTTATGGCAACATTTATTTGCAAAATTATCACTTGCTAGTAATGAAATCTTCTATTTAAAATAGCTTTGACATTCTATCATAACTATACAGAAATGTGTGTAAATATAAAGGTTCAACTTCTTCATGCAAGCTTATTGAAATTTGTACAGCACCATAAATTTATTGAAAATCCGCGCTACTAGAATAGTCTCTGCCAAATATTTGTTGTTCTTAAGGGACTGGTATTTCAGGAGAATGTGCTATATATATTCATTAGAAAAGCTCATGTGTTGATCATAAAAAAGTACTCTTCTTTTGAAGCAAGAGTTCAGATATAAGCCAGTGCTTCACCAAAATCACTATATGGTTGTAGACTTGTAGCATTTGGTGTGGTTCTCAGAAGTGAATGTGAGATCTAAATGCCCCACCTTATGTTTTCCTTTGCAATCTCTCGTGCAGGAAAATATCAACTTCGAGCTAGAAAAGCTGAGGATTGAACTAAGACATGCTCAAGGAGTAAACGCAGTAGCTCAAAGTGAGACAATTGATGCTTCTCGAAAGGTTAGTATTAGTAAATGTATTGGTTTCTTTCTGTGATGATTCTTCTAGCCAATTGCTGATGTAATTTCAGTAACATCAGCCAAATTTAGTGAGTGTAAATGGGTGACTAATATTGTTTTGGCTGTTCATATTATTTCCCTTCTAGTTTACTATAGTCTTCCTGACAAAAAAGACTGCTACAGTATTGACAATATCTTCAGAAGCTATCAAATTCTAAAGAAAAACTCATTGAGCTCTAGTCAAAGAGGTGATTTTGTCCATAGTCTAATCAATAACGACTTCCTATAAGAATTCTACTGGGATCTTTTCTGTTTCTACCGTTGCAATTCAAATCTATCCATTTTTTAATTAATTTATTTTGATTGATGAGACAATTTTTCTCATTTGAATGACCTTAATAAACATCAGTTGGAAGAAGCAACAAGACTCCTGGAAATAAACCATAAAGAGGAAAAAGCCAGGGAAGAGAGGGCAAGATGTGAAGCTGTAATCCGGAAAGTCGAATGTCTAAGGGAGCGTGCCAAAAGAGAAGCTTCACAGAGGCATGAAGCAGAAATCAAAGCCATGCGTGATGTCAAAGAGGTGATTTTGTCCATAGTCTTATCAACAACGACTTCCTTTAAGAATTCTACTGAGATCTTCTCTGTTTCTACATTTGCAATTCAAATCTAATTTTTTAATTAATTTATTTTGATTGATGAGACAATTTTTCTCATTTGAATGATCTTAATAAACATCAGCTGGAAGAAGCAACAAGACTCCTGGAAATAAACCATAAAGAGGAAAAAGCCAGGGAATTGGCAAGGGAAGAGAGGGCAAGATGTGAAGCTGTAAGCCGTAAAGTTGAATTTCTAAGGGAGTCTGCCAAAAAAGAAGCTTCACAAAGGCATGAAGCAGAAATTAAAGCCATGCGCGATGCCAAAGAAAAGGAAAGGCTTGAGAAAGCTATTTCTGGTTCTGTGCAGCAATACCTGGAGATCACATGGGAAGAGATTGTTTCTGCTACCTTATCTTTCTCAGAAGAGCTTAAGATTGGAATGGGAGCATACGGAACTGTATATAAATGCAATTTTCGCCATACAACTGTAGCAGTGAAAGTTCTTCATTCAAAAGAGGACAACAATTCCAAGCAATTTCAGCAGGAGGTATGCAAGTTGTTGAAATTAATTAAAACCATAAATTTAAAAAATACTTGAACAAATCTACATTTTAAAATGTGTTATTAATAAGCATTTTAGTGCTAACCATCTTTTTTTTTTTTTTGCTGAAAGTTTAGTCAGTCTCATATTTTGGAGGCATGTCCACCTCGTCACATGCTAAACAAAGCAATTTGGTTTGCAATATGGCATGCACAAACATCTTTTCATTTCATCTTCCCTATAATGCGCTTGGGAATTCACTCTTTATGATTTCACCTGACCAGTAATTCAAGTAAATACTTACTGTGCTTCCTTTTGATTTCAGCTTGAGATCTTGAGTAAAATTCGCCATCAGCACTTGCTCATGCTTCTTGGCGCTTGTCCTGATCATGGTTGCCTTGTTTATGAGTATATGAAGAATGGGAGCTTGGAGGATAGACTGCAGAGGGTAAACAATACACCCCCTATTCCATGGTTTGAGAGGTTTCGAATTGCTTGGGAAATAGCCTCGGCACTCTTTTTTCTTCACAGCTCCAAGCCACAGCCAATTATTCACCGTGATCTTAAACCAGCCAACATCTTGCTAGATCATAACTTTGTGAGCAAGATTGGTAATGTTGGCTTTTCATCATTGTTTTATTCAGATGCTTCTTCTTTATCCACCATGTACAAAAACAAAGGACGTGTTGGGACATCATGCTACAGAGATCCCGAGTATCAAAGAACCGGGTTGATTTCTCCAAAATCCGACACTTACGCTCTTGGGATGATAATTTTGCAGTTGCTGACTGCAAAACCATCTATAGCATTAACACATTTGATGGAAACAGCAATGGAGGAGGGTCATTTGGTGGAGATTTTAGATTCAGAGGCCGGGAACTGGCCATTGGAAGAGACGAAAGAATTGGCTATATTGGGACTAAGCTGTACAGAGATGCGATGCAAAGACAGACCGGATCTGAAAGATGTAGTACTTCCTACATTGGAGAGATTGAAGGGGGTTGCTCGTAGGGCCCGGGATTCAGTTTCCAGTCTACAGTTGACACCTCCTAAGCACTTAATCTGCCCAATACTTCAGGTATATGTTCCCACGTGCTTATTATTCAAGTAAAAACAGAAGAAATTCACACAGGAAACAGCCTTACACAGTTTCTTTTACAGGATTTAATGAATGATCCCTGCGTTGCGGCGGATGGTTACACTTATGAGCGCAAAGCAATACAGAAGTGGCTTGAAAAGAATGACACGTCACCGATGACGAACTTGCCGCTGCCTAATAAGAATCTCCTACCCAGTTACACTCTTCTCTCTGCTATAATGGAGTGGAAGTCCAAAACCCCATGACACCTCCACATTCATTCCTCAGGTTAGCACAGAAGGATTGCTTTTAGAATCCCTTTGAAAAAACCATTTGTGTCCATGTAAATGTCATTGGTAGAGGTTCTGATTTAGAGCAATGTAGGTCAAGTTACCACAGTCTTACATCAAATCCAGACTGAAATGACAATTTGCGCAGCTATTTGAGTTATTTGACAGTAGTTTGCTGCAAGCCATAGAACATGAAGCTCTGTTGAAAGTGTAATGTTATTCGATTTTTTCACTTAGACCACAGACATAAACATAAACATTTGATTCTCTATAATATATAAGATAAAAATACGTAACCCGTGACGAAGCACGAGTTACTTAATTAGTATCTTGCTAAATTAAATTGATTTTTTTTGCTGATATTGCTCATTCATACGGATTCTTGAATTCCTCAACAATGATGGTTCTCAAAATCAGTCTCGCTTCTGTACAGCAGTTGATGGGCTTTGTTTTGCATCTCACACCAGTTTTGGACAGAATTCGGCGGAGGAAGATTCAGGTGCCACAGCTTTAACGACGATCCAGGCCTGATTATAAATGAGGGCGGGGCTGCGATGCTCCACCAAAAGCATATCATTTTGATTCTCATGCTCTATGTTCTTACCGTCTTGCCATGGCTGCCTCTCTACACCATGAAAAATGGCCTCCCTCTTGAAACATCTTTGTAACCCAACACGTCACAATCAGCTTTTCCATGAGCTTTCTTGTTGAAAGCACGAAGCAAAAGCTTCATAAACATTGGAACGAACCTCATCACCTGCAGGGAATTTGTCATGATCGATCCTATCCAGATGAAGCTTCCTGTATATTGGCTGATAATTGATATCATAAACATTTAAGGAGGGGGTTGACGGTTGAAACTCTGTTCAGTATTATTGATGCTTCTTTTATTATTATTAACGTGGATGTCCGGTTCAGTTTGTGTATATTTCAACTAATATCAAAAATTGTAAAGGTAATATAAGTTTCTTATTAATAATTACAAAGTTCGAAATTGAAAACATGAGAGAGTACTCTGGATGTGACTGTTTTACTAAAATATATGAATTTTTAAATCATTTTTTATAGTTTTGAAAAATGGATTAAATGTTCTTTTTTTTTAGTTTTGAAAACAAGTTAATTAGTCTCTTTATTAGTGCGAATTGACCAATCTTGTTATTTACCCATTAAAAAATGATTTTGTTTTATGCTTCTTAAAAATATATATATAAAAAATGAATTATTATAATAAACTATAGATAATATAAGTCAAAGATTATGAAGGTAATATAAGTCTCCAACAATTATTATATTAATAATTACAAAACTCGAACTTGAAACCGTTTTCATATTAGTATGAAACATGGTTGAGTCTTTTGACTGTTTTACTAGAATATGACTTTTAAATCATTTTTTATAGTTTTGAAAAATGGATTAAATGTTTTTTTTTAGCTTTGAAAACAAGTTAATTAGTCTCTTAGTTAGTGCTAATTGACCAATCTTGTTATTTACCCATTAAAAAATATTTATTTAAAAAAAATCTACTTTTCTTATCAATTTTCTCATATTATTTACTTATTTTGTTTTTGTTTTATGCTTCTTAAAAATATATATATAAAATGAATTATTATAATAAACTATAGATATTAAATAATCGTTTGGCCCGCGTCCACGTTTCGTTTCCGAACTAGCCACAAGTTCTCCAACAATATTAATTGGGATTGCGTCGGTCATGTGCCTGACAAATTTTGAGTTTTTATTTTATTTTTTAAAGTTTTAAATTAGTTTTTTAATGAGTTTCTAAATTATTTTAATATATTAATATCAAAAATAAATTTAAAAATTATTATTTTAATTTATTCTTAAACAAAAAAGATATTTTATTAAATAACTTCAGCATCAACCGATATCCAAGCAGTCACAAATTTATTATTAGATATTTTAAAATAACTGCAGCCTCAACCCATTTTATTTCATTCTACCCAATCCCACACAGCCACGTAAGCAACACCACATCACACAGCCGGTGGCTTCCCCTACCTTTCCCTCCATATCCAAACACCAAAAAAACAATAATATTAAAAAACCTTCCAAGACTGAAAAAAACGAATATTCCTCCCTCACGCCACCGACCTCCCAAAATCCTGAGAGATTACTGTTCCTGTTGGGTTTCCTTTTCCTCTACAGCTTTTCCTCCCTCATCTTCTATCCAAAAAGAAGCATCATTTTTCTTTATCTCCAAACAAAACCTTAGGAAAAGTGAAGAGAAGAAAAGGAAAAGACTTCAAGTTTATGTTTCAAAAGATAAAATCCAAAACAGCCCATCAATTCAATTCCTCAGAAGACTCAAACTTCTCACTTTTATAAATCCAGTTCTATTTTATAAAACAGCCCGTCAAATTGTTTTTCTTGATTTGATCAAACCCAGCTATGATTATACCAAGACTTTCCCTTTTTATTTCCTTTTTTTCTCTTGTTTTATGCAATGAGAAATTCAATTCTCACATTCTTCCAAGACCCTTGATTTTAGAAACAACCCAGTTGAGGGAACTTGACAATGAAGTCCAATTGCAATGTACAAGCTGGAGATTTGGTGTTGAAGCCAATAATTTGAATCCATGGAAAACAATTCCCCTGGAGTGTGCAGAGTATGTGAAAGATTACATGCTTGGAAGAGCTTATAGACTGGATTTAGAAAGGGTGTCTAATGAAGCAGGTATTTATGCAAAGAGTTTGGAATTGAGTGGTGATGGGAAAGATATTTGGGTTTTTGATGTTGATGATACTTTGCTCTCTCATCTGCCTTATTATGCTGAACATGGTTACGGGTATGTTTCTTTTACTTTTTCCTTTTTTGGGTTTTGGGCTTTTGGTTTATTGCTGTTGATTACTTGTTTGGATGTTGAGAAAGTTGTATAAACATGAATGACTTGAGTTTTTGGATAATTTTATGGAATTCTGTTTGAATCCTGTTTGGCTGGTGCGATTTGGATTGTGTGGGATTTGAGAAACCAATACATCTAAAAGATGAATGAGGTCCAATCAAAACAATTAGTGCTTAGATACTGAATATGGGAGAGCACTTGATTTTCAAGTAATTTTATTTTGATTTATTGGTGGCACCTTAGGATCCGAGACTGGGTGTAACTAGTAAGGGTGAGGTTGATTGGATTGGTAGCTCTTTTTATTCATCTTGTTTTGATTCTCTGTTATGGTTTTTTTTTTTTTTTTTGCAACAGATAGTTAGCTAATGTGGAGTTTTCTAAGAAAATAATTCCTGTGGTGTGCTTTTGCAGCTTGGAGATATTCGATCCAGCGGAGTTTAATAGGTGGGTTGACAAGGCTCTCGCACCTGCTATAGAGCCGAGTTTGAAGCTCTATAAGGAGGTTATGGGTTTGGGCTTCAAGGTTTTCTTACTGACTGGACGCAGCGAGTCGCAAAGGAGTGTGACAGAGGAGAACTTGATCAATGCAGGGTTTCAGAATTGGGAGAAGCTTATTTTGAGGTGAGTATGACTGCCAATATGGAAACTTTGATTGGTATGTATGTGTTATAAGTGAAAATGGATATGAATGTTGCTTCACTGTGCCATTTTCTGCCAGTTTGTTCATATGTTATAGTATTTCGACCAGTACACAGATGCATATGTATTTGTGGATTGATTGGTTATGGAAGGATTGAGTCTTTTCAAGGGAGGCCAAGCCAGCGATCCATTTTATGTTGGAGGAGAAAGCTCATCCAAGGATAACAATGGAAATGCATATCTTTTGATGCTCCTTGAAAATATTCTGAGGTTTCTCACGATGCTGTTTTAATCTGAAGACAAGAAACCACTTTTGAAGCAATCTAAAATTTTGAATCATATGATCCAGGTGCCCTTTTGTTATTTCCAGGGTTAATACGGTTCCCTTACTGGTAAAGGTGCCATCCTAGGCTAATGAACTGGAAACTTCATCGATGAACAGTGGGATACATAGTAGAGTCTCTCCCATTATAATTATTATCCATGTGACCTTCATGAATCTTGTTCTCTGTTCGGAACTTGAAATAATGATTGCGTGTGTGCATGGTTTTCATGTTTTTATCAGTAAGGACAAACAGATAAAGATGGAAGTAACTTCGATGACTCATCATAGAATTTTCCATGTTGATAGCTTGACATTTTTATATCAATTCATCTTCCTTTTCCTGTTCTTTCATCTAATCATGAGAGACATTGAAATTTCTATCACGAAGAACAGGCATGCACAACTTTTTCACATTGGCTCTGTAATAACTCGAGTCACCGCGCCTAAAGAATTCTTCTTCTTTGTGTTCATCAGGGGATCGGAGGATCATGCGAAATTGGCAACAGTATTCAAGTCGGATAAGAGAAGTGAGATGGTGAAAGAGGGATACAGGATTCTGGGAAATTCCGGAGATCAATGGAGTGATTTATTGGGTTCCTTCATGTCAAATCGCTCATTCAAGCTTCCGAACCCCATGTATTTTATTGTTTGACATGGCCAAAATTCTTCTAAAATCACTGTGCCCAGAATAGGTACTCTGTATAAGATACAATAATAATAATCTAATGTTGTGAATTGCTTATATCAAGTGCTTTTTTAAAAGTTTTCAAGAATCATAGGTTATTATTTGCAACACTTTTCCTGTGCTCAAAGGAATACAAGGAGGATTCTTCTCGATGTTTGATCCTAGAATTCTTGTGCCAACCCCACATGAATGACTCATCTCAACCTAGATGGACACTTTGCTAGCTCTTTTTGTCATGATCTACATCATAATGTCTCTGCTTGATTTGAAAAAAAAACAAAAAAAAGTAGAGTACCCCATCTCTTGCTCTTTCTACTGTATTTATTTTTAAAAATATATATATATTAAAATATATTTTTTTTAATCTTTAACCTAATATATCCAATGAAAATATAAAAAAAACATTAAAATAAATCAAATTTATATTTTTCAAAAATACTTATTTTAAAAAACTGGTATTAAATGACAACAACACAATAGCTACTGGATTTAGAAGGTGTTTGAAAACGTGATTGTGGTTGTGTTTTCAACGCAATAACTACTAGATTAAAGTGTTTTTCACTTATAAATATATTAAAATAATAATTTAAAAAATATATATTTTTAATATCAACATATTAAAATGATTTAAAAACACTAAAAAGATTTCAAAAACATTTTTTTTAAAACAAATTAATATATTTTTATCAGGATTTGTATGGATAGCCAGTTAACCCAAGTTTTTCTATTGGATTAAACTAAACAATTTTTTATTTTTTTAATAACTAATCATTGAATAAATAGATTAATAAATAAATAACACAACATGTAAAGTTGTTATGATTACTTGTTTTCTTGAGATGGAATTGAGTTTCGATGGTGTGTCCAATTCTTCATTTCCTTCCATTAATCCAATTATTAAATCCCTCAAAATCAATTATTTCTTAACAAAAAAATCTCCAATTATTCCTGCCCTTAAATTATTCCAGGGGATCGATCCATCCAATTATTAAATCCCTCTATATTTGGAGATCCAATCATGCTTGCATGTCGAGTCACAAACTACACCTAACAAGAACATCTTCTTAACCTAATGAAAACCATGCCTCACCAAGGTAGCTGTAAACCTTTTTTTGTCATTTAGGATCAACACAAGCACGATGGGTGAAGTGTTAACTCCAATTTTCCTTCGTTTAAAAGGGATCTGTAATTTCTATATTTTAATCATGCTCCCCACCAAATTTATTTTGAAGGATTATCCTCACATGATTATTATAAAATCGACAGCCGAATTAGGTGGATTTTACCAATCAATTAATGTGGAATAGGGTAAGAGCAAGAGGGTAAAATGCAATTTTCATTATATTTTTTATATATAAAAGGAATCGAAACAACTTTGGAGTTGGTCCAATTATATTTTTTATATATAAAGTATAGAAAATAAATTTTTTATTTTAATTTACACTGTTCATGTTTGATGGTGTCTTTTGATTTATGGCTTAAAGTAGAGGGCTAAAAAGAGCAAGAATGTTAAAAAGAACCATTTGGGCCCACGTGTCTCCAGCACTTCCATGATATCTCACGTAGTCGTACAGGTCCCACCCGTTTGATTATCAAGGCCGTGGGGTCCACTACCCACCAAACTCATCAATCTCCGCCGTTAATTTACATTCCTTTTCTCAAGATTGTTGACTGTTCTGTCTGATATTGTAGAGCTGTATGACAGATACATCAATGTTTTATCACAGTTGTATATTCAAAAATATTTATTTAATTACTATACATTCTAATTTTATATAGTTTTGTTCACTGTTGAAATTTTAGTCAATAAAAAAAACTATAATTTATAATTTTTTTTTAAAAATATTTTTGAAATGCAATTACAAACCACTCAACACAAGCTACGCTATGTTACATCTATACTTTACTTTTCTCTAACACGTGTAATGACATGATTGGTATATTCATTTTTAAGAAGCTCTATGATGCGCTGATACATATCATGAGAGTATGATTTTAATCCACTGATTAAATCTGAGATTAATCGGATGGTGAGAGATCATGTTACATTCATGGTTATGTTTTTGCAGGATGATTGCCTTATGAGGTCCCACCTAACCCAGAAAAGTCAATGAGGAGTTGGAGAGCCTTTAAATCATACTGCCATGGAATAATCTATTAGATAACATTATCTGAATGGCCCACATGTGATATACCATACTATAAATATTATGATAAAACATTTATAAATAAAACTAATATATGTATTACACGTGTCAATCTATTTCTTTAGCAACGTTTTTTTTTTTTAAATAAATATTCTATCTATACGTTTGAAATTGTGCAAATATACAAGACTTGTATAATACGTAAAACTACTGTATAATAATTTAAAAATTATTTTTAAAACATGACTAAGAAGCTGTTTGGGACTACGGTCAAACTGGCGTTTGGCCAAAATTCAAAAAAAAATTTATTTTAAATGAATTTTTTTAGTGTATTTAGATTATTTTAATGTGCTGGTGTCAAAAACGATTTTTAAAAAATAAAAAAAATATTATTTTAATATATTTTTAAACAAAAAACACTTTCAAAAACAATCACAACCGTTCTCCCAGCATTCTCCAGTATATACTATTGCTGTGAGAGAGAAAAAAATCTATAGACTTTTGTGGGAAAAGAAAAGGGAAGAAATAAAATAGAATAATGAAATTAAAAGCCTGTCATTATTAAAGAAAAGATCCATACATAATGGCATAGTTGAAAGGGCAGCCCTCCACAGCTACATCACAGTGAACACAGATAAAACATCACATGGCTGGCCTAGATCTGTCTTAACTTTCTCTCTCTACTTAGATTTACTTCGGGAACAGCAGAGCTCTCTTCCACCTCAACTACTTGTACAGATACAGTACAAAAATGCTTCTTTAATCTTGATGGCAAAGCCAGAGCCTATTTTCTTTCTAGCCTGGCCCCTTTCTTCTCTCTTCACATAATAAATCTCGGGTTCCACACTGCCTTTGCAAAGTTCAATTCTATCTTCATCTTCTTGTCCTCTCTTTCAATCTATCCGCACCCCAGATCTTCTTTCTCTGTTCTTCAACAGATACTTGCTTGTTTGATTGCAATGTCTCATGCCAGGCAGAGTCTAAAACTTGTAGCGGGGCTAACTTTAGCTACTTTCTTGTTCGTTGTTGTCGCTGTGGTTTTTGTTTACTTCAAAAGAAAAGCAGAAAAAAACAAGTGCAGTGACATAGAGCACACCGAGGAGAAGGGTGGAGATCATGGGGCTGAGACGACAGAGGACCTGGTGACTTTTCAAGGTGGTCAGGACTTAACAATAGCTGACATTCTTGATGCACCGGGAGAGGTTATAGGGAAATCCAACTATGGAACTCTGTACAAGGCCTTGATGCAGAGGAGTAACTGTGTGAGGTTGCTTAGGTTCTTGAGGCCGATTTGTACAGAAAGGGTTGAAGATTTTGGTGATGTGGTGGAGTTGCTGGGGTGCATTCGACATCCCAATTTAGTTTCTCTTCTTGGGTTCTATGCAGGGCCTAGAGGTGAAAAGCTCCTTGTTCATCCCTTTTTCAGGCGTGGCAATCTGTCAGATTTCATCAGAGGTAAGTTTTTTATGTGTTCTTCTGCAAGTTTTACTTCGAAAAAATACATGGACTTGATAGTCTACTATTGGAAGTTTTATATTAATTACTCCATAGTTCCCATCTTTTAGTTTTCTGCAGAATGTTCTCTTTTTTATTTAGGAATGATTTGGCACCGTCAAATCTCATTTAGATCTTGTCACAAATATTTTAGATTCATTGTAGATCTCATCTTGGGCACTTTGTCAGCTAATCACAGTTTGAACGCTGCCTAATTTGTTGCTGTCGACACCTACCCTTGTCATCTAGCAATAATGCTCGCCATTTTCAGCTTGTACAGCCATATTTTTTCACCCCATCTTGCTTATAATGCTCGTCATTTTCGTGCTTTTGGCCTGCAAAGTGTTTAGCTTCAATGGGCCAACTCTGTTTTTTTGGCAGATGGAAATTCTGAGTGTCACAAATGGAGCGTCATTTATAAGATATCTACTGGAATAGCCAAAGGATTGGATCATCTTCACGCTGGATTGCAGAATCCTGTAATTCATGGGAATCTCAAGTCAAAGAATATATTGTTGGATCGCAATTTCCAGCCGTGCATCTCCGACTTCGGCCTGCATCTTCTGTTGAATCTCACTGCTGGCCAGGAAATGCTTGAAGCCTCTGCAGCTGAGGGATATAAAGCCCCTGAACTTATCAAAATGAAGGAGGTCACTGCGGAGACTGATATATATAGTCTCGGAATAATCCTGCTCGAATTACTCTCAGGGAAGGAACCGGTCAGTGAGAATCCGACCGCCGATGAGGATTTTTATCTGCCAACGTTCATGCGAAACGCAGTCCTTGGTCGGAGAATTGCTGATTTATACCATCCAGACATACTTCTTAGCAATAATGGTGTTGACAGTGAAAGACCTGTTACTGAAGAACGTGTGCTCAAGTACTTTCAGCTGGCCATGGCCTGCTGTTCTCCTTCGCCTTCTCTTAGACCGAGCATCAAGCAAGTCCTCTGGAAACTTGAAGAAATTGGAAGATGATAGCATCTGTCGCATTTTGTTGAAAATTGAACAGGGTTCTGGTGGCAGGCTATTATGCAGTTGATTCCGGGCCAGAATTTTTAGATTTTTATTTCTTAAAACATCTTTTTCAATGGTTATGACAGAGTTGATGACAAGATGATATCCTCGTAACGTGCGTGGGAAAAGTTGAAATGGCTGTCCACTTCAGGCGAAAAAGCTGACAATGTCAGCGACAGCACGTAACAAGAAGCGGAGGAGTTTTGTGAATTCTGATGTTATCTTTAATGGCCGAGAAAGTTTGAAGCAGGAATTCTAACTCGAAGCAAAGTCTTGCACATTCCAGCCATCAGACAAGATATGTGGAATTGGTGATTGGCTTTGTCGGATTCCGGGACTGCTTTGTTGCCAGAAAGTACCGGCAACACATGACCACGGATCTGATATGGTCCCCGGCATTGTTTTGTAGATGCATATATGTTTACGAGAAAGGGCCAATTATCAAACAGTAAAAGTGTCGTGCTTGTTCCACTACCCCAGCAATTGTGCCGGAACAAGTTCATCGGCAGCTCCCCGGCCTGTTTCCTTGGACAGGAAACAGTGGCGTAGAATGGTGGCGGGTAGCTTCTGAACTTTGATTGGTCTAAAAACCATGAGAAATTGAGAGATCAGTTTTTGGTTGAGTGAGTCAGGCAGTAACTCACCTTCAATTTCATAGTGCAATCTCTTCAACTACATAGATAATAATAATAATAATAATAATAATAATAATAATGGCACTTTTCTTCGATGTCCTTTTGTGCTTTCCCTCGTATCAACCATCACTCTGGCCATTGGACCAGTTCTTTACATGGTGTGCCACTTCCTCAGCAGTGGGTGGACCACTGCTCATCCAACTTGGTAAAAGCATTTTTTTTTGGAGCTGAGAAATACTATTTTATCTTTTCAACATAGCTCTTCCTTTAAAGCTAAGAAAATAAAGAATAAAAAATATTTTTTTGTTTTTTTTTCTTTAACTTTTTTTTTAGCTCTCTCATTGGGGTTGCGTCAAGTTACTCTGTCTAGATACATGTTTCACTATATTGCCCCTTGATAATTAGATTGGAGGGCTTGGCTTCGAGGGCAAGATGGTGTTTTTACCATGACATAAAGGTCTATCGCTCGCTTGATTTTTTTATTTTGACAAGTTTTTAAAATTTATATTTGTAAATTGACTCATAATAAACTTCTTGACAAGTTCCATATCCAAGGTCTTACATTCACTTAGTTTTTGTAAAGTATCTTTTATTTTCAACCACTTGGGTTTTGAAATTAGTTTTTTTTTAAATGTATTTTAAAATTTGATTCTTATTATTTTAATTGCTATTCATTAAATAGCATCCTCCTTCGATTTTTTATATGGAATATTATCCTTGTTTTTTTGTTACTTTTGCCGGGTTTTTTTTTTTTTTTTTATCGATCTCATCACTCAAAATAAAAATTGGTTGAAAATGAAGTTTCAAGAATTCAAGTGTGTGCCTCCCTTGTGAAACAAGGGATGGCGACAATATATTTTTGACCTGTCTTCAACCTCGTGTCACTTCCAGTGGCGGCTTGCCATGGTGAAAAAACCAGAACAGGAAAAAAAAACGTGAAAATGAAACTCTAATTCATTATTTAGGATCAAACAAACATGACCATCTGAACTTTGCTAACAGAAACAAACACAGGCAAGAGACTCGATGTACTGAAAAACCTTAAACATACTTACAAACTTCGATTCATTCTCCGGTCCGGTACCGATTCCCTGATCTACGGTTGGATTGAAATCACAAAGCTTCGTCGAGCTCTTATCCTTGAAGTCATAACGTATCACTTTGCCTGGTATGCGCAGCAGCACTGAAAACGATCGAGTCCTCATCTCTTTCTCCCCTGACAAAAGCCAGTATCTCAAAAGCATAACTTGTCAACCCCCACAAATCCAGAGATGAACTCATAATCATCTCGATCAAGATCGATGTGGTACTTTGCAAACCATCCGTTGTAGCCCGCCCTCATCTCATGAACATCAAGTTTTGCGTTTGCTTGAGGGGGAGGGCCATGAACATCAAGATTATCAGGAACCGTACCTTACACATTTTCTCCGTTCGAAAACATCATCGACTTGAGGAGCTGGAGGCGGTGGCATTTGCTCAAGCTTTTCTCCGTCAATATCGAAACACAAAGAAACACCAGTACCTGAAACATCGAGCCAGTAAATAACTCCGTTACATAAGACCCCGCCCTTGAATTGTTTATCACTGCCTTTTGTGGTAAAATGATCACCGGAAACCCTCCATGGACCACTGTTTGATGAATACATCTTTATCTCATACCGATGCGGTAACCATGGAAATTTACATACACAAATCACTTTGTAATGAGGTGACTTGGAAGGATCAAAAGCTAAAGCAGCACCTACAGCGCGACGCGGTCTAGGAATTATAGTATGCTGCTTGGTAGTAGGATTGTAAACGTAGTACATTCTGCCAGACCTGTCCGTACGAAGACTACGAAACAATAGCAATCCATTACAAGATTGAATGAGTTTGATTTCTGATGGATCATTGACAAAAGTCAGGTTTTCAAAGGGAGGTTTAGAGTGGTTGGAATCAAGGGCCACAAATTGGTATCCAGCATATGGCGAGCCACGCTCGATCAGAAACAGGCGGCCACAGGGGGGGGTGTCGCCAGAGATGCGGCGGCGAGAGAAGTGAGGGTTAGATATGAGAGAGAGCCAGTGCTTGGACACACATTTGAATTTGAGGAGGGATTTGATGGGAAGACGGAGAAGGAGTTCAGTCAAGAGATCTTCATTATTGGCAATTGTTTCAGCTGATACAGAGAATAATGGTGCTTGGGAAGATGATGATGATCCTGCGATTCTTTTGGAGGATAGCATGGTGAAACGAAAGCTGTGTGCTGAAGAAACTGTGCGGTCTTGCTTGTTCTTTGGGGGAAATAATAATGGAATTTATATAACAAGTGATCTGCTGCAAGCAAAGATCGAAGATTGTTTAACAAGCCATTTTGCTATTGCTTCTCAAGCAAGTTTCTTGTATTAGGGTTACTTTCTTGAAAAAGAATTATAGATAATTTAAGTCCCGAGCCAAATTCTTTTTGAATAAAAAATTTGTTGAGATATTGCTAATATTTGTTTTTCAGTAAAAAAATTAAATTATATAAGAGTTAATCTAATATAATTTAATTGACTTTGAAGACCCACACACTAACCAGAGATTTAAAATTCAAATGGTTTTAGATAAAAATAAAAATAAATACTTGATTCATAAACTATTAAATATAAAAAATATAGGGTATATAAGTCGAGTTAATTGAGTTTTAAAAATTGGATTTTTTTATTTATCATTTATAATATCCATATCATTATACAATTAAATTAGATAATATAAATAGTATAGATTTGCGGAATTTTTCTAACAGCACTCTTACAGAAGCAGAATTAAAAACTGAAACTCCTTGAATGTTGTGAAGGAAGGAATAATTTGGGTGGAAAACTTCCACAAAAAGATGCTGCCACAGTCTTCAAAGTGTCAAAAGCAATAAAAAAAAGAAAGGAAAAAGAAATATAGATAAAAGTAAGGATATTGGGGCCCATTTGTTTTCGTCACTTGTCACAAAAAAAAAGGATACATTAGCACTCAACAAAATAATTATAGGTTAACACTAAAATTAAAAAAAATTAACAAAAAATTAAAAAGATGAAAGTAGTTTTGTTGCTTGCATTCCATTCCTTTGTGAATATATATATATATATAGTGTTGCTCAAACTTTATCTTTTTGTTTTGTTAAAAAAGAAAAATTTAAGTGGTTTTTTTTTAAAGTAAAACAATATGTAGGTTAAAGTAGCTTTTTGAAAATGTCATTTAACTTCAACCAATGAGTTCATTTTAAAACCTCTTTTTATTTAAATTAAACTTCAAACGTATAAATGTTAGTTTAATATGATCCGATTTGCTTGAGAAGTTTAAAGACAACTTGGATGACCAATAAATACATCGTTTATTTTTTTAACAAAAATGATTTTTTTTAAAATTTAAGATAATAGCATATAAATATTGGTAAACAAGTTTGCTTAACATATAAATATTAATTTAAACTTCAATCTAAATATTTAATTCAAACTTCGACATGATCCAGTTTGCTTAACAAGTTTAAAGACAACTTGAATGACCAATAAAAATATTGTTTGATTTTTTTTTAAATGATACTTTTTTAAAATTTAAGATAATAGCATATTTGATCTACATTGATCAACCTAGTTTAATTTGCTAATTCATGACCTGGATTATGTACATGACCACAATAAGCTAATCAAGTGAGGCCATTTGTCTCTTTCTTTTCTTCGTGGTTGGGCTTTCATTGAGCTCATGTGTGATGAAATTCAAAACTGTGGACACGATCTGAGGCTCGGAGGTTGTATTCTCGTCTCAATTCCATGAATTGAGAAATCCATGGGGGCAGAAGTTTCAGCTACTTTGATGAGGTGACCCTAATGCGAGAGAAGGAGAAATCTGTGATGAACACGTTGAAAGACCTGGCCGAAGAAGCCACAAGGCCCACAACTCTATCATTTTAATATAATAAAATGAAACAAAAAACAGAAAAGTAAAAAACAAACAAAGACGGGTAAAACTATGTTACGATCTATTGTTTTAATCCCGACGACATAAAAAATCTTATCTTTATCTTACGTTTGTCAAAGGAAAAAAGAAACTGTGATTTGGTAGAGATAAGTAGAAGGCAGGAAGTTCGATGGTCTCCACCCCCCCCTCCCCAACTCTATTTCTCTTCCATTTTATATGATATGATTGTGACCCGAGTGTTTATGATGGTTAATTTTGCTGTTTTGTTTGGATATATGGGATGTACAGGCAGAAAGTGGAGAGAGCAAATTGAAGCTGTATTCTTACTGGAGGAGTTCTTGCTCTCAACGTGTTCGCATTGCTCTTAACCTGAAAGGTTTCCCCTAATCTTTTGCTTTGCTTAAAGTTTGGATTTTTATTTTGGTTTTCTTGGTTACAGGGCTGGATTATGAGTATATACCTGTTAATTTGCTTAAAGGAGAACAGAAAAATCCTGGTGATAACTAATTACTTCCTACTAGTTTTTCTTTTCACTCTTTATTTCCTATTTTGTGTTCAATCTTTTATTGAATGTAGATTTTTTTTTATTCATATTGTGTTGGGTAGATTTCTTAAAGCTAAATCCTCTTGGATATGTGCCTGCGCTGGTAGATGGGGAGATTGTAATTGCTGACTCTTTTGCCATTTTAATGGTGACTCATTTTTCTCATTTTTTTTTGCTTCGTTGTTATTTCTGGTGCTCATCGATTGACTCCCTTTTTAACTTTTCAATTCCACCCCCTCGAAATATGTAGTATTTGGAAGAGAAGTACCCTCAGCATCCTTTGCTGCCTAGTGATCTTCAGAAAAAAGCCCTTAATCATCAGGTTGCATTGCACATCCTTCCTTGCTTTTTAACTGCTATATCTTGTTTGCGCACCACTTGTACCAACAATTCATCAGCGAACACAAATGGCTTCATCATTAGAAGTTGCAGTTTTGATATGAGGTCCTCTGATCATAAATTATGAGTTCCTGATTTAATTGTGCACAACTGTTTGTTATGCATATATATATATATTATTTCCCTTTACTTTAAGTTTTACCAGCAGCTTCTGTGCCAAGTGTCAAATACTTATTCTCTCTCTCTCTCTTTAATCTCTTCCATTTTAGGCTTCAAATGTTGTTTGCTCTAACATACAGCCTCTTCAAAACATTGCTGTGCTTGTAAGTGTCTTATTGAGATTATTGCTCCTGTTAATTGTGTTAGAATTCAGATGATGTTTATCTGACGTTGCCAGACTACTAATGTTCCTTTTGCTGTTTTGCTGCACTCTATTTACAGAATTTTATTAAGGAAAAAGTTGGTCCAGATGAGGTGATTCCTTGGGTTCAGAGTCATATTAACAAAGGGTTTGCAGGTAAACCAACCTTTTTCTTTAATTCTAAGTGGAAAAGCTGAAATTTCATTTGCAAAAAATAACATCCAGATCAGTCCTCCATATCAAGTTGTTTTTCTGTGTAAAAGCTAGACAATTAGATTTTCACTTCTCTATTGCCATAGGCTGTCAACACTGACAACTTTTACATACAGACCTTGCTTTTCTTGCTCTCAATTGATATGAGTCATATGACCTATTTATGCTATGGTCTAAATTCATTCACAAGAGCTGTCACACTAGACTTGTAATAACAAGAAACATTTGACAGGCTCATCGTTAACTACTTGTATGGTTATATTCAGTATTTGCCAACATTAGTGTTAAACTCAGTAAAATTATGTTTAATTGCAAATCAATGGATGATAGTCATTTGAATTTGGTTTGCCTTTATCAGATTCAATATAAATAGAAGCTGATATGTTAAGGTGCTAGTGTGCTTCCTATTTGAATTAGTCTTGATGTATTGTGTTTCTCAGCACTAGAGAAGCTACTAAAAGACTGTGCTGGAAAATATGCAACTGGAGATGAAGTTTCCATGGTTTGTTTTCTATTATCGTTTTGTTTCATCCTTGTTTTACTTGAAACTCAAACTTTCATGTATAATATTCACTTTTTATGGGTCAAAAATCTGGATCTAGCTTGACTCTGATCCCAAACCATGGATCTGGGTTAGTGATATAAAATGGTGCTGCTGGAGCTCTAATTGCTATAAGATGGTGGATTTTTGAAGTGCGTGTGACACATTATGCTGAATCCTCACTTCTATGGTATGAGAATAAATTATGATACATTATTTCACCTTGCAGGCAGATCTGTTTATAGAACCACAGATTCTTGGAGCAATTAAAAGGTTCAATATTGACATGGTAGTTACCGGTCCCTGAGTTTGTTTATTTTTGTATTAAGTTACTATATCTGCATGTAGTTCATCTGTTCTGTTTGAGCTGTTAAAAATCATACAAACATGTGCTTTATAATATCAAGCTGTAGTCGGCACAGACATGTTGATCTTTAATTTTTTCTTGTAGTTTGTGCTTAATTTGTTATGGTAGAATATTCGGTTTAATGAAAATATGTAACTCTAATAAATTTGAGAAAAAAAATGTAAATCCCTCTATGAATCACACCATTTAACCTTTTGCCACAATTTGCTATAGTAAAATAACTTTGGTTTTGATTTTCATCCTTTATGCATTGCTCATCTCTTTCCGTCTCCCCCTCAAAATCCCTTGCATTTGAATTTCTGTGTGCAAAGTGATACGACAACTACTCTCTAGATTTTGATGTAGAACAATGAACAAAAAGAATTAAAACAGGAAAAAAAGAAGCTTTTAGAAAAAAAGCCGAGAATTAAAAGCAAAAAAAGAAAAGAAAAGGCCAGAAAAGAGAAGAGTGAGGGTTGGAAAAGTCTGTAACTCTGCAATTTTTATTCAATTTATCAAAAACTGTCTCGCAAACTGAAAGAGAAACATATATATAGCATAACCCTAAAACATCCAACTATTGGGTTTAGCCTACCAATTAAAACTGTCTAACATAAATAACCCAAATATAACTAGGAAACAGTCCCAGTCTTCCAACCAAAGAGTGACAAACTGAGCCATCCTTCATCATCTTCGTCCATATACCCATGTAATCTGTGGTTTAGGTTCCTCACCAGATTCTTAACTCTATGTTTTAGCTTGCTGTTCATTATTTTAACATACAATTTGACAATTGTGTTCTTGCTTTCTCATTTGTGCAGACTCAGTTCCCTCTTCTATCGAGGTTGCATGAAGCATATAGTGAGCTGCCAGCATTCCAGAATGCTATGCCAGAAAATCAGCCAGATGCCCCACCCTCATCTGTCACTAGCTGAACCTGTACACCCAGAAGGTAAAGGTCTCCAGTAACATAGCTGAAGCAAAATGATAAATACTTTCGATGAGGTTTCCTCGCATAAAAAAAAATAAAAAAAAATTATCCACCAACAATTTATTGAATAGAGTTAAAAATAATGTTGAGCTGAACCCAAGCTCAAGCTCAAGCTTGCTTGTTTATTTATTTATATTGCTATTGATGGGGAATGGGGGAGGGGGAAGTAAACGATTCAGGATCTATTTGAGTAATTTCCCTTTAGTTATTCCCATATCAGCATGTTTATGTTCTTCGCTAATCATTCTACTGAAATTGGTTTGGTTCATTTTTCTTTTCAGATAAGATTTTCCCATCAGAAAAATCAACATAAAGAACAATCAGTGAGATATCGACGCAAAACTTCCAATTTCTAGTATTACATTACAATAAGGATTTGGTTGTACCAAACATGTATGTATCAATGCAGATTAAGAAAAGTAATGGCACAACAAAGGAAACTGTCATGATATGAATAAATTGTCTAGCACGCACGCACGCCTGCCTGAATCATCCTGTCTTCATCATCTTGCATTTCTCTATTCCCCATAGTAATCAATTTGATCACTTTCATCAATGTTCTTGAATTTTACAGCATTCAGGAGGAGGACCCTGAACTCCATGCTTTGACAGCTTAATATCTGAAAAGAAATCCAATCTCAATTATTCCTTGTTATTTTCGTGTTCACCTGTAATCCACTCTCATGTTATTCATTCAAACAAGTATAATCCTGCAAACGATTTTCTTATAAAAATAAATAAATTGGGGATGAGAATTACTACCCTGACAGAGCTTATTTATCTGCAGCTAGGCCAGTGACATTATACAATGTACACGCTATACGAAAGCACTCGAGATTCAATATGCGTTATAAAGTAGGGTTTTTTGGTGGGACGATTTCTAAATAATACCATCTTTCAGAATTTTCGTACATATATCGGTTGCTCTTAAGACAGAAAGACAGTTTCTGTCCTTACGAGATAGAAGTCTTTCACCATTTTACTAAGCAAATGGCCCATGCATCATACCCAGCTGCAAAGCTACAAGCATTAGTATTAGTAAAAGAGCTAAAACAGCTCGGCCAGTCCACTGTGCACTCACACTCATGTGCACTGTGAACTGGCCATTTCTAGCTCTTGCGTCGCGCGCGTATGTGCACCTGTTTTTGTTTTTTTTTTCCTTAGAGATGCTTTATATATTTTCTATGGCGGAAATGACAGAGAAACACATGTGGCCGAGCGGCCCTCCTGCGCGCTGGAATTCGAACCCATGCGCCAACAAACTTAATTTTCGTTTTTTTTTTTCCTCTTTTTTTTTTTTTTTTTTTTTTTTCTGAAATAAATGTATAACTGAAATTAAGCTTTTGAACCGTGCTTAATTTTTGTTTTCAACATGTTTTTTGTACGCAAGGGTTGAAAAAGTTGCTTTCATTTTTTTTTATAATTTTTTTAATTTTAATAATAATAATAATAATAATTTAATTGTTTTTCTTGCTTACTCTTTTGTTAATGTTTTTTTTTTCTCCGGATAATTTAATATTTTTTATTGTTTTGACAGTAATGGCAATGATATTTATTTTATTTTCTTTTGTTAAAGTTTCTAGGATATTTTTAGTCTTTCATTAATTATATGTTCTAATATTTATTGAATATTATCTCATAGGAATATATATAGGGAGAAAAAAACATGACCTAGGATTTTTTGAATGAAAAAAATTAACATCAGTATTCTTAAATACATTTAATATAATCATATAATGAATAAATCGGATAACATAAAAAAAATTTGTCTTCGAATTTTAATTTTGTACTTAACACAACAACAACAACAACAACAACAACAACAACAACAACAACAATAATAATAATAATAATAATAATAATAATAATAATAATAATAATTTAATTGGTTTTTCTTGCTTACTCTTCTGTTAATATTTTTTTCCCTCCGTATAATTTAATAATTTTTATTGTTTTAACAGTAATAGCAATGCTAATTTTTATTTTTATTTATTTTTTTGTTTTATCTTTTGTTAAAGTTTCTTGAATATTTTTAGTCTATCATTAATTATATATTCTAATATTTATTGAATATTATCGCATAGGAATATATATAGGGAGAAGAAAACATGACCTAGGATTTTTTGAATAAAAAAAACTTAATATTAGTATTCTTAAATATATTTTATATAATAATATAATGAATTAATCGAATAACATAAAAAAAAATTATTGAATATTATCGCCTATAAATATAGAGAGAGAGGAAAAAAATGACCTAGGATTTTTTCCTTAAAAACAATTTAATATCAATATTCTTAAATACATTTAATATAATTAACAAATCTTATAAGACAAATTTTGCCTTTGAATTTAAATTTGGTACTCTTTTGTTTAAGTTTATTTCTTAAAAACAAATTTGCAATATTTTCATTTTTAATATTGTAAATATAATATTACCGGGGGGGAAATTAAACTAAAAAAAAATTACGAATTTACTTAGGTTATCTACAATTAAAAAATATACGGGTCACTTCCCGTTTCGATTCATGTTTTTTTTAGACGGCAAATAAGTCATTATAGCACGTAAAAAAATTAAGTTAATTTCTAGAAAAAATTTAAATATTTTTATTTTTAATGTGTCAAATCTAATATTGTTTCGAGAAAATGGAACTCAGGAAAAATATATAGAGGGAGAGGGAAAATGACCTAGGATTTTTTTAAGGATAGAAATTCATATCAGTATTCTTAAATACATTTAATATAATAATACGATGAATAAATCTTATAAATTAAAAAATTATTGGCTTCAAAATTCATTTTTGTGCTCTTTTGTTTAAGTTTATTTCTTGAAATAAATTTGCAGTGTTTTGACTTTTTAATTATATATTTGTTTATTTATATCAAATTAAAATATGTGAAACCAATTATATGTTCTAATATTTATTGAATATTATCGCCTAAGAATATAGAGAGAGAGAACAAAATAGCCTAAGATTATACTTTAAATTAAATATATTATGGAAATTATGTCAAATTAATTATATATTTGTATATTTATGTCAAATTAAAATATGTAAAACTAATTATATGTTTGAATATTTATTGAATATTATCGCCTAAAAATATATTGAGAGAGAGGAAAAATGACCTAGGATTTTTTGAAGGATAGAAATTCATATCATGTTTTCTTAAATATATTTAATATAATAATATGATTAATAAATCTTATATAAAAAAAATATTGGCTTCAAAATTTAATTATGTGCTCTTTTATTTAGGTTTATTTCTTTACAAGAATTTCCAATGTTTTCATTTTTAATATTTTAGATCTAATATTACTGGGAAATAAAATCTAAAAAAAAAATATTGACAAATTTACCTGCATTATCTACAAGTCAAATTAAAAAATATACAAGTCACTTCCCGTTTTCATTAGACTGTTCTTTTTAGACGGCAAATAAATAATTATAGCACAAAAAAAAAATTAAGTTCATGTTTTAAAAACAAATCACAATATTTTTATTTCTAATATGTCTGATATTTATTGAATATTATCGCCTAAAAATATATTGAGAGAGAAGAAAAATGACTTTGGATTTTTTGAATGACAAAAATTCATATCAGTATTCTTAAATATAATTATACTAACTAAATATCAAAATAATAAAATACAATACATATAAAAACAATTAATTTTTTATATAGATAAAAAAACCCGCCGCATCGCGCGGGTATACCGCTCGTAGTTATCAAATGCTGCTTTACTATGGAAGAGGCTCGAGTTGACCCATTGATTTACAGGTTGATTTGGCCCACCCACCACCCGAGCCTTGGATTGTGTTAGATCAGTCTGATAGCTATGACTAGAACACAACTGAAGCAGTTGATTCCTAGCTAGAGGGCATTCATTTGCAGACGAACCTTCTCTGGATAGAAGAAGAAGAAGAAGAGTCAATGGCTTTGCAAGGTTAACTAAATAAAAAAATAACTTCATGAAAGTCTCGAGGAACCATTCTTCAATTTTGACTTTTTTTTTTTTAAGAAATAGTATTTGGTTTATACTAGAAGACAGACTATTCAAATTTCAAACTGGGTTTCTGGACAAGGCTCTTAGGAATGCTCGGCAAAAAGGCCATTTCTTTGTTAATAAGATTAAATATTTTCATGGAATAATGATAAAATTCAGATTCTTGTCAATGCTTGATTTATTATATATATATTTTCAAGCACTATATAAAATACACTTATTTCTTGGCTAAAAATCATTTCATAATAAAATTCAATCTATATTTTGTTCTGAAAAAAAAAAGAAAAAATAATTATATGTAAAAGGGCACCACTAAAAAGAAGAAAAAACAAAAGAAAAAGAAAAACCCTTGAAAGTATATAGGATAACGCCACATAATGTTTTTAAATAACAAAGAATCGTGCATCTATCATACGAGAGAACACGAAAAATATCGGTCCAAGTTGGAATTATTTATGAGTGGTTGTGCAGGTGGCTCCCAGATCTTACCAAACCAATCACATCACCACTCTCTGCTTTGGCACGATGTATCTGTTGACATTCAATGTAAAGCCAAATCTGCAAGAAAACCATATGGGAACACATATAAAGAAGGAAGAATGAGTCCTCTTAAGGCGTTGACCAATTGGATGGAGATCGTTGCAGAAGGGTTCAATTCAAACACCAGTTTTATTATCTACCTTCTTTCTTGGAAATTCTTGACCATATTATGTTTAATAGTTTATACTAGTTTGTCTTCGCCCTGTCTGAAAACTATGTTCAGCGAAAAGCACCTGGGACTCTCACGAATGAAACTTTATAATACCAAAATAAAACCTATCTTAGTCGTCTGTTGCTGATTATGATTTTCAATATTGCACGTTGAGATCATTCAACAGGACTTGGTCTATTTAGTTTTCATATTATTTTGTTTATAATTATCGAAGTTCTTTTCTATCATCAATATCTCACAAGGGTGACGTTGTAAACAGCACGCCTTTTGATATAGTTTTTTCTCCGCCGGAAGCCAGACATTGGAAAACAATACATTCAGAAATTGCTCATCAACTATAGGAGGCAGCTGAGAGAAACTAAGAAAAATTGTGAGGTTTGAGAGCCTTCTGTTGGAGCTCAGCAGTCTGTAAAGAAATGGGTTCAGGACTTCCGATCTTCCTGCTGATCACCTGCCTTCAAGTTTTAGTTATAGCAGCGGTGACAGACTCTAGTGACTGTAAGTTGATTTATGGTTTTCCAAGCAGGTTTAACCCTCGAGATTGTTTTATATTATTTTGTTATTTCAGCCTGGTCACTTTGCTCCTTGTTTTCCTCATGTTTAAACCATGGAAACTGTTGTGTCAATCTGATGCAGTATCTGCTCTAAATGCTGTCAAGAGTAACTGGATGAACACGCCGCCGAGTTGGATCGGTTCTGATCCTTGCGGCGGTGGGTGGGAAGGAATAGGGTGCACCGGTTCTCGTATCACCTCCATGTATGTAACTCAGCGCTAGCTGCCTTTCATTGTTTTTCTCACGCTCATCTTCGGTATATCTGAACATAGAGCCTGCGTTTCTGTTTTCAGAATTTTAACAGGCATGGGATTGTCCGGCACGTTGACCGGCGACATCGGCGATTTTTCAGAGCTGCAAACTCTGTGGGTTCTCTCTATGTTCTCTTGTCCCCTCTTAGTTCAACTTTCATGATTGAAAATCCAGTGATGAGTTCCTCTATACTGCAGTGATCCATGTGCCTTGAGCTTTTAGACAAGTGACAATTAAACCATGTAGTTATCTGATATCAGTTCTGCATACAGGGATTTGTCTCAGAACAAGGGTTTGACAGGAAATCTCCCATCAACAATAGTAAATCTGAAGAAGCTTGAAAACCTGTGAGCAAACTGAAGTTTTTGTATGTTGTAATTGAGCAACCTGTCTTTTCTTAATTACAAACTCAGAACGTATCTTTTACTGGTTACTTTACATTGGATGCCAGATTCCTTGTTGATTGCAGTTTTAATGGCCCAATTCCTGACGGGATAGGATCTTTAACGCGGCTGGTCTCATTGTAAGAATTTCCGTCTTTGCCATTTCAGACTTTGATTAGTAGAAAACAGAACCTGGAGACAATACTTCAAATATCATCTATAGGTGTTTGATCCTCGATTTCTGTATGCGTTTTCTCAAATTTGTTCCTGTACAGATCTATAGCTTCCAACAACTTCAATGGACCAATACCACCTTCCATCGGCAAAATGTCTAATCTTTCTCTGCTGGATTTAACCGACAATAAGCTCAGCGGGACAATTCCAGTATCTGATGGGACTTCGCCTGGTTTAGATTTGCTGCTAAAGGCAGAACACTTGTATGTACTATAGATCATTTCTATATTTCTTTGGAGCAGACATTTGCAGTTGATCTATTTCTCCAGAATAATGTTCTGTAATTGCATCCATTAATTGCAGTCATTTGGGAAAAAATCAGTTCACAGGCGGAATTCCACCAAACCTTTTCAGCTCAAATATGAAACTCCTACATGTGTAAGTTATCCGAAAAACCTGATAATGTTTTCTGTTAACTGTACATATAATTAGACATGAACAAGGAGGGTAGAATTTCTGAGATTGGAAAATCCAAAAATTCAAACAGAATAGTTAGTTAATCCTTCTGAATATCTTACTTTGAGCAGGCTTTTCGACAGCAACCAACTCAACGGCAGCATTCCTTCTACACTGCAGCTGGTACAAACCTTGGAGGTGATGTGAGTATATGTCCTGATCATAGACTGAAACGTTTCTAGTGAGTTGATATTAAATATTTTGTCTTGTCAACAGACGTCTAGACAGGAATTCATTAACCGGGCCCATCCTTTTCAACTTCACCAACCTCTCAAATCTTTCTGAGCTGTAAGAACACAATTTCTCTTCCATTTCCTTGAATTTTAAGTTTACCCGCTCTACTGGACTAAGCATAACCTGGTATTTCTTTCAGGTACCTGTCTAACAATAAATTTTCTGGATCAATTCCTGACCTCAGTGGCAAGAAGCTCACCTACGTGTAAGTAGCCTTTGATTAGGAAAAATCTAAATCTATCTTCATAATGCTAAAGAGTGATTCCAACATTCCCTTTTCCACAACTCCATGCTTTCTCAGTTTCAGTATCATATTTGATTTGCAGGGACATGAGCAACAATAGTTTTGATGCATCATCAATCCCACCATGGTTTTCAAGCCTACAATCGATGACATCACTGTATCTCCCTCTCTCCCCCCTTCTCTCTCCCTCCCTCCCTCCCTCTCTCTCTCTCTCTCCAAATACACACAAAGCACAGAGGCAATATAACAATATTCATACCTTGTTCTTTTGCTCTCTTGGATAATGATAAACTTTGTGCTGACAGAATTATGGAGCGCACGCAGCTTCAAGGACCAATAAATGCCACCCTCTTTAGTCCTGCTCAATTACAGTCTATGTAAGTAATTACCTTCTTCTCAACAAGCATTATATTGATACTCGATTGATTGGAATCAATACTGTGAAACCTTCAGTGAAAACCTGAAAAAGCTGATTCTTCTGACTTATGCTGACAGAGTATTGAGTAACAACCAGCTTAATGGTACCTTGGATTTGGGCACCAACTATGGGAGCCAACTGGTACTCATTGATTTGCAGAACAATTCCATTGGCCAGTTTGTACAGGGAACAGGATACAGTAATGAATTATTGTAAGTGACTTCCTTGAATCTTTTTATCTCCCAGGCATGGACTGAATCTGGTTTATTGCTAGAACATGGAATCCGGTATCTATCATCATTGTATCAACTCAGATATAATGTTGTGCAACTATCATAACTTTTCAGGCTTCACGGTAATCCGTTTTGTCAGAAGGTGCGATATTCAGAATACTGCATAGCTCCCCAACAGAAAAATCCATATGCTACACCAACAGGAAATTGTGTGGCTCGTTCTTGCAGTGCACAGCAACTTCTCAGTCCAAACTGTACCTGTGCGAATCCAATAACAGGAATTCTACACTTCAGATCATTTTCCTTCTCAGACTTTCAAAATGGAAGCTATTATATTCTTCTCCAGGCTGCATTGATGGAAGCTTTCAAGTCCGATAAACTTCCCGTGGATTCAATTTCTCTCAGTATTCCATTGATGGATGCTAACGATTACCTTGAAGTGAGGCTGGATGTTTTTCCGTCTGGCGATTACGTTTTTAACCGAACAGGATTTTCTGTCATTACATCTCAGCTCAACAACTTAACTTTTTTCAAACGCCCAGATGCTTTTGGACCATTCTTTTTCACTCTCAATACCGACAACTACTTTACCGGTAAAGCAAACTTTGAGCAGAAACTTGTGCTTGATATTGACTTGTAATCCGGAGGAAAAAAATAGCCTGCAACTCTCCCTCATTGTTATCTTAAATATTATGCAGGTTCGAACAAGTCATCAAATACAGGGATCATCATTGGAGCAGCAGTAGGTGGTTCTGTACTAATGCTACTCTTAATCATGGCTGGAGTTTATGCTTTCCATCAACGGAAAATGGCAGATCAAGCTACTCAACAAATGAATCCATTCGGTAAACAAAACCCAACACTTCAACTTTTTTGTTTTGAAATCCTGGGAATTACTCATCACTCCCTTGTACAAACGCAGCATCATGGGACCAAAATAAGGTCAACGGAGCCGCTCCCCAGATA
Source organism: Salix caprea (assembly GCA_964035475.1). NCBI lineage: Eukaryota > Viridiplantae > Streptophyta > Magnoliopsida > Malpighiales > Salicaceae > Salix > Salix caprea. Next base: position 639,854 of record OZ037752.1, read on the forward strand.
AAAGGAGTGCTAAGTTTCTCTTTTGAGGAGCTTAGAAAATGCACCAACAATTTTTCTGAGGTCAACGCTCTTGGAGCTGGGGGATATGGGACGGTAAGTTGACTATACGTGTAACTTGGAGAATAGATCAGCATAGATTCACTTCTTTAGGGTGCTTCATAGAGGTGCTTTACCCAGTTCTTGAGAGGACATGTCCATGTTGGACCATGGAAGCATAAAAGCTTTCAGCAGTACTTCACTACACTATTTTGACACTCTCTTTATTTCTTTCTTTGCACTCAATTTGCAATGTGCTATCAGGTTTATAAAGGAACTCTCCCCACTGGTGTGCTAGTTGCCATTAAAAGAGCTAAGCAAGGATCATTGCAGGGTAGTCATGAGTTCAAAACTGAGATTGAGCTTCTATCAAGGGTTCATCACAAGAATCTTGTCAGCCTATTAGGTTTCTGCTATCAGTCAGGTGAACAGATGCTGGTGTATGAGTACGTTAAAAATGGTACTCTAACAGATTGTATTTCAGGTATTTTCACATCTCTTAAAACAAAACTAATAGCTTGCTGCATTCTCTATTGTTCTTTTCATAGAAATTAAATCAAGTTGAAGTTGTTTCAGGAATTGACTTTTAATGCCCATCACCCTTGACCTGTATGAGAAGAACATAATCCTAAAAACACTAAGACAACCTTGAAAATTCTCCTTAGTTTCTCATTAGACAATATCCTATTGATTTATGCAGGCAAGTCAGGCTTCAAGTTAAGCTGGACGAAGAGACTTGGAATAGCAATTGATTCAGCAAGAGGTATTGCTTATTTGCATGAGCTTGCCAATCCACCCATCATACACAGGGACATTAAGTCCAGTAATATCCTCCTGGATGATCAGTTAATTGCAAAAGTTGCTGATTTTGGTCTATCGAAACCCGTGGACAGTAATGAAGTTCATGTTTCTACTGGAGTCAAAGGGACAATGGTCAGTATAGCATCTTTCAAATCTTTATTCAAAGTAATTAAAGAGAAATATAATGGAATAACAGCTAAATCTATTTTATCTGCTCAAATAGTGATAGCAAACGATTCATAGCAGTAGTTTCAGGACCACGTCCCCAGCTTCCTCAAAACATTAATAATGGAGCCTGTTTTAGAAGAATAGGATAATAAGAAATGATGCAAGGCACCTATCATTTTCTCCAAGTTTGCAGGTACTTCTAGGCCAAGCCTGCAGGCAAAGGTAGACATGCATGGACAAGCTTATTTTCAATCACCTGAAACGTTCCACAGACAATATTCTGACTTTCCCTTAAAAGAAGTCAATATTAAATGACCTTAAACAAGCTATAAAGACTAAAGGCTACAGTTTAATGAATTTCGTAACATTACTATAAAATGTGCCTGAGATTGGATTTTCTTCACTGGTGTAGGGCTACATGGATCCTGAATATTTCATGACCGGACAGTTGACTGAGAAAAGTGATGTTTATAGCTTCGGGGTGGTAATGCTTGAGTTAGTCACTGGTCGAAAACCAATAGAACACGGGAGCTATGTTGTGAGAGAGGTGAAAACAGCGATGGATAACCAGAGGACAAAAGATTCAGGCAACCTAGATGATATCCTCGATCCCATTCTTGATACGACCAAACCACTGAAAGGCTTAGAAAGGTATCTCGATCTGGCGATTAGGTGTGTCGAAGAATTGTCAGCCGGCAGGCCTACGATGAACGAGGTGGTGAAAGAGCTCGAGAACATCCAGCAGCTGGCTGGTTTCGATAACAATGTTGAAAGGGTATCCACCTCAACAACTTACAGTGAGACGACAGAAGAGAGTTCTTACCACCCATATAACAAAAAGGTCTTCTTTGAGTACAGTGGAAGCTTTCCACATTCTGAGATAGAGCTTCAGAAATAAAACTTCATTACACTTCCTGTGGTGAACATAAACCTCATTCAGTTTCTTTCAATCAGGCACATCGCTTTCCATTCTCAACATTTTGATACTATTGTTGTATACAGTGATATGAGAATGATGTTATTTTACTTTTTAAAAATTATTTTTGACATCAACCTATGAAAATAATCTAAAAACATCATTTTTTATCTATTTATATTGCTATTGATGGTAATGGGGGAACGGAAAGTAAACGATTCAGATTCTTGTCAATGCTTGATTTGCTATTTTTATACCATGTACACGCTATACGAAAGCACTCGAGATTCAATATGCGTGATAAAGTAGGTTTTTTGGTGGGACGATTTGTAAATAATACCATCTTTCAGAATTTTCGTACATATATTGGTTGCTCTTAAGACAGAAAGACAGTTTCTGTTCTTACGAGATAGAAGTCTTTCACCATTTTACTAAGCAAATGGCCCATGCATCATACCCAGCTGCAAAGCTACAAGCATAGTTATCAAATGCTGGTTTACTATGGAAGAGGCTCGAGTTGACCCATTGATTTACAGGTTGATTTGGCCCACCCACCACCCGAGCCTTGGATTGTGTTAGATCAGTCTGATAGCTATGACTAGAACACAACTGAAGCAGTTGATTCCTAGCTAGAGGGCATTCATTTGCAGATGAACCTTCCCTGGATAGAAGAAGAAGAAGAAGAGCCACTGGCTTTGCAAGATTAACTATATAAAAAAATAACTTCATGAAAGCCTCGAGGAACTATTCTTCCATTTGACTTTTTATTTTTTAAGAAATACTATTGGGTTTATACTAGAAGACAGACTATTCAAATTTCAAACTGGGTTTCTGGACAAGGCTCTTAGGAAAGCTCGGCAAAAAGGCCATTTCTTTGTTAATAAGATCAAATATTTTCATGGAATAATGATAAAATTCAGATTCTTGTCAATGCTTGATTTGCTATCTTTATATATATATTGGTCCAAGTTGGAATTATATATGAGAGTGGTTGTGCAAGTGGTTCCCAGATCTTACCCAACCAACCACATCACCACTCTCTGCTTTGGTACGATGTAACTGTTGACATTGAATGTGAAGTCAAATCTGATTTGGTGAACCATATGGGAGCACATATAAAGAAGGAAGAATGAGTCCTCTTAAAGCGTTGACCAATTGGATGGAGATCGTTGCAGAAGGGTTCAATTCAAACACCAGTTTTATTATTTACCTCCTTTCTTGGAAATTCTTTACCATATTATGTTTAATAGTTTATAATAGTTGATTGCCGGCATAACATTACAGGCGGAGCAAATAAGTTTTATAACTATTGATATTAAAATACAATACTTATACATGTAAAATTTGATATGATGAAACAAATCAATATATCATATTATAACAACAATAACATCAAAGTTTTAACATCTAAAATTATCAGTAAGAGCTCTTACTGCTAAAATAATAAAAAATTAATAAACTATCCCGAGAAAAAAACACAAAACAATTAACAAAAAAACAAGTAAGATCAAAAACTAACATTATTATTATTATTAATATTATTATTGCGTTAATAATGAAAAAAAACAAAACTAAATCAAAGACTAAAAACAGCCTAAAAAATTAACAAAAGAGCAAATAAAAAAATAAAATAAATGATAAAAAAAATTATTAGCTGAAAAAAAATCATTTGACTTGAAAATTAAAAAAATTGACCGCACTGCGTTGCGGGTTGAGGAAACAATTTTTATAGTTGTTGGGATTAAAGAAATTAATAGGATTTGCTGGTTCAAAATTAAAATATAATATCTATTTATGCAAAGTTTAATATAGCAAAACAGATCAACACACTCTATTATAACAATAGCAATATCGAAGTCTTTAACATCTAAAATTATCATTGTTACTATTGTCAAAAAAATAAAAGTTATCAAATTATCCCGAGAGAAAAAACTCAAAAATATTAACAAAAAAATAAGCAAGAAAAACAACTATTATTATTATTGTTGTTGTTGTTGTTGTTGTTGTGTTAATAATATTAAAAAAATATAAAAGACAAAAAAAATCCTAAAAAATTTAACAAAAGATCAAACAAAAAAATAAAATAAAAATTACCAGGCCAAAAAAATAAATTTGACTTAAAAAAAATTAAAAAAATGAATAAAAAAACTAAAAAAAAACAAAGGGAGAAAAAAAACATAAATATCAATTTTTAAATGATCATAGACACAAAATAAAATTTAAGAGCTATATTTTTTTTTTAAATACCACCTCAACAAATAAGAAAATAACAAAAAATAAAAACCAAAGCCAGGAGCACACTTATATATACATGGATAAAAATAGAGACTAATCCAGAAAAAATAAAAAAATTAAAGGGATTAAAATTAAAAGTATAAGGGCCAAAATAAAAATAAAAATATTATCAATTTCAATCCAAGGACAAAATTGAACAAATCACAACTTCTGTACCTAATATATTAAAAGAAGGACGATCGAAGTGAAACCTTAATATATAATTAATTTCAACAAAAAGACTCAATTGAACTAAATCAAAACTTATATAACAAAAATCAGGACCATGCAAAAACTTAAAGGTTCAGGGACTGAAGTGAAAGAAAAGAAACCCCTGGGACTCTCCTGCACTTTAGCGTGCAAGAGAGAGAAAACAGGAAAAAAATATCACAATAAAGGTTCAGGGACTGAAGTGAAAGAAAAGAAACCCCGGGGACTCTCCTGCACTTTAGTGTGTAGGAGAGAGAAAACATGAAAAAATATCACAATAAAGGTTCAGGGACTGAAGTGAAAGAAAAGAAACCCCCGGGACTCTCTTGCACCTTAGCGTGCAGGAGAGAGAAAACAGGAAAAAAATCTTTAACCGACCACCGCCGCGTATACCGTCATCATTGGCCAAGACACGCCGCACCATGAGGAAGACCATAAGGCGGCGCCTCTACGGATACCCCGGAATCCCATTTTTGTCGACCGGAATAGTCCTCACGCGCCTCCCGAATAGGGTATGAGGCTGAATACAGCCGTGTGTGCTCGTGACACGCACTGACAGAAATCCAAAAAATAATAATAAACAATTAAGGTCAATTACTAGTCTGCCCCTGTACCCAAGTCATCTATTTTGTCTTATCCGGGGCTATATCTGTATTTAATCATTTTCAAAAAATGTGAAATTCCCGTGGCACCCCTCCCGCCCAGACCTGGTTTTTGTCCTTTTTGAGGGCTATAATCGTTATTTTACTGTGTAAAGAAATATAAAAAATTCAAAAAGTACGGCGGACCGGACCGAAAGCGCGCAATTACCACAGAACCCCTTGAGCCAGAAGCCATTTTTTTGTCTTTGTCGAAGGACAAAACCGTTATTTTACTGTGCAAAAAGAAAAAAACCACTGAATCGAAGACCCGAACGAACCGAACAGAACCAAACTGAAAATTGAGCAATACTATTCCAATCCACAATAATTTATCTCATAATGCACAGTAATTGAACCATGACGTCAGATCCTCTTTTATTATATGTTAATGGTGGTGGATTCTACTAGTCTGCTTGTGTTACAGCACAACCTAGTCGTTAAATCCGGTCCCGTCCAATGAGTCCTGTGACTTCGATGTAAATTCGACCATCGAGTAACCCAAGTCATTTTCAAAGTTCGTCTTCGCCCTGTCTGAAAACTATGTTCAGCGAAAAGCACCTGTGACTCTCACGAATGAAACTTTAGATGACCAAATAAAACCTATCTTAGTCGTCTGTTGCTGATTATGATTTTCAATATTGCACGTTGAGATCATTCAACAGGACTTGGTCTATTTAGTTTTCATATTATTTTGTTTATAATTATCGAAGTTCTTTTCTATCATCAATATCTCACAAGGGTGACGTTGTAAACAGCACGCCTTTTGATATAGCTTTTTCTCCGCCGTAAGCCAGTCGTTGGAAAACAATACAGTCAGAAAGTGCTCATCAACTAGAGGAGGCAGCTGAGAGAAACTAAGAAAGATTGTGAGGTTTGAGAGCCTTCTGTTGGAGCTCAGCAGTCTGTAAGATATGGGTTCAGGACTTCCGATCTTCCTGCTGATCACCTGCCTTCAAGTTTTAGTTATAGCAGCGGTGACAGACTCTAGTGACTGTAAGTTGATTTATGGTTTTCCAAGCAGGTTTAACCCTCGAGATTGTTTTATATTATTTTGTTATTTCAGCCTGGTCACTTTGCGCCTTGTTTTCCTCATGTTTAAACCATGGAAACTGTTGTGTCAATATGATGCAGTATCTGCACTAAATGCTGTCAAGAGTAACTGGATGAACACGCCGCCGAGTTGGATCGGTTCTGATCCTTGCGGCGGTGGGTGGGAAGGAATAGGGTGCACCGGTTCTCGTATCACCTACATGTATGTAACTCAGCGCTAGCTGCCTTTCATTGTTTTTCTCACGCTCATCTTCGGCATATCTGAACATAGAGCCTGCGTTTCTGTTTTCAGAATTCTAACAGGCATGGGATTGTCCGGCACGTTGACCGGCGACATCGGCGATTTTTCAGAGCTGCAAACTCTGTGGGTTCTCTCTATGTTCTCTTGTCCCCTCTTAGTTCAACGTTCATGATTGAAAATCCAGTGATGAGTTCCTCTATACTTCAGTGATCCATGTGCCTTGAGCTTTTAGACAAGTGGCATTTAAACCATGTAGTTATCTGATATAAGTTCTGCATACAGGGATTTGTCTCAGAACAAGGGTTTGACAGGAAATCTCCCATCAACAATAGTAAATCTGAAGAAGCTTGAAAACCTGTGAGCAAACTGAAGTTTTTGTATGTTGTAATTGAGCAACCTGTCTTTTCTTAATTACAAACTCAGAACGTATCTTTTACTGGTTACTTTACATTGGATGCCAGATTCCTTGTTGATTGCAGTTTTAATGGCCCAATTCCTGACGGGATAGGATCTTTAACGCGGCTGGTCTCATTGTAAGAATTTCCGTCTTTGCCATTTCAGAATTTGATTAGTAGAAAACAGAACCTGGAGACAATACTTCAAATATCATCTATAGGTGTTTGATCTTAGATTTCTGTATGCGTTTTCTCAAATTTGTTCCTGTACAGATCTATAGCTTCTAACATCTTCACTGGACCAATACCACCTTCCATCGGCAAAATGTCTAATCTTTCTCTGCTGGATTTAACCGACAATAAGCTCAGCGGGACAATTCCAGTATCTGACGGGACTTCGCCTGGTTTAGATTTGCTGCTAAATGCAAGACACTTGTATGTACTATAGATCATTTCTATATTTCTTTGGAGCAGTCATTTGCAGTTGATCTATTTCTCCAGAGTAATGTTCTGTAATTGCATCCGTTAATTGCAGTCATTTGGGAAAAAATCTGCTCACCGGCGGAATTCCACCAAACCTTTTCAGCTCAAATATGACTCTCCTACATGTGTAAGTAATCCGAAAAACCTGATAATGTTTTCTGTTAACTGTACATATAATTAGACATGAACAAGGAGGGTAGAGTTTCTGAGATTGGAAAATCCAAAAATTCACACAGAATAGTTAGTTAATCCTTCTGAATATCTTACTTTGAGCAGGCTTTTCGACAGCAACCAACTCAACGGCAGCTTTCCTTCTACACTGCAGCTGGTACAAACCTTGGAGGTGATGTGAGTATATGTCCTGATCATAGACTGAAACGTTTCTAGTGAGTTGATATTAAATATTTTGTCGTGTCAACAGACGTCTAGATAGGAATTCATTAACCGGGCCCATCCTTTTCAACTTCACCAACCTCCCAAATCTTTCCGAGCTGTAAGAACACAATTTCTCTTCCATTTCCTTGAATTTTAAGTTTACCCGCTCTACTGGACTAAGCATAACCTGGTATTTCTTTCAGGTACCTGTCTAACAATAAATTTTCTGGATCAATTCCTGACCTCAGTGGCAAGAACCTCCTCACCTACGTGTAAGTAGCCTTTGATTAGGAAAAATCTAAATCTATCTTCAGAATGCTAAAGAGTGATTCCAACATTCCCTTTTCCACAACTCCATGCTGTCTCGGTTTCAGTATCATGTTTGGTTTGCAGGGACATGAGCAACAATAGTTTTGATGCATCATCAATCCCACCATGGTTTTCAAGCCTACAATCCATGACATCACTGTATCTCTCTCTCTCTCTCCAAACACACACAAAGCACAGAGGCAATATAACAATATTCATACCTTGTTCTTTTGCTCTCTTGGATAATGATAAAGTGTAGGTCTCAGGTAATCCTAATAGCTAAACTTTGTGCTGACAGAATTATGGAGCGCACGCAGCTTCAAGGACCAATAAATGCCACCCTCTTTAGTCCTGCTCAATTACAGTCTATGTATGTAATTACCTTCTTCTCAACAAGCATTATATTGATACTCGATTGATTGGAATCAATACTGTGAAACCTTCTGTGAAAACCTGATAAAGCTGATTCTTCTGACTTATGCTGACAGAGTATTAAGTAACAACCAGCTTAATGGTACCTTGGATTTGGGCACCAACTATGGGAGCCAACTGCTACTCATTGATTTGCAGAACAATTCCATTGACGCGTTTGCACAGGGAACAAGATACAGTCAAGAATTATTGTAAGTGACTTCTTTGAATCTTTTTATCTCCTAGGCAAGGACTGAATCTGGTTTATTGCTAGAACATGGAATCCGGTATCTATCATCATTGTATCAACTCAGATATAATGTTGTGCAACTTGTTAGAGTATAATATAATCATATTCTGGGGCCTCACCTAAAAGCTTAAGCTTTTAGGTGAGATGGTTCCTTAACATGGTATCAAAGCCTTGTTGACCCACCGGTCACGAGTTCGAATCTCACCACCCCCGTTCTATTTGATAAAAAAAAATCAAGTACAAGGTAATATAGGTCTGTGCAAGTTTCAAGCCCAAAGGGCTTTTCACTTGAGGGGGTGTGTTAGAGTATAATATAATCATATTCTGGGGCCTCACCTAAAAGCTTAAACTTTTAGGTAAGATGGTTCCTTAACACAACTATCATAACTTTTCAGGCTTCAAGGTAATCCGTTTTGTCAGAAGGTGCAATCAGATTACTGCATAGCTCCCCAACAGAAAAATTCTTCAGATGCTACACCAACAGAAAATTGTGTGGCTCGTTCTTGCAATGCACAACAACTTCCCAGTCCAAACTGTAACTGTGCGAATCCAATAACAGGAATTCTACATTTCAGATCATTTTCCTTCTCAGACTTTCAAAATGGAAGCTATTATAATCGTCTCCAGGCTGTAATGATGGAAGCTTTCAAGTCCGATAAACTTCCCGTGGATTCAATTTCTCTTTGTGATCCATTCAAGGGTGCTGATGATTACCTTGAAGTGAGGCTGGATGTTTGTCCATCTGGCGTTTACTTTTTTAACCGAACAGGATTTTCTCTCATTACATCTCAGATCAGCAACGTAACTTTTTTCAAACGCCCAGATGCTTTTGGACCATTCTTTTTCACTCTCAATACCGACAACTACTTTACCGGTAAAGCAAACTTTGAGCAGAAACTTGTGTTTGATATTGACTTGTAATCCGGAGGCCCCATTCCCTGAACACTTTCTATAGTAGTATAAAAAAAAATAGCCTACAACTCTCCCTCATTGTTATCTTAAATATTATGCAGGTTCGAACAAGTCACCAAATACAGGGATCATCATTGGAGCAGCAGTAGGTGGTTCTGTACTAATGCTACTCTTAATCATGGCTGGAGTTTATGCTTTCCATCAACGGAAAATGGCAGATCAAGCTAAACAACAAATGAATCCATTCGGTAAACAAAACCCAACACTTCACAACTTTTTTGTTTTGAACTCCTGGGAATTACTCATCACTCCCTTGTACAAACGCAGCATCATGGGACCAAAATAAAGCCAACGGAGCCGCTCCCCATATAAAAGGAGTGCTAAGTTTCTCTTTTGAGGAGCTTAGAAAATGCACCAACAATTTCTCTGAGGTCAACGCTCTTGGAGCTGGGGGATATGGGACGGTAAGTTGACTATACGTGTAACTTGGAGAATAGATCAGCATAGATTCACTTCTTTAGGGTGCTTCATAGAGGTGCTTTACCCAGTTCTTGAGAGGACATGTCCATGTTGGACCATGGAAGCATAAAAGCTTTCAGCAGTACTTCACTACACTATTTTGACACTCTCTTTATTTCTTTCTTTGCACTCAATTTGCAATGTGCTGTCAGGTTTATAAAGGAACTCTCCCCACTGGTGTGCTAGTTGCCATTAAAAGAGCTAAGCAAGGATCATTGCAGGGTAGTCATGAGTTCAAAACTGAGATTGAGCTTCTATCAAGGGTTCATCACAAGAATCTTGTCAACCTATTAGGTTTCTGCTATCAGTTAGGTGAACAGATGCTGGTGTATGAGTACGTTAAAAATGGTACTCTAACAGATTGTATTTCAGGTATTTTCACATCTCTTAAAACAAAACTAATAGCTTGCTGCATTCTCTATTGTTCTTTTCATAGAAATTAAATCAAGTTGAAGTTGTTACAGTAAGTGACTTTAATGCCCATCACCCTTTACCTGTATGAGAAGAACATAATCCTAAAAACACTAAGACAACCTGGAAAATTCTCCTTAGTTTCTCATTAGACAATATCCTATTGATTTATGCAGGCAAGTCAGGCTTCAAGTTAAGCTGGACGAAGAGACTTGGAATAGCAATTGATTCAGCAAGAGGTATTGCTTATTTGCATGAGCTTGCCAATCCTCCCATCATACACAGGGACATTAAGTCCAGTAATATCCTCCTCGATGATCAGTTAATTGCAAAAGTTGCTGATTTTGGTCTATCGAAACCCGTGGACAATAATGAAGCTCAAGTTTCTACTGGAGTTAAAGGGACATTGGTCAGTACAGCATCTTTCAAATCTTTATTCACAGTAAAGAGAAATATAATGCAATAACAGCTAAATCTATTTTATCTGCTCAAATAGTGATAGCAAACGATTCATAGCAGCAGTTTCAGGACCACGTCCCCAGCTTCCTCAAAACATTAATAATGGAGCCTGTTTTAGAAGAATAGGATAATCATTTTCTCCAAGTTTGTAGGTACTTCTAGGCCGAGCCTGCAGGCAAAGGTAGACATGCATGGACAAGCTTATTTTCAATCACCTGAAACGTTCCACTATTTAGGCTGACCCTTGCAGACAATATTCTGACTTTCGCTCAAAAGAAGTCAAGATTACATGATCTTAAACAAGCTATAAAGACTAAAGGCTAAAGCTATAAAGATTACTATAAAATGTGCCTGAGATTGGATTTTCTTCACTGGTGCAGGGCTACATGGATCCTGAATATTTCATGTCCGGACAGTTGACTGAGAAAAGTGATGTTTATAGCTTCGGGGTGGTAATGCTTGAGTTAGTTACTGGTCGAAAACCAATAGAACACGGGAGCCATGTTGTGACAGAGGTGAAAACAGCAATGGATAACCAGAGGAAAAAAGATTCAGGCAACCTAGATGATATCCTCGATCCCATTCTTGATCCGACCAAACCACTGAAAGGCTTAGAAAGGTATCTCGATCTGGCGATTAGGTGTGTCGAAGAATTGTCAGCCGGCAGGCCTACAATGAACGAGGTGGTGAAAGAGCTCGAGAACATCCAGCAGCTGGCTGGTTTCGATAACAATGTTGAAAGGGTATCCACCTCAACAACTTACAGTGAGACTACAGGAGAGAGTTCTTACCACCCATATAACAAAAAGGTCTTCTTTGAGTCCAGTGGAAGCTTTCCACATTCTGAGATAGAGCTTCAGAAATAAAACTTCATTACACTTCCTGTGCTGAACATAAACCTCATGCAGTTTCTTTAAACCAGGCGCATCGCTTGGTAGAATTCTAATATGAGATTAGCCTTGGATAAGATTTAGCTGTAGGTTTTATCATTAACTGTAGTCTTTTAGTATAGTTAAACTACTATTCATAATAGGTTTAATTTTCAAATTTATGTTTATCCGATTATCTCTCAAGTTGTTGAGAGTTTTATGTTTTTAGGACTTTATCATGTAAGCCTATATTAAGGCATTTTCAAATTGAATAAAATAGAATGATTTCCCGATTCCATCTTTGAATCTTCATTGCTGCAGATTTTAGTGTGCCCAGAATTTGATCTTTACAGTAACTGTTTAAGAACAGTTACTGTGCAAATTTAAGTTTCCAACATCGCTTTCCTTTTTGAACATTTTGATACTATTGTTGTATATAGTGAGATGAGAATATAGAAGCACAGATCTCTGTAGATCTCCAGTCTCCTGTACTATGTTCTATGTGGAGAATGTACCTTTGTATGAAGTCTAGTTTGATTTTTATTTTTTCACATTTCTAATGATTTTACCCTACAAAAATCATGTGGGATTTATTTCTCTACGTCCAACATATTTGTTGCACTTGGTGCTGAATGTTCTTTGATGTTGGACAGGTTCTGATCTTTAGCAGATACGAAATATGAAGGCACCGAGTTTATGATTTCCAGAAAATGCTCGGTATACTTTAACGATGTTAGTGAATGATATAAATCATATTCTGAGTATTCACCTAATAGCTTAAGCTTTTAAGTGAGATGGTTCTTTAATATGGTATCAGAGTTTTGTTGACCTAGCGGTCACGAGTTCGAATCTCACCATCTCCATTCTATTTAATAAAAATCAAGTACAAGGTAATGCGGATCTTTGCAAGTTTGAAGCGCAAAAGGTTTTTACTTGAGAGGGTGTGTTAGAGAATAATATAAATCATAGTCTGGATTCTCACCTAACAGTTTAAGCTTTTAGATGAGATGATTTCTTAACAAACAAAAAGAAACTATTTAGTTTCCTTTTAATCTACAGCTAATTACCAATAATTCCCCAAAGTCCATTGAGGTCAATTATCTTTGCTATGCCTGCAAAAAAAAAAAAAAAAAAATTAACAAGGAAAGAAAATACCAGCAAGTGCAGAAAAATGGTTCGTGTTTTCTATGCTTGATTGTTAAAGTGCATGAAATTTATAGACCATGAAATAGTAGAAAATAATTGTGGAATTGAAAAGTTGTTACAATAGTTAAATAAAAAATAGTTTTTAGGTAATTAAAGAATTGTAGCTGGTGGGCTAGAGAAGGCCTAGGTGGCTGGCCGTTGATAGATAGATTTGGTAGTGATATATCCATGATATATCATTTATAAATTGAGTTACTAATGATGTGAATAATGATTATAGATGATGTACAATTTAGAGAGAAAAAAAAACATTTTCTTTTTCTTTTCTTTTCTTTCACCTTGAGGCTAGATAATGATGTTTAGAAATGAAAATAAGGTGTTATGGGAGAAAAATTATCAAGTTTTGTCTTAGAGAGAGAGAGAGAGAGAAGAAAAGAGTGTAAAAGTTTGAGAAATTCGAAGCTAAAAGATTTAGAAATAAATAAAAATTAATTTCTACGTATCATTATCAACTTTTGTTTAGCCACTGTAAATCAAGTATTATATCTAAATAAATCAAACTGCTCGTCAAGTAGAAAAACTTAAAACTCCCAACATTTCTTGGATGCCGCACTGAATGCTTGACTCGGACCAGAAGCAGCCGTGCCGTCCGAGAAGAATGAATTATTGCGAGAGTTGATGGAGGGGAGGCGGCCGAGGGGACCCGTGTGTTTGCAATTAGAAGAACAGATTCCATCGGAAGAAATTCTGATATCTGTACCAATCATTTTCAACTGATGTCAGATAGACAAGTTTTTCTGGTCTCTATAACGACTAATAAGTGCTGTAAATAAAATCAAGCTATTGCTCTTGTGTTGCATTGGCCTATCACATCAGGTAAAAATGGTGATCGGTCAGAGCTGGTGACTGATGGAGGCATTCTTTTCCACAAGTGAGTTCAAAGAATTTGTGGAGTTTTCTTTGGCCCTTATCTCTTGACAGAGCTGAAATTATTTCTGTCAATTTCAACGACTAGTAAAAGACAATGTAAATTTGTATTGTTCATCATATTAGCAATCACATGGCTCGAACATGATATCACCACGTAGATAGCAAATCAGTTCTCCCTTTTCTTGAGAAGAAATTGTAAGAGATGACCAGTAAACGACTATTTCTGTCCCCTTTTCTTACGTTGAGAAGAAATTGTAAGAGAAGAGCGAGGTTTGAAAAATATCCATGGCCTCTGTGGTTTTCAGAAGAAACTCCACTTATTACGCAGCTGGACTACAAAACAAGAAGCCAAACTCAAACACAGATATAGTTTTGCCCTAAAGGATCTCGAACAAGAGATTTACAATGTAGAAAACGTCTGAATTTTAAATCAGATATATTATTATTGTACCCAACTATTTCCCACCTTTTCCTAGAAATCTGAATTTTACACTAGAAATCTGAATCTCTTGCTTCCTTCTTCTGTATATCATATTAAATTCTTTTCCCATTAATTCCCAAGACCATTTCCGTATTCCTAAATATTTGTATCCTACCTTTTCTTTCTCAAGCTCAATTACGACTCACTCCCAATTCTTTTCATTGTTATCAATTATAACCTCTATTTTCTTATAATTCGAACCAAACTCTAACCAAGAATAGGTGAAGAGTGCATGAGAGGTAGTGGGAGCTGAAGTCTTCGTGGAAGTTGATAGACGAGACAGTTCGCTCTTGTGCATGTGGGGACTGACGATATAAGATGCTTTAATAGACCATTCATGTTATTGTTACAATTCCGAATAAATAAAAAAAATAATAATTTGATGATTGATCTTTAAGCACGATCTCAGATTGTGGATTAATTTATAAATATCTGTCAATTTAGCCTTCTGCAAATATACTTTTTCTTTTCTTATTACCGATAAGCATCCCTGTAGTAAGTGACAAATGTTCCGACAATATATATATAGAAAATCTAAATTGAAAAGACATATCCATTCTCAATAATTTTAATACCTCTCTTTATTGCACATGTTATTTCTTATAATTATTTAATTAAATAAAAAAATATAAAAAAAATGAGCTATAAACTCAATCCAAGTTTTATTCAAAACATTGTTATTTCAATATTATTTTATAAAACCGCTTCCTCTTGCCTCCTTTTCTTTTCTTTTGGCCCAAGCTTTGTGTGGAGTACCCACCCTTAAGTTGAAGGGGGATTATTATTAACGTGGTTTAATTATAATCAACTCTCACTATATACAACATTAATAACAAAGAGCTTTGCAATTTTGTTGAGAAATGTGTTCCAAATTTCTCACGTTTTTGTTGGTTGCTTCCATTCAGATTTCTACAGAGACCTATGGTGATGATTGTAAGTTCAATAAAGTAGTATCCCCCCACTTTCTTGGTTGGATTCATTTTACTACAAAGATATCTTGAGACTTGTCAAGAAAGTTAGAAATAATAAAACCCACTATATGCAAGAAACCACTTGGTGGGTCCTTCTATGATCACTCACACATCTCATTCTTATCACACACAATATCTAAAATCAAAACCATAAGTTGTTTCTAGACTTAGAATGTGTCAATCTGCAACTGTCAAATGCATTTCTTTCTTTTTGTCTAATTAGTAGACTTTGAAAAATCAGACAATCATGACTCCTATTACTTCTAGGAAATGACGAAATTAACAAAACACTAGAGCGTCGATCACTGTGTGTGTGTATATATTGCCATTCAACAATCCTTTTTTTATATATATAATTCTTCAATATTATTTTGTTTTCGAAATTATAATTCATATTTTTTTAGACTTTGGAAAATCATAATTTGATCCTTGAGTGAAACTCGAGATTCTGGAAAGAATTAAGGATGAATTATGAGAAAAATTTCAATATATTTATGAATTTATGAGGTGTTCAATTTAGTCCTTCAATTTGATTAAATTACAATTTTACCCTTCAAATACGAGAAAATTACAGAATGAACCCTAGATGAAATATTAGTTTTTCATATTGGTTTTGGTGAATAATTAAGGATTATTTGGTGAATTATTATTAATTTTATGATTTGTTTATTTTAAATTAGATTTAAGGAGAAATCTTTAAGTTTTTAGGTTTTGAGAAAATAGATAGTTTGATTCAAAAATACATAGGATTACAAATTAAACTATGAGATAGGTTCATTAAATAGATTTTACTCCTTTTGAGTCATTTTGAGTATGTCTTCTTTTTTATATTCAAATAATTCTGATATTCTACCCGTGGTATTTGGACAGTGGCTACTGGTTAAAGATTAAGCACTACTATGATTGCAATGAATAATTTTCCCACACACATTTTATTGATGAAGAGAAGTAATATATGTACAGACCTTGAGGATTTAATTTAGCACCTATATAAATGCTTGAAACTAAACCTAAGCTGCTGTTACAGAATACAACACGTTACAATATATAATTACAGTAACATTTGACTTATCAACTAATGACACAATATCATGCATAATATTAGCTTGGATGCTTGCTGTTTTTCTTTGAAGGAGGATTCTTGCATATGTTTGCAGACTTCTCTAATACGTGGGACATCAATAGAATTTTCCTTCTGATATCTGCTTTTGATTCCTGTTCACAAAATGCTTATACATTTTGAGTATGTCTTCTGAGGATTGGATATATTGAAAGGTATAACATACCTTTTCCTAGAAATCTGAATTTTACACTAGAAATCTGAATCTCTTGCTTCCTTCTGTATATCATATTAAATTCTTTTCCCATTAATTCCCAAGACCATTTCCTTATTCCTAAATATTTGTATCCTACCTTTTCTTTCTTAAGCTCAATTACGACTTACTCCCATTTCTTTTCATTGTTATCAATTATAACCTCTATTTTTTTTTTTTATAATTCGAACCAAACTCTAACCAAGAATAGGTGAAGAGTGCATGAGAGGTAGTGGGAGCTGAAGTCTTCGTGGAAGTTGATAGACGAGACAGTTCGCTCTTGTGCATGTGGGGACTGACGATATAAGATGCTTTAATAGACCATTCATGTTATTGTTACAATTCCGAATAAATAAAAAAAATAATAATTTGATGATTGATTTTTAAGCACGATCTCAGATTGTGGATTAATTTATAAATATCTGTCAATTTAGCCTTCTGCAAATATACTTTTTCTTTTCTTATTACCGATAAGCATCCCTGTAGTAAGTGACAAATGTTCCGACAATATATATATAGAAAATCTAAATTGAAAAGACATATCCATTCTCAATAATTTTAACACTTGTCTTTATTGCACATGTTATTTCTTATTTATAATTATTTAATTAAATAAAAAAATATAAAAAACTGAGCTATAAACTCAATCCAAGTTTTAATTAAATTAAAAAATAAAACCTATCTTAGTCGTCTGTTGCTGATTATGATTTTCAATATTGCACGTTGAGATCATTCAACAGGACTTGGCCTATTTAGTTTTCATATTATTTTGTTTATAATCATCGAAGTTCATTTCTATCATCAATATCTCACAAGGGTGACGTTGTAAACAGCACGCCTTTTGATATAGTTTTTCCTCCGCCGTAAGCCAGTCGTTGGAAAACAATACAGTCAAAAAGTGCTCATCAACTACAGGAGGCAGCTGAGAGAAACTAAGAAAGATTGTGTGGTTTGAGAGCCTTCTGTTGGAGCTCAGCAGTCTGTAAGAAATGGGTTCAGGACTTCCGATTTTCCTGCTGATCACCTGCATGCCTTCAAGTTTTAGTTATAGCAGCGGTGACAGACTCTAGTGACTGTAAGTTGATTTATGGTTTTCCAAGCAGGTTTAACCCTCAAGATTGTTTCATATTATTTTGTTATTTCAGCCTGGTCACTTTGCTCCTTGTTTTCCTCATGTTTAAACCATGGAAACTGTTGTGTCAATCTGATGCAGTATCTGCACTAAATGCTGTCAAGAGTAACTGGATGAACACGCCGCCGAGTTGGATCGGTTCTGATCCTTGCGGCGGTGGGTGGGAAGGAATAGGGTGCACCGGTTCTCGTATCACCTACATGTATGTAACTCAGCGCTAGCTGCCTTTCATTGTTTTTCTTACGCTCATCTTCGGTATATCTGAACATAGAGCCTGCGTTTCTGTTTTCAGAATTCTAACAGGCATGGGATTGTCCGGCACGTTGGCCGGCGACATCGGCGATTTTTCAGAGCTGCAAACTCTGTGGGTTCTCTCTATGTTCTCTTGTCCCCTCTTAGTTCAACTTTCATGATTGAAAATCCAGTGATGAGTTCCTCTATACTGCAGTGATCCATGTGCCTTGGCTTTTAAACAAGTGGCAATTAAACCATGTAGTTATCTGATATCAGTTCTGCATACAGGGATTTGTCTCAGAACAAGGGTTTGACAGGAAATCTCCCATCAACAATAGTAAATCTGAAGAAGCTTGAAAACCTGTGAGCAAACTGAAGTTTTTGTATGTTGTACTTGAGCAACCTATCTTTTCTTAATTACAAACTCAGAACCTATTTTTTGCTGGTTACTTTACATTGGATGCCAGATTCCTTGTTAATTGCAATTTTAGTGGACCAATTCCTGACGGGATAGGATCTTTAACGCGGCTGGTCTCATTGTAAGAATTTCTATCTATTCCATTTCAGAATTTGATTAGTAGAAAACAGAACCTGGAGACAATACTGTTAGATCTAGCATTTCATAGCATAAAGAAATGATGTTCATGTCGAATTATCAAGAACACATAAACTGCATAAACTATAAAGCGGAAGCGTACCTGAATCCATATCCGGAAGTCGCTATCTAGAGTCGTACGGATGGTCTTCTAGATTAGCACGTTCACCTTAGAGAGCCCTTTGATTCTCTCTACCTTAGCCTTATTTTCTCTCTGATAATGGGATGTCAGTGTGAGAATGTCGAACGTGTAATCTGGGGACCATGACCATATATATAGGCAACCAAGTGCCTTTTGGTATTCATGCCTTTTGGCATTCCCACCCTTTGGTATTCCTATTTTAGCCCATCACTAAAATAGGAATAACCCCGTAATCTCTACACATTAAAGGTCCACACCCTATTAGATACATCAAAACCCAATTGCCTAAAAAATACTTAGCAGATCATTTTTAATTAGGTTTCACCTTATTTGACAGTACACAAACACATAATTATTCTCATATAAGCCCAACGTTGGATTAATTATCCAACAATCTCCCACTTGGGCTATATGTATAACCTTATAATTATGTTTTGTAAAAAATAACCAAATGAGCTCAATCTTTGCTGTCATTAACAAATGTATCTATAACCAATCCGGTCCAGTAATCATACCAACATAGGATCTAAGCGGTTTTCGTTACAATTATCGTAACTCAACCTATCAAAGGTCACGTATGCCAATACAATTAAATGACATGGATCATGATGTGGATGTGTAGCATGGAAATTTCATGCAATATGATCTTAACATGCCTATTCCCAACTGGTCCACCCTTAAACCTTAGTGAGATTAAACCATACTAAAATCAGAGTGTAAATTAAATAAAAAACTTTATTTCTGCAGAAAATAACCTCATAAATATTCATAAACTGAAAAATTGTTTATATTATAAAAGCATCTGAAATTACAAACTCCTTTTAAAACTGAATACTATTAATAGCCAAAACACCCACACGAGCAGTATGCTCATGAAACATTTTGGGTGGCAATCCCTTAGTAAGCGGATCCGCAACCATGGAGTTTGTACCGATATGCTCTATAGACAACTGTCCACTCTGAACTCTTTCTTTAACAACTAGGAACTTGATGTCAATGTGTTTCGACTTCGACGAGCTCGTATTGTTATTGGAATATAAAACTGCCGACTTATTGTCACAAAATAATTTTAGTGGTCTTTCAATATCATCCACTATGCATAACCCCGTGACAAAATTCCGCAGCCATACTCCATGATTGGATGCCTCATAACATGCTATGAACTCAGCTGTCATCGTGGAAGAGGCTATAAGTGACTGTTTAGCACTCTTCCAGGAGACAACATCTCCAGCTAGCATGTAAATATAGCCTGATGTAGATTTCATGCTATCTTGGCATCTAGCAAAATCGGACTCGCTATACCCAATGATCTCCAGATTAGCCAAACTCCGATATGTGAGCATGTAGTCTTTTGTTCTCTGTAAGTACCGTAAGACCCGTTTAGCTGCTTTCCAATGGTCTATTCCTGGATTGCTTAAATATCTACCCAGTATCCCAGTAATGTACGTAATTTCCGGATGCGTACAAACTTGAGAATACATTAGACTCCCTACTACTGAAGCATAAGGAATCTTCTGTATTTCTCTTTTCTCAAAATCATTCTTAGGGCACTGATTGAGACTAAATTTGTCTCCCTTAGCCACAGGGGTATCTCCTGGTTTACAGTCTTGCATGCCATATTTTTTAAGAACCTTTTCGATATAGCCCTTTTATGATAATCCAAGAATACCTCGAGAGCGATCTCGATGTATCTGAATACCTAATACAAAAGAGGCTTCACCAAGATCTTTCATCTCAAAATTCTTAGCTAGAAGTTTCTTGGTTTCGTGCAATAAGCCTATATCGCTGCTGGCAAGCAAGTTGTCATCGACATACAAAACCAGAAAAATATATTTACTCCCACAGAACTTATGGTATATACAATCATCGACCAAATTCATCTCAAAACCAAACGAGATGATCACTTGATGAAACTTGAAATACCATTGTCGAGATGCTTGTTTGAGTCCATAGATGGATTTCTTAAGTTTGCAAACCATATTCTTTTGGTCTCCAGACACAAATTTTTCTGGTTGCAACATATAGATCGTCTCATCAATGTTACCATTAAGAAACATTGTCTTTACATCCATCTGATGTAACTTAAGATTGAAATGTGCCACCAATGCCATTATAATTCTGAAAGAGTCTTTCGAAGATACCGGAGAGAAAGTCTCTTTATAATCGATATCTTCTTTCTATGTAAAGCCCTTTGCAACAAGACATGCCTTGTACTTCTCCACATCACCTTTCGAATCCCTTTTGGTCTTAAATATCCATTTGCAACCAATGGGTTTCACACCTTCAGGTAATGGGACAAGATCCCACACGTTGTTGTCTTTCATTGACTTAATCTCCTCATTCATAGCATAAATCCACTTTTGAGAGTTAGAACTTTCAATGGCTTGATGGAAGCTGATAGGATCATCTTCCATCACACCAATATCTATCTCATGTTCTTAGAGAAATACAATATAATCATCTGATATTGCACTTCTCTTCTCTCTAGTGGATCTTCTTCATGGCATAGATTCTAGAGGTGCTCAAGGTTGTTCCTCTGGAACAATTTCTTGAATAGGAGGTGCTTCGACATTGTCTTAATTTGTTGTGTTTTCAACATGGTCAAAAATGGAATCTTGACCAATGCTAATAACACCTGTGGGAATATCAATATATTCCTCTTCAAAGACAAAGTCTTTATCTGTATCACCTCCCGCAAACTTGACATCCTCAAAGAATCGGGCATTTCCCGTCTCAAAAATCGACTTTGTTGTGGGATCATAAAATTTGTACCCCTTGGATCTTTCCGAGTATCCAATAAAATAACAACTTACCGTCCTAGAGTCTAGTTTCTTTTCATTAGGCCTATAAGGCCTTGCCTCAGCTGGACATCCCCAAACATGCACTACTAAAAAAGGGGGGTGTTTGCAACGGACGTGTCCGTTGCAAACAACAAAGACATCCGTTGCTAATATTAATTAGCAACGGATTTTGCAACGGAAGTATTCCGTTGGAATCCGGTGACTGCAAATTCATTCGCAACGGATTATCCGTTGCCAATGAATTTGCAACGGATATTCCGTTGCAAATTCGCAACGGCAAATCCGTTGAAAATTTTGAATTTGCAACGGAATATTCATTGCAAATTTGCAACAGCAAATCCGTTGCAAATCAAATTCATTTGCAACGGATATTCAAAATTTTCAACCTTTTCTTCTTTTCTCTCTCTGAGTTGATTCTTGTCTCTCCCTCTCCCCACTGCAATGCTAAGGAAATCCAGATCCAAGTCGGTAAATGCTAAGGAAATCCCAGTTGAAAAAGATGGTCCTGCAGCTAAAGATGATGGATCGTTGCCTGCAAGTGTGATGTAAAATCTTCTTTTTTTCTAGTTTTCTTAAACGTGTAACAGAAGCTGCAAGATGAAAAATCAGGCGCCGTCACACATCACGAGGGAGCATCAAACCGATACACTGGAGGGAAGAGGAGGAACCAACAGTGTCACCCCCACCTTCCTGGCCCCTACCATGGCTGCAACGATTGCCGTGTCGGTGTCCTATTTTCTCGAGACCCGTCGTGAAAACACAAGCAAAACCCAGGAAAAAAATCAATAGAAATCGAGTTGTTTGGTTCCCTAGTGCTACCCCGTCGGAATGGCTTGACTGAGTTATGGCTGGACACTGGTTTAGACCCACTGAAGGCGGTAAAAGGATGTAAGCAAAAGAGAATCCAATGGGGGGGGCAGACGCGTCATCATTTTGCTAGGCTGGTTTTATTTTCAACTTTAAAAAGGATGTAAGCAAAGGAAGATGAGAGAAGGTGGCTATCATTTGACATACTTCTTCCTCTGTTTCCCTTATACCCAAAAACTCATCTAAAAAGTGAAGTAAAAAGATAAGCACTTTCAGAAATTAAACTTTGAAAATGCTAAAAATCACCAGAAGATACAAGAGCACCATAGATTCAGAGGACATGCTTTCAGTCAGAGGCGTAGCTGAGAACTACAAACACTGATATGGAATGGTAAAACCATCAGTGAGCTATAAATGAGCAGAAAAGGAAGCTAGGCTGACTAGATTGAGATGGGTTCTTTAAAAAAAAATCCATTGCAAATTAAACAACCATATTGGGCACAATTTCTTCTTTTCTCGTTGACATTGGTTACCTTCTTTTCTCTCTCTCTCTCCCCGCTGCAACCTTTTCTTCTTTTCTCCTCCACCCCTGCTGTCACCTTTTCTTCTCCACCGATAGCTTTTCTCAACCGTGAGCTTCTCCTCTCCAAGGTTTGTTTCTGAAAATCGAGAGAGAAGAACAATGGCGCTTAACTTAAATATTTTAACACAGTATGTATGGGCGCCTACAGGTATTTAAAAGATTTTGAAAAGCAATTTTCATTTGCAACGGATAATCCGTTGCAAATGGTTTTAAATTGCAACGGATTTTCCGTTGCAAATTTATATTGCAACGGCAAATCCGTTGCAAAGTAATTTCCATTTGCAACGGAACATCCGTTGCAATTTAAAACCATTTGCAACGGATTTTCCGTTGCAAATTTAGATTGCAACGGCAATTCCGTTGCAAAGTAATTTTTTTTTGCAACGGATAATTCGTTGTAAATGATTTTAAATTGCAATGGAATTTCCGTTGCAAATTAAATTTGCAACGGCAAATCCGTTGCAAAGTAATTTTCTTTTGCAACGGATAATCCGTTGCAAATGATTTTAAATTGCAATGGAATTTCCGTTGCAAATTAAATTTGCAATGGCAAATCCGTTGCAACCCATGTTTTTTTTTTTTTTCTGGAATTTGTTTAGCAATGAAAAATCCGTTGCTAAACAAAATTCTGTTGCAAACACCCCCCTTTTTTAGTAGTGATGCAAGTGTTTTAGACTAGGTTTCTTACCTGTCCAAAGTTCATAAGGGGTTTTGGTAGTGGCTTGAGTGGGTACTCGATTAAGGATATATGCTGCAGTCTTAAGTGCTTCTCCCCAGAGTGATTCTGGTAAGGTAGAATGACTAATCATACTCACCATGTCCTTAAACGTTCTGTTTCGTCTTTCAGCAACACCATTCATAGTGGGCGAACCCGACATAGTGTACTGTGGGACGATACCGCATTCATTTAGGAATTTAGCAAATGGTCCTGGACGTTGTTCTCCTGAACTGTCATATCTACCATAGTACTCACCACCACAGTCAGATCTGACGCTTTTAATCTTTTTACTAAGTTGATTTTCAACTTCAGCTTTATAACTTTTGAACACATCCAGTGACTGTGATTTTTCACTTATGAGATATACATAGCCATATCTGAAAAAATCATCTATGAACGTTATGAAATATTGTTGACCATTCCAAGCGACTGTAGGAAATGACCCACAAATATCCGTATGTATTAGTTATAAGATGTCCATAGTCTTATTGGCTACAAATCTCCTTGTATTGGTTTGTTTACCCTTAATACAATTAACACAAATGTCAAAATTTGTAAAATCTAAGGGATCAAGAATTTCATCTGACACAAGTCTCTCTATTCTCTTTTTAGAGATATGACCTAATCATTTGTGCCATAATATACCTGAATTCTCGGTAGTTAATTTTCTCTTGGTACCTCGTGTACTTAATTGTAGGGATTCATTAAATGAAACAATTGTATCAATCAAATAAAGATATCATAACCAGATAAAGAACCGAAACCAGATAATTTGGAATCATAAAACAAAATAAATTTTCCATTTCCGAATGAACAAGAATAACCAGATTTGTCCAAAGCAGAAATAGAAATCAAATTCCGTCTAAAAGACGGTACAATAAAAGTTTCGTTAAGATCCAAATAAAGTCCGGTCTTTAACAATAATCTAAAATTTTCCAATTGCCTCAACTTCAACCGTTTTTCCATCGCCTACATAGATGTATCTCTCAATATCATTTGGCTTTCGGCAACTCAGTCAACCCTGCGTAGACACGGTGATGTGAGTTGTTGCACCAGAATCTAACCACCACATGTGTCTAGGTACCGAAGTTAAATTAACTTCAGAACAAACCAAAGCAAGAAGCATACCTTTCTTAGCACGTCAAGCGTGATAGTTGGTGCATTGCTTCTTTTTATGTCCTTCAGCACCACAAAAGAAACAGCTAGTACCAACGGAATCATGTGATTTCGTTAATTATTTCTTTTGAGGTACTATACCTGCAGCTTCCTTAACGTTCTTTCTTTTCATCCCCTTGTCTTTAAAGGCAGAGGCTAAGTGAGTACTCTCTGTCCTATCTTGCTTAAGTCTTTCCTCTTCCTGAACACAGTGTGAGATAAGCTCATTCAGAGACCAAGTCTCTTTCTAACAATTGTAGCTCACCTTAAACTGGTTAAATTATGCAGGAAAGGATATTAAAACCAGATGCACTAGCAAGTCCTCAGAGAGTTCAAGCTGAAGTGCTTTGAGCTTGGAAGTAAGATGAGACATCTCCAAAATGTACTCCCTTACATTGCCTTTGCCTTTATACTTCATTGAAATGAGACTTGTCAAGAGCGTACCGATTTCAGCCTTTTCATTCTTGACAAATCTCTTTTCAATATTGGCAAGGAATTCCTTAGCTGTAGTGATTTGATCAAATATTGTGCCCCTGAATGCTTATGGAATAGCTCTCTTCATGATCATCATACACATGCGATTTGATTTCTCCCACCTTTCCATATCCCTCTTTTCATCAGAGGTACTCTCATCCATAAGTGGTGGGGGAGAATCAGTCCTTAACACAAGGTCGAGATCCATAACACCAAGAACAATCAAAAGATTGCCTTTCCAAGACTTGAAGTTAGAGCCATTGAGCATAGGAATAGAGTTGATACTGGCAGTTATATTAGCAGGATTAATCGCTGAAATGAGAACAACAACAATTGAAACAAGCTCACAAACAAAACTTATCTTAAGAGCAAAAATAATTCAAATAAAGGTAAAACCCATCTTAAGATATCGAACACTCCATTAATAGTTTATCTTTGGATAAAATATTAATTTGTAAGTGATATCTTAATGTAGTAATCAAACATTGATAATAAGAACATGTCGAAAAATAAATTGGCCTTTGGGTCAATTAATTAGTCACATGTAAAACAAAATAATCATCACATGTTGATTACTACATGTGCACATGTATTTACTTTAAATATTGACCTTCCTTTGGGCCGATCAATAAGAACATAAATCGCATACACATAACCCTTTATATTTCAAAATGAAATTAACCTCCACAAAAGAGGTCACTTTGGTGACATATTGTTTTAATTAACTTATTGCAAAATATATATCAATATACCAATATTTGAAAAATAAATTTGCATCGATTTTTTTATATAAAGTCAACGGTCAAAGTCAACTGTTGACTTTGACCTATGACCTTGCGGCTGGACCGGGTCGGGTCAACTCGGATCCTAAACCAGCCTGCTGAATCCATATTTCATTATGGGCTAAAATTTTCTACAGATCAAAGCCCATAATACAAGATAATTCATGTGGTCCTAAAACCCACAACTTTTATTAGTTCGGCCCACAGCCCTAAATAAAACTACCACAGGCCCGTTAGGGCATGTGAATAGATAATCCCAGGATTTCTGTATGTGTTTTCCCAAATTTCTTCCTGTACAGATGTATAGCTTCTAACAACTTCAGTGGACCAATACCACCTTCCATCGGTAAAATGTCTGATCTTTTTCTGCTGGATTTAACCGACAATAAGCTCAGCGGGACAATTCCAGTATCTGATGGGACTTCGCCTGGTTTAGATTTGCTGCTAAAAGCAACACACTTGTATGTAGTATAGATCATTTCTATTTTTCTTTGGAGCAGTCATTTGCAGTTCATCTATTTCTCCAGAGTAATGTTCTGTAACTGCATTCATTAATTGCAGCCATTTGGGAAAAAATCTGCTCACCGGCGGAATTCCACCAAACCTTTTCAGCTCAAATATGAAACTCCTACATGTGTAAGTTATCCGAAAAACCTGATAATGTTTTCTGTTAACTGTACATATAATTAGACATGAACAAGGAGGGTAGAATTTCTGAGATTGGAAAATCCAAAAATTCACACAGAATAGTTAGTTAATCCTTCTGAATATCTTACTTTGAGCAGGCTTTTCGACAGCAACCAACTCAGCGGCAGCTTTCCTTCTACACTGCAGCTGGTACAAACCTTGGAGGTGATGTGAGTATATGTCCTGATCATAGACTGAAACGTTTCTAGTGAGTTGATATTAAATATTTTGTCTTGTCAACAGACGTCTAGACAGGAATTCATTAACCGGGCCCATCCTTTTCAACTTCACCAACCTCCCAAATCTTTCCGAGCTGTAAGAACACAATTTCTCTTCCATTTCCTTGAATTTTAAGTTTACCCGCTGTACTGAACTAAGCATAACCTGGTATTTCTTTCAGGTACCTGTCTAACAATAAATTTTCTGGATCAATTCCTGACCTCAGTGGCAAGAACCTCCTCACCTACGTGTAAGTAGCCTTTGATTAGGAAAAATCTAAATCTATCTTCAGAATGCTAAAGAGTGATTCCAACATTCCCTTTTCCACAACTCCATGCTGTCTCGGTTTCAGTATCATGTTTGGTTTGCAGGGACATGAGCAACAATAGTTTTGATGCATCATTAATCCCACCATGGTTTTCAAGCCTACAATTCATGACATCACTGTATCTCTCTCTCTCTCCCTCTCCCTCCCCAAACACACACAAAGCACAGAGGCAATATAACAATATTCATACCTTGTTCTTTTGCTCTCTTGGATAATGATAAACTTTGTGCTGACAGAATTATGGAGCGAACGCAGCTTCAAGGACCAATAAATGCCACCCTCTTTAGTCCTGCTCAATTACAGTCTATGTAAGTAATTACCTTCTTCTCAACAAGCATTATATTGATACTCGATTGATTGGAATCAATACTGTGAAACCTGATAAAGCTGATTCTTCTGACTTATGCTGACAGAGTATTAAGTAACAACC
Source organism: Salix caprea (assembly GCA_964035475.1). NCBI lineage: Eukaryota > Viridiplantae > Streptophyta > Magnoliopsida > Malpighiales > Salicaceae > Salix > Salix caprea. Next base: position 667,512 of record OZ037752.1, read on the forward strand.
AGCTTAATGGTACCTTGGATTTGGGCACCAACTATGGGAGCCAACTGCTACTCATTGATTTGCAGAACAATTCCATTGACGAGTTTGCACAGGGAACAAGATACAGTCAAGAATTATTGTAAGTGACTTCTTTGAATCTTTTTATCTCCCAGGCAAGGAACTGAATCTGGTTTATTGCTAGAACATGCATGGAATCCTATATCTATAATCCTTGTATCAACTCAGATATAATGTTGTGCAACTATCATAACTTTTCAGGCTTCACGGTAATCCGTTTTGTCAGAAGGGGCAATCTTCAGAATACTGCATAGCTCCCCAACAGAAAAATTCTTCATATGCTACACCAACAGGAAATTGTGTGGCTCCTTCTTGCAGTGCACAACAACTTCCCAGTCCAAACTGTAGCTGTGCGAATCCAATAACAGGAATTCTACAGTTCAGATCATTTTCCTTCTCAGACTTTCAAAATGGAAGCTATTATATTCTTCTCCAGGCTGCAATGATGAATGCTTTCAAGTCCGATAAACTTCCCGTGGATTCAATTTCTCTTTGTGCTCCATCCCGAAATTTAAGGGATGATTACCTTGAAGTGAGGCTGGATGTTTGTCCATCTGGCGTTTACTTTTTTAACCGAACAGGACTTTCTTTCATTACATCTTAGCTCAACAACATAGCTTTTTTCGTACAGCCAGATGCTTTTGGACCATTCCTTTTCACTCTCCATACCGACAAATACTTCACCGGTAAAGCAAACTTTGAGTGGAAACTTGGGCTTGATATTGACTTGTAATCCGGAGGCCCCATTCCCAGAATAATTTCTATAGTAGTATAAAAAAAAATAGCCTGTTTTATTTCTCTACTTCCAACATATTTGTTTCTCTACTTCCAACATATTTGTTTCACTTGGTGCTGAATGTTCTTTGATGTTGGACAGGTTCTGATCTTTAGCAGATACGAAATATGAAGGCACCGAGTTTATGATTTCCAGAAAATGCTCTGTATACTTGACCAATATTAAAGAATAATATAAATCATATTTTAGGATCTCATCTAACAAATTATACTTTTAGGTGAGATGGTTCCTTAACATGGTATCAGAGTATTGTTGACCCAGTGTTAAGAGTTCAAATCTCACCACTTCCATTTTATTTGATAAAAATCAAGAATAAGGTAATATGAATCTGTGCAAGTTTCAACCTCAAATGGATTTCACTTGAGGATGTATATTAGAAAATAATATACTAAAATAAAAATCAAGCATAAAATAATGTTCTTAACATATAACTAAAGATATCAACTTTTGGGCATATTGATGAGGACGTAGATGAAATAATAAGTATCATTGATATGATTTGAGACCTAAAATGATTAGATTAAGAATTAAAAAAATAATTCGTCCCTGTAATTGGATCTAACTTTCGCAACTGTACAATAAAAAAAGATTGGACGCCGGTTATGGGGCTCAAAAGTCTACCTTTGTCCCATTTTGTTTATACATGAATAATTAATTAATATTTTATTTTTTTATACTATAGTATTACAAATATTCTCGAACTAATTCTGTTATCATGTTTATTTGTACTTGAATTATTTTTTACACTAATCAAAATAAATCATTTTTAAGATCGCTCAACGGCAATTAACATTTTTTTTTAAATAATAAATTTGATCTCTAAAATAAAAACTTAAAAAGTGGAAGAAAGTTGAAGGATTGTGAAGCAGTCGTCATTAACCACCAAATTAATATTTAAGAGTTATAATTAATTGACTAAATGTCTCCAAGGAACCTAACGTGATGATAAAGAGTTTAAAATCTACACAACATGTCTTAAGTTCTAGTCAGAACATGAATCTCTTGTAAAAATTTGAAACAATCAGGATTTTAATCATTCATCTACACCTACAAAATATACTTTTCAAATATATAATTTCTGGAATCTAAAAAAAATTGATTGATTAATGTTAATCTTACAAAATTCAGTGGGAACATTAAGAAAAATAATTTGAAGGAGAAGCGGCTAATTGCTGACAAATTCAAAATGCTGGGGGTCCAAGCTTGTAGGTATCAGCAACGTGCTGGTGCCTCTCTGGTCAGATATTTTTATCCATTAACGAAGAGTCACGTAATTAAAAAGTCTTTCCTTCTTTTTTTGAATGTTCTCCAACAAGTGACATGAAAAATACATCACCACCCCTTTTACAAGCTTCCACGAAACTCGAGGAATGCTTTTTTTTTTTTTTTTTTAATATATATATATATATATATATATATATATATATATTTAGGGTATTTGTTGACTCTCAAGCTTTAAATTAAATATTTTTTTGGTATGGCAGTACGAGAATACATCAAAATTTAAAGTTTTTTTTGTTTAAAGTATTTTTTTGATATTTTTATATTGTTTTGATGTATTGAAATAAAAATAATTTTTAAAAAATAAAAAAATAATTTTTTATCTATTTCTTAATGTCAAATATTTTGAAAAATAATCTTTACCACACTACTAAACACTTGTCAACAAATTAAAAACTAATTTAATGTTTTTTAGAAGAAAAATAATTCGATAACATTTAATGTATAAAGGTATTTATTAAATAATCCTGACCTTATTTCTTGCGGAATTTATTTCTTAAATTTAATGCCACCCTCCAACTACATAGCTGGATGGTTCCATTTATCACACAAGCCTGATTTATTTATATTTAACAAATTTAATTTTATACATATCTTTGTGTTTAATTAATACTTGCAAAAACTTGAAATTTTTTGATATCTTGACTTGACTTGGCACGCCAGCCAGACTCCAAGTCGTCCTCTTTCATCACTATTTCAATGGAGTTGTTTGGTGAGAAGTCTATTGTAGATTTTTTCCTTGAACTTGTGGTCATCATATGAGAACTATGTTCAGCGAAAAGCACCTGGGACTCTCACGAATGAACTTTAGAATACCAAAATAAAACCTATCTTAGTCGTCTGTTGCTGATTATGATTTTCAATATTGCACGTTGAGATCATTCAACAGGACTTGGTCTGTTTAGTTTTCATATTATTTTGTTTATAATTATCGAAGTTCATTTCTATCATCAATATCTCACAAGGGTGACGTTGTAAACAGCACGCCTTTTGATATAGTTTTTTCTCCGCCGTAAGCCAGTCGTTGGAAAACAATACAGTCAAAAAGTGCTCATCAACTACAGGAGGCAGCTGAGAGAAACCAAGAAAGATTGTGTGGTTTGAGAGCCTTCTGTTGGAGCTCAGCAGTCTGTAAGAAATGGGTTCAGGACTTCCGATCTTCCTGCTGATCACCTGCCTTCAAGTTTTAGTTATAGCAGCGGTGACAGACTCTAGTGACTGTAAGTTGATTTATGGTTTTCCAAGCAGGTTTAACCCTCAAGATTGTTTTATATTATTTTGTTATTTCAGCCTGGTCACTTTGCTCCTTGTTTTCCTCATGTTTAAACCATGGAAACTGTTGTGTCAATCTGATGCAGTATCTGCACTAAATGCTGTCAAGAGTAACTGGATGAACACGCCGCCGAGTTGGATCGGTTCTGATCCTTGCGGCGGTGGGTGGGAAGGCATAGGGTGCACCGGTTCTCGTATCACCTCCATGTATGTAACTCAGCGCTAGCTGCCTTTCATTGTTTTTCTCACGCTCATCTTCGGCATATCTGAACATAGAGCCTGCGTTTCTGTTTTCAGAATTCTAACAGGCATGGGATTGTCCGGCACGTTGACCGGCGACATCGGCGATTTTTCAGAGCTGCAAACTCTGTGGGTTCTCTCTATGTTCTCTTGTCCCCTCTTAGTTCAACGTTCATGATTGAAAATCCAGTGATGAGTTCCTCTATACTTCAGTGATCCATGTGCCTTGAGCTTTTAGACAAGTGGCATTTAAACCATGTAGTTATCTGATATAAGTTCTGCATACAGGGATTTGTCTCAGAACAAGGGTTTGACAGGAAATCTCCCATCAACAATAGTAAATCTGAAGAAGCTTGAAAACCTGTGAGCAAACTGAAGTTTTTGTATGTTGTAATTGAGCAACCTGTCTTTTCTTAATTACAAACTCAGAACGTATCTTTTACTGGTTACTTTACATTGGATGCCAGATTCCTTGTTGATTGCAGTTTTAATGGCCCAATTCCTGACGGGATAGGATCTTTAACGCGGCTGGTCTCATTGTAAGAATTTCCGTCTTTGCCATTTCAGAATTTGATTAGTAGAAAACAGAACCTGGAGACAATACTTCAAATATCATCTATAGGTGTTTGATCTTAGATTTCTGTATGCGTTTTCTCAAATTTGTTCCTGTACAGATCTATAGCTTCTAACATCTTCACTGGACCAATACCACCTTCCATCGGCAAAATGTCTAATCTTTCTCTGCTGGATTTAACCGACAATAAGCTCAGCGGGACAATTCCAGTATCTGACGGGACTTCGCCTGGTTTAGATTTGCTGCTAAATGCAAGACACTTGTATGTACTATAGATCATTTCTATATTTCTTTGGAGCAGTCATTTGCAGTTGATCTATTTCTCCAGAGTAATGTTCTGTAATTGCATCCGTTAATTGCAGTCATTTGGGAAAAAATCTGCTCACCGGCGGAATTCCACCAAACCTTTTCAGCTCAAATATGACTCTCCTACATGTGTAAGTAATCCGAAAAACCTGATAATGTTTTCTGTTAACTGTACATATAATTAGACATGAACAAGGAGGGTAGAGTTTCTGAGATTGGAAAATCCAAAAATTCACACAGAATAGTTAGTTAATCCTTCTGAATATCTTACTTTGAGCAGGCTTTTCGACAGCAACCAACTCAACGGCAGCTTTCCTTCTACACTGCAGCTGGTACAAACCTTGGAGGTGATGTGAGTATATGTCCTGATCATAGACTGAAACGTTTCTAGTGAGTTGATATTAAATATTTTGTCGTGTCAACAGACGTCTAGATAGGAATTCATTAACCGGGCCCATCCTTTTCAACTTCACCAACCTCCCAAATCTTTCCGAGCTGTAAGAACACAATTTCTCTTCCATTTCCTTGAATTTTAAGTTTACCCGCTCTACTGGACTAAGCATAACCTGGTATTTCTTTCAGGTACCTGTCTAACAATAAATTTTCTGGATCAATTCCTGACCTCAGTGGCAAGAACCTCCTCACCTACGTGTAAGTAGCCTTTGATTAGGAAAAATCTAAATCTATCTTCAGAATGCTAAAGAGTGATTCCAACATTCCCTTTTCCACAACTCCATGCTGTCTCGGTTTCAGTATCATGTTTGGTTTGCAGGGACATGAGCAACAATAGTTTTGATGCATCATCAATCCCACCATGGTTTTCAAGCCTACAATCCATGACATCACTGTATCTCTCTCTCTCTCTCTCTCTCTCCAAACACACACAAAGCACAGAGGCAATATAACAATATTCATACCTTGTTCTTTTGCTCTCTTGGATAATGATAAAGTGTAGGTCTCAGGTAATCCTAATAGGTAAACTTTGTGCTGACAGAATTATGGAGCGCACGCAGCTTCAAGGACCAATAAATGCCACCCTCTTTAGTCCTGCTCAATTACAGTCTATGTATGTAATTACCTTCTTCTCAACAAGCATTATATTGATACTCGATTGATTGGAATCAATACTGTGAAACCTTCTGTGAAAACCTGATAAAGCTGATTCTTCTGACTTATGCTGACAGAGTATTAAGTAACAACCAGCTTAATGGTACCTTGGATTTGGGCACCACCTATGGGAGCCAACTGGTACTCGTTGATTTGCAGAACAATTCCATTGGCCAGTTTGTACAAGGAACAGGATACAAAGAAGATTTATTGTAAGTGACTTCTTTGAATCTTTTTATCTCCCAGGCAAGGACTGAATCTGGTTTATTGCTAGAACATGGAATCCGGTATCTATCATCATTGTATCAACTCAGATATAATGTTGTGCAACTATCATAACTTTTCAGGCTTCAAGGTAATCCGTTTTGTCAGAACGTGCGATTTTCAGAATACTGCATAGCTCCCCAACAGAAAAATCCATATGCTACACCAACAGGAAATTGTGTGGCTCGTTCTTGCAGTGCACAACAACTTCTCAGTCCAAACTGTAACTGTGCGAATCCAATAACAGGAACTCTACACTTCAGATCATTTTCCTTCTCAGACTATCAAAATGGAAGCTATTATATTCCTCTCCGGGTTGCAATGATGGATGCTGTCAAGTCCGATCAACTTCCCGTGGATTCAATTTCTCTTAGTGTTCCATTGAAGGGTGCTGATGATTACCTTGAAGTGAGGCTGGATGTTTTTCCATCTGGCGATAACGTTTTTAACCGAACAGTATTTTCTTTCATTACATCTCAGCTCAACAACATAACTTTTTTCAAACCCCCAGATGCTTTTGGACCATTCCTTTTCACTCTTAATACCGACAACTACTTTACCGGTAAGGCAAACTTTGAGCAGAAACTTGTGCTTGATATTGACTTGTAATCCGGAGGCCCCATTCCCTGAAACTTTCTATAGTAGTATAAAAAAAATAGCCTACAACTCTCCCTCATTGTTATCTTAAATATTATGCAGGTTCGAACAAGTCACCAAATACAGGGATCATCATTGGAGCAGCAGTAGGTGGTTCTGTACTAATGCTACTCTTAATCATGGCTGGAGTTTATGCTTTCCATCAACGGAAAATGGCAGATCGAGCCACTCAACAAATGAATCCATTCGGTAAACAAAACCCAACACTTCACAACTTTTTTGTTCTGAGCTCCTGGGAATTACTCATCACTCCCTTGTACAAACGCAGCATCATGGGACCAAAATAAAGCCAACGGAGCCGCTCCCCATATAAAAGGAGTGCTAAGTTTCTCTTTTGAGGAGCTTAGAAAATGCACCAACAATTTTTCTGAGGTCAACGCTCTTGGAGCTGGGGGATATGGGACGGTAAGTTGACTATACGTGTAACTTGGAGAATAGATCAGCATAGATTCACTTCTCTAGGGTGCTTCATAGAGATGCTTTACCCACTTCTTGAAAGGACATGTCCATGTTGGACTATGGAAGCCAAAAAGCTTTCAGCAGTAGTTCACTACACTATTTTGACACTCTCTTTATTTCTTTCTTTGCACTCAATTTGCAATGTGCTGTCAGGTTTATAAAGGAACTCTCCTCACTGGTGTGCTAGTTGCCATTAAAAGAGCTAAACAAGGATCAATGCAGGGTAGTTATGAGTTCAAAACTGAGATTGAGCTTCTATCAAGGGTTCATCACAAGAATCTTGTCAGCCTATTAGGTTTCTGCTATCAGTCTGGTGAGCAGATGCTGGTGTATGAGTACGTTAAAAATGGTACTCTAACAGATTGTATTTCAGGTATTTTCACATCTCTTAAAACAAAACTAATAGCTTGCTGCATTCTCTATTGTTCTTTTCATAGAAATTAAATCAAGTTGAAGTTGTTTCAGTAATTGACTTTTAATGCCCATCACCCTTTACCTGTATGAGAAGAACATAATCCTAAAAACACTAAGACAACCTTGAAAATTCTCCTTAGTTTCTCATTAGACAATATCCTATTGATTTATGCAGGCAAGTCAGGCTTCAAGTTAAGCTGGACGAAGAGACTTGGAATAGCAATTGATTCAGCAAGAGGTATTGCTTATTTGCATGAGCTTGCCAATCCACCCATCATACACAGGGACATTAAGTCCAGTAATATCCTCCTGGATGATCAGTTCATTGCAAAAGTTGCTGATTTTGGTCTATCGAAACCCGTGGACAGTAATGAAGTTCATGTTTCTACTGGAGTCAAAGGGACAATGGTCAGTATAGCATCTTTCAAATCTTTATTCAAAGTAATTAAAGAGAAATATAATGCAATAACAGCTAAATCTATTTTATCTGCTCAAATAGTGATAGCAAAGGATTCATAGCAGTAGTTTCAGGACAACGTCCCCAGCTTCCTCAAAACATTAATAATGGAGCCTGTTTTAGAAGAATAGGATAATAAGAAATGATGCAGGGCACCTATCATTTTCACCAAGTTTGCAGGTACTTCTAGGCCAAGCCTGTAGGGTCAACAAGGCTCTGATATTAAGGAACCATCTTACCTAAAAATTTAAGTTTATTAGTGAGACCCCAGAATATGATTTATATTATTCTCTAACAGCAAGGCTAGACATGCATGGACAAGCTTATTTTCAATCACCTGAAACGTTCCACTATTTAGGCTGACTATATTCTGACTTTCCCTTAAAAGAAGTCAATATTAAATGACCTTAAACAAGCTATAAAGACTAAAGGCTAAAGTTTAATGAATTTCGTAACATTACTATAAAATGTGCCTGAGATTGGATTTTCTTCACTGGTGTAGGGCTACATGGATCCTGAATATTTCATGACCGGACAGTTGACTGAGAAAAGTGATGTTTATAGCTTCGGGGTGGTAATGCTTGAGTTAGTCACTGGTCGAAAACCAATAGAACACGGGAGCTATGTTGTGAGAGAGGTGAAAACAGCGATGGATAACCAGAGGACAAAAGATTCAGGCAACCTAGATGATATCCTCGATCCCATTCTTGATCCGACCAAACCACTGAAAGGCTTAGAAAGGTATCTCGATCTGGCGATTAGGTGTGTCGAAGAATTGTCAGCCGGCAGGCCTACAATGAACGAGGTGGTGAAAGAGCTCGAGAACATCCAGCAGCTGGCTGGTTTCGATAACAGTATTGTTGAAAGGGTATTCTCCTCAACAACTTACAGTGAGACGACAGAAGAGAGTTCTTACCACCCTTATACCAAAAAGGTCTTCTTTGAGTACAGTGGAAGCTTTCCACATTCTGAGATAGAGCTTCAGAAATAAAACTTTATTACACTTCCTGTGCTGAACATAAACCTCATGCAGTTTCTTCAAATCAGGCACATCGCTTTCCTTTATGAACATTTTGATACTATTGTTGTATATAGCGAGATGAGAATATACAAATACCTTTAATTAATCTGTGTTAAGAATGTAGAAGCACAGATCTCTTTAGATCTGCAGTCTCCTGAACTATGTTCCATGTGGATTATGTAACTTTGCCTGAAGTCTAGTTTGATTTTTATGTTTTCACTTTTGTAATGATTTTACTCTACAAAAATCAAGTGGGATTTATTTTTCTACTTCCAACATATTTGTTTCACTTGGTGCTGAATGTTTTTTGATGTTGGACAGGTTCTGATCTTTAGCAGATACGAAATATGAAGGCACCGAGTTTATGATTTCCAGAAAATGCTCTGTATACTTGACCAATATTAAAGAATAATATAAATCTGGAATCTCATCTAATAGCTTAAGTTTTTAGATGAGATGATTCCTTAACATGTTATCAGAGTATTGTTGACCCAGCGGTCAAGAGTTCGAATCTCACCACTTTCATTTTATTTCATAAAAATCAAGCATAAACTAATATAGATCTATTCAAGTTTCAACCTCAAAGAGATTTCATTTGAGGATGTATATTAAAAAATAATATACTAAAATAAAAATCAAACATAAAATAATATTCTTGACATATAACTAAAGATATCAACTTGTGAGCATATTGATGTGGACGTAGATGAAATAATAAGTATCATTGATATCGTTGATATGATTTGAGAGCTAAAATGATTAGATTAAGAATTAAAAAAAGATTCCTCCCTGTAATTGGATCTAACTTTCGCAACTGTACAATAAAAAAAGATTGGACACCGGTTATGGGGCTCAAAAGTCTACCTTTGTCCCATTTTGTTTATACATTAATAATTAATTAATATTTTATTTTTTATACTATAGTATTACAAATATTCTCGAACTAATTCTGTTATCATGTTTATTTGTACTTGAATTATTTTTTACACTAATCAAAATAAATCATTTTTAAGATCGCTCAACGGCAATTAACATTTTTTTTATATAATAAATTTGATCTCTAAAATAAAAACTTAAAAGGTGGAAGAAAGTTGAAGGATGATGAAGCAGTCGTCATTAACCACTAAATGTCTCCAAGAACCTAATGTGATGATAAAGAGTTTGAAATTTGCATAACATGTCTTGAGTTCGAGTTAGAACGTGCATCTCTTATAAGAATTTGGAACAATCAGGATTTTAATCATTCATCTACACCTACAAAATATACTTTTCAAATATATAATTTCTTGAATCTAAAAAAAATTGATTGATGAATGTTAATCTTACAAGATTCAGTGGGAACATTAAGAGGCTGTTTGGCACGGCTTTTTTCAAGCCGTGCCGCAACTTTTGCTTTTTTAATTTTTTTTATTATTTATTTTAAATGAATATGTTTTGTTGTTTTTAGATCATTTTAATGTGCTGATGTTAAAAATAATTTTTAAAAAATAAAAAAATATCATTTGGATATATTTCGGCACAAAAAACACTTTAAAAGGCTACCACAACAGCTCTCCCAAACAGGCCTAAGAAAAATAATTTGAAGGAGAAGCGGCTAATTGCTGACAAATTCAAAATGCTGGGGGTCCAAGCTTGTAGGTATCAGCAACGTGCTGGTGCCTCTCTGGTCAGATATTTTTATTCATTAATGAGAGCCACATAATTAAAAAGTCTTTCCTTCTTTTTTTGAATGCTCTCCAACAAGTGACATGAAAAAAACATCACCACCCCTTCTACAAGCTTCCACGAAACTCGAGGAATGTTTTTTATATATATATTTTTTGATATTTTTAGATTATTTTGATGTATTGAAATAAAAATAAATTTTTAAATATACTTGTCAATAAATTAAAAACTAATTTAATGTTTTTTAGAAGAAAAATAATTTGATAACATTTATGTCTAAAGGTATTTATTAAATAATCCTGACCTTATTTCTTGCGGAATTTATTTCTTAAATTTAATGCCACCCTCCAACTACATAGCTGGATGGTTCCATTTCTCACACAAGCCTGCTTTATTTAAATTTAACAAATTTAATTTTACATATATCTTTGTGTTTAATTAATAATCGCAAGACCTTGAAGTTTTTTGATATCTTGACTTGACTGGGCACGCCAGCCAGCCTCCAAGTTGTCCTCTCTCATTATTATTTCAATGGAGTTGTTTGGTGAGAAGTCTATTGTAGAGTAGATTTTTTCCTTAAACTTGTGGTCGTCATATGAGAAATGGACAAAGTTGTGCAATTCAACTTCAAAACAAGTCCCTTTGAAATGGTCTAATGGTGTGTGGAGATGATGCATTATTTTTTGTGTGTGAGTTTTGACTTTTGGTGGAGGTGATCTGGACAAAAAAGAAGGCCAGGTTTTGAAATGAAGAACTTCATGCGTGAGATTTAGCTGCTGATACTAAATGGGATTTCAGTCTTTCGACCTAACCATCTGAAAACAAAGAGCTTCCTGAGAAATGGGTTCAAGAATTCTAGTGTTTTTGGTTGTTGCTCTAACTCAAGTTTGTACCATACCAGCAGTGACTAACAGCGATGATTGTAAGTTCTTTACAGTTAGCATCTTCTTGTTTGTGGTAAATTACTTAGAACATGCATGTTGTTTTATCTCTCTTTTGATCCAAATTAGTATCACCTGTTTAAAGACCTCGTTTCTAACATATACTGAGATGAACTGTAGATTTAGAACTCCAGATTCCACTTGCCTTTGCAATTATTCCAAGAGTCAGGGAATCATTTCTGGCTTATGATTTACTTAGTTTTGATTCTATAATTCTGGTTTGTAAAGTAGAATCTGGAACTGGGAGATACTTTGTCAAACTCAGAAGTGGATCCAGCCTTCGTTGGATGATTTTTCCTGTTCTTGTATGATGATTGTTAGAACTGGTGATGCTAGCAAGGCCCCAGAATTGTCCGTTAGGCTCGTTCAACCTGGGGAACAAGACTAGTTATTGTAAATTTGCTATTACCTTTCCGTATACAGACCCTCAAGATATGTATATTGTTTTGATTCCCGATGCAGTTAATGCACTGAATGCACTCAAAGATAGCTGGGAAAACGCACCACCAACATGGGCGGGGGCTGACCCTTGTGGAAGCAGTTGGGACGGCATTTTGTGCACCAATTCGCGCGTGACTTCCATGTAAGTCATTGGCTTTATTTGTACAGCTTCTTGAGGCTTGAAGATCATTCCTTCATCTGCTTTTTTTAGATTTACCTGACTATTCTCATCTGCAGAACATTGGCAAGCATGAGATTGAAAGGAACACTGTCTGGAGACATCTCAAGCTTGTCAGAATTGCAGATTCTGTATGTCTTCACTGTGAACCATTACCTTTTTATTTTTTATGTTATGATCCGGGATGTTAGAATAACTGTTGCCAAGGGATTGATTTCAGATATAGTGATTAAATGATAGGATAAAGGGATTGATTTTATTGGAAAGGATTGCTATGATACATTTCTAATAACTGCATCTTTATATAGGGATTTATCCTACAACACAGAATTGACTGGCACTCTTCCTGCAACAATTGGGGATTTGAAGAAGCTAACAAGCTTGTAAGGGGATACTCTATTGCGCTATAATGTTACCTGATGCTCAATTTCTTTCCTGGTTTCTGTCCTGATTCCCCCCTTCCCCCCTTCAATCCTAGAATACTGGTTGGCTGTCGTTTCTCTGGTCTTATCCCTGATACAATAGGATCTTTGCCACAGCTCACCTATCTGTAAGTAATTTTCAACCTGTAATACTTTCCATGCTTTACCTGAACATCAGTGAATCAACTACTGTTCATCACTCAAAAATAACCATCTTCCAATCTATGCCTATTGTAATATTCTTTCATCATTTGAAGTTCAGTTTATGCCTGTGGCAGCATTTCTAAGACTCTTCACTGGTATTACCTGCAGATCTCTCAATTCAAATGGCTTCACTGGACCAATTCCCCCTTCACTTGGCAATCTAGATAAACTTTATTGGCTGGATCTTGCTGATAACAGGCTTACTGGGACCATCCCAGTCTCAACAGAGACTACTCCTGGCCTTGACCTCCTAGTTCATACAAAACACTTGTATGTCGATTCTCTTTGTTCTTCTATCCATCTCACTGCTTCTTTCTAACTGTAAATACTATTCTGTTTTCCATGTGTTAATGTTCCTATGAAACCTATTTACAGTCATCTTGGATTGAATCAGCTCTCAGGCCCAATCCCGCCTAAACTTTTTAGCTCAGAGATGAAACTCATTCATGTGTAAGTTCCATTCAGATGTTCACAAACTAGATGATGCTAAATAACTACTTTATAGATTGCATATGAGAACATTTTTCTTTTCTCGAATTTTTAAGATTATTTCCCTTTTGTTTGAATCTCTTGGAATTGCATAATTCATAATCACAGATATCTGTCCATTTAAGCATTTCTTTGTTTGATTCTTTTGGTTTCTTTGTCTTTCTTTCGGAAGACTTCTTGACAGCAACAAGCTGACAGGCAGCATTCCTTCCACCCTTGGCCTAGTGCAGTCTTTGGAGGTTGTGTAAGTATCGATATTGGAAACTCAAGTCATTCTGTACTGAGATTCATGATGCTTGATGTTGTAATTGAATATGCAATGCTGGTTACAGGCGTCTTGATAATAATTCGCTCACCGGGCCTGTCCCTCCAAACATCAATACTCTTACCAATGTCAGTGAAATGTAAGCATGTAGGGGAGAGGCATTCCATTACAAGTGGTTTTATCTCGTATGGGAGTTTTTTTTTATGTTAAGTGTGTTGCTTGGTGAACAATTTTCAGGTTTTTATCCAACAATGGTTTAAATGGGTCACTTCCCAACCTTACTGGCATGAATGTTCTCACCTACTTGTAAGATTTTACATGGTTTAGACTTACATATAATCAACTGTTGACAGAAATTCTAGCTCTACTTTTTTCTCTACTTGTATTTTGACCAAGATGTTGTTTGCAGGGACATGAGCAATAATAGTTTCAGCCCTACAGATTTTCCTCCATGGTTTTCGACCTTGCAGTCTTTGACAACATTGTACGGTTCTCTGCCTCCTTTCCCAATCTAAATCTGCTCTCCCTAAAATATGACATATACATTCCCGAACTCATTAATAGCTCAAACGCTTTCCATCATCTTACTTTGAATGAGCTCTTATATTAACTTACTTGACAGATTACAGCCATCTGCGTGTTGAAATGCTATCGGCATATCAATCATTTGTTTTCTTTTCTCTTAAACTCAAGAAGGTTCTCTATAAATTATTAGTTCTTATTTTCTAATCACCTATCTCCACATGCACCTTTAAGAAGCATAATATTTGCGCTGTATATTCGTCTTGCTGTTCTGTAACACGTGCTTTTCTGTACTATCTGTTAGAGAATAATATAAATAATATTATGGGACCTCACTTACAAGCTTAAGCTTTTAGGTGAGAAGGTTCCTTAACACTATCTTCTTAGTGATATTCTATTTATTTTTTGGTACAAATTCCTGATGAATTTCCGTTGAACTCGTAAAAACTTAAATAATCTCTAGCTTGTAGATGAATGAACTGGTACATTAAGCTTCTCAAAGCTTAATACTCTTCCATAACTCCTTTTGTATTTAGCTTTTCTCATCCTAAGCTTTATTATCTCTCTGTATTTTTCATAAAATGTGCTATTTGATTTGTTTGTGTTAACAATACTATTAGCATCCACTTCATGAAACCTCATGTTTCATATATATTTTTTCATAAAAGCACAAGCCTTGGTTTTTCTCATGCTTTTTCTGACATAATGCAGCCTTCTTATCTTTCTCACCTCCATTCACTTCATATTGATTTATGTGCTGGCCTTTACATGGCTGGAAAGTCTCGGCAAGTTTCTCCAGCTTCAGCTATAGGGCTTGCCATATGCAAATTTCTGTCCGAACATTGATCAAGTGCTCGAGTGCCTAGTTTCTGTCCGAACATTGAAAACATAAAAAGAGATCAGTCTCGGTATGATGTCATTAACTTCTTATTGCAGGGTGATGGAGACAACACGACTTCGCGGACAGATTCCTTCTGACTTCTTTAGCCTTTCCAATTTGCAGACTGTGTAAGAGTCTGCTTCAAGTTGTTCAAAGAAAATTAGCTTCGTCCTTTCTTGGATCCACACAAAATGGGTTTAGATAGGTATTTCCATGCTATTATATGGCTGGTTGATAGCTGATTTGACTTCTGGTGACAGGGATGCAAGAAATAACCTGCTCAATGGCACATTGGATATTGGAACAAGCCCTGTAAACAAACTGGCAGTGATTGATTTGCGAAAAAATCAAATTTCTGACATCGCAAACAGAGCAGGAGTAGAAAAAGTGGACGTAATGTAAGCCAGATTCTTTGTTTGTATCCATTACACTGATAGAAAAGACCATTTCAGTACTCTTGAGAAAGTCTAGTTGCCAGGATATATGCTTCTTGTTTCTAGCTTTATCTTGTTTACCTGTTTCAGACTTGTAGACAACCCAATCTGTCAGGAAACAGGAGCGACAGGAAGTTACTGTACTGTTTCCCAAACTGAATCTTCCTATTCAACGCCTCCAATTAACTGTGTAGCTGCTTCGTGCTCTGAAAATCAGATTTCCAGCCCGAGCTGTAAATGTGCTCTTCCATACACTGGACTTCTACAGTTCAGAGCTCCTTCCTTCTCGAACCTGGAAAACAACACTTATTACACTGTTCTTGAAAAGTCTCTGATGAACTCATTCATGTTACATCAGCTTCCTGTGGATTCAGTTACACTAAGTTATCCAAGAAAAGATTCATCTCATTACCTTGTTTTGAATCTGCAAGTGTTTCCAGTTGGCCAAGATCGTTTCAATCGAACAGGAATTTCAAGTATTGGTTTTGAGCTGAGCAACCAGACTTTCAAGCCTCCACCGCAATTCGGACCTTTCTTTTTTATTGGCAATCCGTATCTAAATTTCGCAGGTAGTCTCATAACTTACAAAGAACTAGAAGAAAAACTTATCATACTGTTTCTCCTTTCTCATTGTAACATCTCCCCCTTCCCTCTTTCTTCTCAACCAGGAGAAGTTACAGGATCAAAAAAATCATCGAACACTGGTGTTATCATTGGAGCTGCGGCGGGTGGCTGTGTCCTCCTGCTGCTATTGCTTGGTGCTGGGCTCTATGCTCACCGCCAAAAGAAGAGAGCAGAAAAGGCAACTGAACAAAACAATCCTTTCGGTATGAAAAGGCTTTGATTATTTACTTGGTACTTATAATTATGGAATATCTTGGGTTTATTTTGTTTCTTTTTCAGCACACTGGGAATCAAACAAGAGTATCGGAGGTATTCCTCAACTAAAAGGAGCCAGAAACTTCTCTTTTGAAGAGCTCAGGAAATACACCAATAACTTCTCAGAAACCAATGACATTGGTTCTGGGGGTTATGGAAACGTAAGTTTGATTGTCTCTGAAAGACTAGCCACTTCTTATATATCTGCGCATGGATATTTGCATTTGAACTATTCATGTTCCTGATGCACATAAAAATTAAAATCAAGAAAATCCTCAACCTCAACCTCAACCTCAACCTCAACCTCAACCTCATCGGAACTGGTTCGCAACACTTCATTTTTGTCAATCATGATTCTTATATTACAACTTCACTACATTTGGTCAGGTTTTGCAAAAAGTTGTACATGGTAAACTATGTCAATTTTGTCCTAAATCCTCCTTACAAAAACGCCCGTTAGTATTCAATTTTACTGAGCTCATTTCTCACACCATGGAAAATGTTTGCTTAATCATAGTATATTTTCAAAATGCACTTGCTGATGTTCTTACCTTACCAGCGAAATGCTTTTTTGTTCTGCACTTCAATTATTTTTCTGTTCTTTCAAAAACATTTTCCTGATACTGTCTTTTTGAAGGGATCCAAATTCTTTCTCTAGTTCATTGCCAGAAAAAGAATCCCTTCCATTGATTTTCTTTTTCTTTTTTAGTTTCAACAAAACATGGAATTTAAATATGATAACATTCTTACAGGTTTATAGAGGAGTTCTTCCTACTGGAGAACTAGTTGCCATCAAACGAGCTCAACAAGGATCGATGCAGGGTGGGTTAGAATTCAAGACTGAGATTGAGCTTTTATCCAGAGTCCACCACAAAAATGTTGTAAGCCTTCTAGGCTTTTGCTTTGACAGAGGTGAACAAATGCTCATATATGAGTTTGTTCCAAATGGCAGCCTCATGGATAGCCTATCAGGTACTTTCATTGCCACCTATGAGCCATCAATGCTTGGAATTTGCTATCATGCAATCTTTTTTTCATGAAAATTTAGCGTATGCCATCTAACAAAATACATGATTCAAACAGTCTTCTTTGGGGTGACCTATGATTTCAAGATCTTTTTCATAACCAAATTGCTGCTCTCTTCCGATACCAACCATGATGTTCTGTGGCTCAGGATTATCTGCCTCTATCATTTAAAGTTGAAACCGAAACTATAATGAAGCTGAAATATAAATGTAGATAAAACTACACCAGCCCCTCATTCTCCTTTTTGCTCTTTCCAATCCAAGCAGGGAAGACAGGAATCAGGCTTGATTGGGTGAGGAGACTAAAAGTGGCCCTCGGTGCAGCAAGAGGTTTGGCCTATCTGCATGAACTTGCCAACCCTCCCATTATCCACAGGGACATTAAAACAAGCAACATACTATTAGATGAACGTTTAAATGCAAAAGTTGCTGATTTTGGTCTCTCCAAGCTAATGGGAGACAGTGAAGCGGGTCATTTGACTCACGTTACAACTCAAGTGAAAGGGACGATGGTCAGTGCCTCCATTAAAAACCGTCCGATTCGTTGTATTACGATTGGTTTTACAAACTGAAATGCAGCTATGGTACGACCAGACTGGATGTCAGACCTGATTGTATTGGTTATTACATTTTTTTTTCAGGGTTATTTGGATCCAGAATATTACATGACCCAGCAGCTGACAGAGAAGAGTGATGTTTACAGCTTTGGAGTTGTCATGCTGGAACTGTTAACCGGAAGAAGGCCGATTGAAAGGGGGAAGTACGTGGTGAGAGAGGTAAAGACGGCACTGGATAGAGCAAAACATTTATACAACCTTGGCGAACTTCTTGACTCAAGCATTGGTCTAGACATAACGTTAAAAGGTCTAGATAAATATGTGGACGTTGCTTTGAAATGTGTGCAAGAGAATGGAAGTGACAGGCCAACAATGGGTGAAGTGGTGAAGGAGATTGAGAATATCTTGCAGCTTGCTGGTCTGAACCCTAACGCGGATTCAGCATCGACCTCGGCAAGTTACGACGATGCAAGCAAGGGAGGTGCTAAACATCCATACGTTTACAGTAAGGATGCCTTTGATTACAGTGGGGGCTTCCCAGTTCCAAAGTTAGAGCCACTCTGAGTGAGCTCAGAATAGTTGGCATGAGCCTGGCTTGGCAAATGTTTCAGTGATACTTCTTGCCTGAGAGTACGAGTTGCCATTTATATATCCTGTGTTGTTTGCACTTTGTATCATATGATGCATCAGAACTGTAATTATTTGCTTTGAGAATTTCAGAACTGCACTTCTTTACTTGTGAATTTACAAATTTGGTTCTATCAAGAGTTTGTACGCTAAAATATAATTATGTCAAGAATCCCAGTGTGGATGCTCGGCCTGGATTTGATTAATGATTATATAATGGGAAGGGCTTACACCTCTCAATCTCAATTATTATTAATATTATAGACAGTATAAGATGAATCTAATCTGGTTTCCGGAGGAAACCCAAAACTAAAAATAAGAACAAAACACTAAAATATAAAGTGGGAAAGAGTGTAAAGTTTGAGAAATTCAAAGCTAAAAGACTAGAAAATTGTTTAAAAAACTGATTTTTTTTTATTTTTATTTTTGATTTTAAATTAAATTTTTTTTTATATTTTTAGATCATTTTCATGATATCAAAAATAATTTTTTAAAAATAAAAAATATCATTTTGAAGCATTTATAAATAAAAAAACACTTTAAAAAAACAACCATAAACACAATCCCAAACAATCAATAAATCTAAAAAAATCAAACTGCTCGTCAAGTAGAAAAACTAAAAACTCCCAACATTTCTTGGATGCAGCACTGAAGGGTTGACTCGTACCAGAAGCTGCCGTGCCGTCCAGGAGGTTTCTAAGTCCAGGAGCAGTCAAGTCCAAGAGAGAATGAATTATTGCGAGAAATTAGAAGAACACATTCGATCGGAAGAAATTCTGATATCTGTACGAATCATTTTCCACTGCTGTCAGATAGACAAGTTTTTCTGGTCTCTATAACGACGACTAAGTGCTGTAAATAAAATCAAGCTATTGCTCTTGTGTTGCATTGGCCTATCTTTTTTTTGGAACCGTAAAAGTGGATTAAAGGAAGGGATAATTACAAGAGGGGCCTGATAGCCTAGCAACAAAGAAGCAGGGCTAGAGCAGGGAGCACAAGCCATGAAGGCTCAAAAAAACAACAAAAAAGAATCCTAAAAAACAAAAAACCACAAAACAAAGCCATGAAAAGCTAAAAAGGCCGGTCATCTGCAGACCAAAGGCCTTGACGAAGAAACCGAAGCCCAAGGCATCCACCCCACCATAGGCCCGAAAACAGGCCATGAAAAAACTCATTCCGCCAAACTGATAGGCTGCGCCCTCGCGCTCCTAAAAGAAACTGCCATTTCGGCCCAAGACAACATGGAACGGGCTATCTGGGCTTGGACATATCCTCTGGGCTGAGACGAATCGCCTTGGCCCGTTGTTGGATGGGCTGGGTGAACTTGAACTACAGGCTGGCCCGAGTCTCCTTGGCCCGAAGATGGACGGGCTAGCTGGACTTGGACATCAGGCTGCACCGAAACTTCTTGGCCCGAATATGGATGGGCTAGATGGACTGGGACAGCACTAGAACGCAGCTCAGCCCCTTGGAGATTCCATTCATTCATGGCCCACTCCGGAATGGGCTTGGTATGCTGGAGCAACAGAGTCCGAAGCTGGTGTAAGGCCTCCCCCGTGAGCGTGCGACTTGTCTTCCATTGGTTCTGGAACACTCTTCGATTCCTCTCTTGCCAGACGAAATATGTTGCAATTGAAAGAGCATGTCTTGATAAGAGATGGTTGAACCCCTTCTTTCCAGTGCAATTAGTTGCTGCCCATATCAATAAAGGAATCCCATTCATGTTAGGGATGTTCAGGTGAACCTTTGAAGCAATGACTTCCCAAAGCTCTCTAGAGTAGCCACATTCAAAGAAGAGATGACCATGGGTTTCGGGGCTTTCCCTGCACAGGACACAAACATTATCACTTATAATTCTTTGGACATGGGGTCTGTCCATTGTTGACAATCTCTCTCTAGATGCAAGCCAAAGAGTGAAAGCATAACGAGGAACATGCCCAGAGAACCAAATAAGGTCAGCAAGAGGAGACTGAGCTTTTTTCTTGCGTATGTACTCCCAAGCAGAGGAGATACTGAATTTTCCCGAGATGTTCCCTTGCCAAATAACTGTGTCTTCCTTGTGGGCCTGGGGCAAGAAATTAATGGAATTCCATATCTCTTGCATCTCCGGATGCCCTGAAGGAAAATCCCAATTACCATCTCTGATAATGCTTGAAACCGTCGCTGTCCACGTTAGCCCAGTGCTAGCCATCATTCTTCCCTGCCTTTGATCGAAAATACAACCTCCATTTGGCAGCCAAAAGTCAAACCACAGCAACGTGCTTGTCCCATTTCCAATTTGATTTCGAAACATCCCTCTGAACCAAATTCTGCTATCAAGAATTTTTCTCCAAGCCCAAGAAATTGCCCCAGCCGCCCTCACATTCCATAATGATTTACCTTTCAACAGCTCTTGGTAAACCCAATTAGCCCATATGGTATGCTTTGACGAAAGGAGACGCCATAGATGCTTTCCAGTGGCAGCTTTATTCCACTCCCTGATATTCTTGACTCCTAACCCTCCTTCTTGAAGGGGGTAACAAATCTGGGACCAGCTGACTTTTGCTCCATGCCTTTCCATAGAAGATCCACGCCAAAGGAAGGCAGCTAAGGTGCTCTCTATAGTCTTGATGATAGAGATTGGGAGAACGAACATAGTGGTCCAGTACACTTGCATTGAAAAGAGAGTGGCCTTGATAAGTTGCAGTCTCCCTGCGTAGCTTAGCGTGGCCGAAGTCCACAGCTTAATGCGGGCCAGTATTCTCTCCACTAAAGGAATGCAATCCCTTTTCGTTAATCTCCCTGTGATCAATGGAACACCAAGATAAGTGATTGGAGGGGACTTTATGTTAATACCCAACAGACGTTGAATATTAAGCTTTTGATCCAAGTCTATCCCAGTAAGAAAAAGAGAGCTCTTCTCGTTGTTAATACTTAGGCCAGACTGAATCAAGAAATCATCCAAAGCACTCTTGAGGACCGAGACCGAGTGAGCATCAGCATTACTGAACATCAGCAAATCATCTGCAAAGCAGATATGGGTGATCTTTGTTCGCCCACATCTCCAGTGATATTTGAAAGGTGAGTTCTCTGTCGCCTTCTTTAGCATCCCATTAAGACCTTCCATAGCAAGCACAAAAAGATAAGGGGACAGGGGGTCCCCTTGTCTTAAACCTTTGGAGGAGCTGAACCAACCCTGCGGGGAACCATTAATATTAATAGAGAAATGAGGTTTAATGATACAAGCCTCAATCCATTTGACCATTGTCTCTGGAATGCCTATGCATCTCAAGCCATCAATAATATAACTCCATTGCACTGTATCAAAAGCCTTCCTCAGATCAATTTTCACTGCGCATCTAGGAGGCCCATTAGGAAGATGGTAACGATGCAACAGCTCCTGCGATAACAAAATAGCATCCGAGATTTGACGACCGGGGATAAAAGCTGTTTGCGATGGCCCCACCACCTTTGCAAGAGCATGCTTCAGCCTGTTTGCTATAACTTTAGAGATAGTTTTGTAAATAACATTACAGCATGAGATCGGTCTATAATCATTCAACGAATTCGGATTCTCAACTTTCGGAATTAGAGCAATAATAGCTGCATTAATACTTTGAGGCATACTTCCTGAGATGAAGAAACTCTTTATGGCTCTAGTATAATCCTCTCCCACAATGTGCCAACAGTGCTTGAAGAACAAAGCTGAGAAACCGTCTGGACCCGGAGCCTTCCCATCAGGAATAGAGAAAAGAGCCTCTCTTATCTCATCATCCGAGACCATAATAGCTAACTCACTCTGTAACTCATCATTGATGGGAGAGGGGAAGCTTCCAGCCGCAGCCCTGCAATGGTTAGAGGGGACATTACTGGCCAAAATGTTCTTGAAGTATTTCACAGCTTCTGCACCTATCTCCTCTTGGTCATGCAAAACATTGCCATCCCCATCAGTTAAATTTGTGATTCGATTTCTCGAGTATCTGTGCTGCATACTGCGATGGAAAAAAGCTGTATTCCTATCACCAAGCATAAGCCACTGAATCCTGGATTTCTGCTTGTAGAAAGATTCTTCATCCTTTAACAATTTCTGAAGAAAAGTGGCAGCCTCCCTCTCAGTTCTTCGAGCTTCCTCTGATAAATTTTTGTCAAGATGAGCCTGGGCTTTTTCCCACTGAACCTGAGCCTGAGCTACCCTGCCCTTTATGTCACTTCTATGGCACCTATGCCACTGTTGAAGCCTAGCTTTCACAATTTTAAGCTTAGTGATCAGCTGGAACATAGCTGTCCCCCGCACCTGCATTCCCCAAGCTGTCGAAATTAAAGGAAGAAAATCCTCCTGCTCAGTCCAAAGAGTTAGAAATTTGAACTGAGCTGGAAGCTTGGGCTTGGGGCTATCCTTCAAATTCACAACTATGGCACTGTGGTCAGATGCACTTCTCGGCAGGAAGGAGGCTTTAAGGTTGGGCCAATGCATGGTGATTGCATCATTCCCAATAACCCAATCCAACTTCTTTAAGATCATATTCTGCTTATCCCGGCCATTGTCCCACGTAAATTTGAGCCCCTTATACGGCATGGAGTGCAACTGGGCTTGGTCTAAGCATTGCCCAAAATCCTTCTTGTGCCCAGCCCAGGTAGAATCCCCCCCTACACTATCCGCAGTTCTCAAAGTTGCATTAAAATCCCCCATTAATAGCCAATCCTTGTGCCCCACGTGATAACTCTGATCAACAATATAATCCCAAAGAGATCTTCTATCTGCAGGCGTATGCATCCCATAAACAAAGGTAATTGTAATATTGACTTTGCACTGAATAAACCAGAAATCACAAGTTACCCATTGTTGGTCCTCATGAATACACTGCACATTACATTCCTTGGGGTCCCAGCCAATCAAAATTCTCACCACTGCTCTATCATCCTCGTTAGAGAGGAACTGCC
This sequence comes from Salix caprea, assembly GCA_964035475.1. Classification (NCBI taxonomy): domain Eukaryota; kingdom Viridiplantae; phylum Streptophyta; class Magnoliopsida; order Malpighiales; family Salicaceae; genus Salix; species Salix caprea. The sequence goes on from OZ037752.1 coordinate 690,866, forward strand.
AATTCTCCATATTCAAACCATTCTCAACAGACATAACATTATCCTTAGAAACTTTCGTTTCTAGCAAACCAACAACAATCAACTTATTTTTAACAATCCAATCATGCACGTTTTTTTGTTTTTTTGAGCCATTAAGGCCTCTAATATTCCAACAACCTAACATAAAAATTATTTTTGGGAAAAACCAACTCATACCGTGACTTCCAAGGACTAGAGGCAGCGTGCCTCTTTGCCCTTCTTCTTCGCACTCTTCTTATTCTTCACCTTAATGAAAGCAAGAGAAGAGGTTTCCCAGCCCACACTGGATTCCTCATCAGCAATGGACGATTGACTCTTTAGACAGGCCATTTCATTGTCAGTGCAACGCACTGGCTTCTCCACTTGACTACTAGTCCCCCCTTTGGGTTGCTTCTCGCCATTTCCTTCTTGCTCCTTATGCTTCACTGGCACTTCCATAACTCCCTTTTCACGCACAACTGGGCCCTGACCTTTAGTATTCTTTTTCACTGCAGGTTCATGTGGAATCCCTGTTGTAGATGTCACTTCCTTTCCACGAGCAACAGTGGTCTTAACCATTGCATTGCTCTCCTTTGTCTTTGTTATTGCACCCACCGTGCAAGCTGGATCATTTCCATGTTGTACCTCCTTTTGAACACCCGAGGTGCCCTCATGGTTCTCATTGAGAGGACTCTGCCTAGTAGCTATATGGCTGTTCTCCTCTGCTGGTGTGACTGCCTTCTCAGTATCTGCACCAACTGGAGTTTTGGCTTCGACAGTCTTGCAAGAGTGCCCAAACAGGTGACACTTGGTGCATCTTGTTGGTGTCCATTCGAAATCCACCTCTATATGAAGTGGGTCAGTTGATAGAGGGGTGTTTATGTCAAAATTGTGAACAAGAGGCCTTGCCGCATCAATCTCTACACAAACCCTAGCAAAGTCTAGTCTGGAGCAACTGAATGTAGCCTCATCGCAAGACAACGGACGGCCAACCATACTTGCCGCAAGACTTAGGCCTCTCCTTGACCACAAAGGGAAGGGAAGTCCCCGCAGCCTAACCCAGACTGGCAGTTTGGATATCCTGTTCTTATCAAAAACAAAGTGGGGGTGCCATGGTTGCAAAATTATGGCTTTACCTCCGAATAACCACGGTCCTCTCTCCAATATTTCATGCATTTGATCTTCCTTTTGAAACTGAAAAATAATGAATCCAGAGGCTGTTGTTGTCACTGCTTCCAACCCAAGAGGTTTCCACACTCTTGAAGCTATCTTGTTCACAGTAAAGAAATTCATTCTATAACCCGGGAAAAATCCCACTAAGCTTCTGTTCCATTTCTCGGCATGCTCTGCGAGCATGTCCTCAGTAATTTCAATGTTGCTCCCCATCTCCTGTTGAGGAATGGAGTCCAACGTAAACCTCGTGTTAGAGTCCGTGACCTTCACGCGGTCAGCCCACGAGGCCACAGGCTGCTTTGGGGGTTTTGTAGCTGGTTGATGTCTGTTTGTTTTTTTGTGGGGATCCATAATGGTGAAAGGTGCTGGTGACGGCGCAGGCAAGGTGACGGTTTTGGGTTGTCTGAGGGATGAACAGACCTAGACGAAGGGATTTGGGGAGGTTTCAAGGAGAAAATGGGGGGAGAGAAACAATGGCAGGGAGGCAAGAGGTAGATGAACGTGTAGGGCTGATCTGAGGCTGGTCTGAAAAGGATGAAAGAAAGTTTCAGGCGACGAAAAGAGGCAAGGAAAGGTGGTTGGCGGTGATTTTTCTGATTATCGGAGCAGTCTAAAGTTGGCGGCTGAGTTTTAATTTTTGTGTCTGAAAAGGTTGTTTTGTCGTTCTTGGGTCTTGGGAAGTTGTGGCAGCTAGTTTGAATTTTAAATCTAAATGGGTGTTGGTGGCTGTTTTGGCTAAAGTTTTGTGGATTTGGTGGGGACGGATCCAGATTTATGTCCGGCTCCGGGGACATTGGTTGGGAGGATTTTGGGGAGCCCTTCTCTCTAACATCTCTCTAAACTTGAACCTGCATTGGCCTATCACATCAGGTAAAAATGGTGATCGGTCAGAGCTGGTGACTGATGGAGGCATTCTTTTCCACAAGTGAGTTCAAAGAATTTGTGGAGTTATCTTTGGTCCTTATCTCTTTGCTGTCAATTTAAACGACTCTTTTCTTGACAGGGCTGAAATTATTTCTGTCAATTTAAACGACTATTGGACGCGCATCTCGAATAATTCTATGGATTTTAAGTTAACGACCATATAAGTTTCTAATGATCATCATATCAGCAACCTCGTAGCTCGAACATGATATCACCATGTAGATAGAAAATCAGTTCTCCCTTTTCTTGAGAAGAAATTGTTAGAGATGATTGGTAAAGGACTATTTCTGTCCCCTTTTCTTGCGTTGAGAAGAAATTGTAAGGGACGAGCGAGGTTTGAAAAATATCCATGGCCTCTGTGGTTTTCAGAAGAAACTCCACTTATTACGCAGCTGGACTACAAATCAAGAAGCCAAACTCAAACACAGATATAGTTTTGCCCAGAAGGATCTCGAACAAGAGATTTACAGAGTATAAAAGGTCTGAATTTTAAATCAGATATATTATTATTGTACCCAGCCATTTCCCCACTTAAAATTAAAATGTGTCAATCTGCAGCTGTCAAATGCATTTCTTTCTTTTTGTCTAATTAGTAGACTTCGTCAAATCAGACAATCATAACTCCTATTGTTTCTCGAAAATGAGGAAATTAACAAAACACTATAGCGTGGATCACTGTGTGTGTATATATATATATTGCGATTCAACAATTCGATGATATTATGAATAAATTAATTAGACAAAGCTCTCTAATAAATTTCTTACCATTAAGAAAATTTGATATTGAAAGCAATTCGCATTCACTCGGTAGTAGACTTAAGAAAATAAGTCTATAAAATTATTCTAAGCAGATATTCAAAAGCTTGATAATTTAACATAGTTTATTATTCCCTAAGCAACAATCAAATTAATTCCTTTTCTTCATACTTTAGTCTTTAATAACAATTATGGATTGAAAGACACTAGAAAACATACATTCCATGTCAAACAATTTAATAAGCTTAAATAAAATCAATAGCATAATAATGAAGGAAAAATAAATACTTGAATCTAAAAAAAATTAAAATGATAACATTACTTCTCGCAACTTGCTAAATGAAAATATATCTTTTCCCCTTGAACAAAAATTAAGAATTAATTGCTCATGGTGTTTGAAAAATCCAGCAACAAAATAATTTTGTTCTTTAGTTGTGTTCTTGTGTTTGTTCTTATAAATTGGCTACCACACCCTACCCTTCTCTTCCAACACTATTGTTAGCGAGAGACGTTTTTGTCTCTTTAGCAATGATTTGCTTGGTAATAACAATGACAACAAGTGAAGTAAAAATCAAATTGGGATTTCAACTTGACTTGATACTTTTGTCTCAATGTTATTGTTGCATTAAGGATCAATAATGATAAAATCCTTGAGATGCATGCATGGATAAAAACTAAACTAGTTTCTTAAACTCTAAGGTCACAAACTGAAATTTTAGAGAAATGGAGAAAAACTCTTGATATTCTCTGAAAGGTTTGTAATAATAATCTGATAAAAAATAACACACCAATAATCTGATAAAATAGTGGTTTAAAACCGACCTAACCAAAGAATCCATAGTTAAATAGAAAAAAACAATTAAAACTCAAAATTAACTAGCAATAGAACAAAAAACAACAACTTCTAGATCTAATTTGAGAAGATCCGTGTAGCCGTTGACTGACGAGGTTGATCTCTTGAGAAACTAGGCTTGTAGAATCTCCTAGTAAAATTTAACTACGATTCAATGCTCTTATCTAAAATTAGGCTCCATGCATGTCTAATACATTCAGGCTTCTTCACTTACTTGTTTTCCGACTTGGCTTTATTTTTCAGGTCCATAAACATTTTTGCAATCTTGGATATATTCCTCAAACAAAAAATCAAGCAAAAGTGCTGATTTAAATGACAAGCAAATCAGCACGGGACTGATGCAAGCATTCTTTCTACAAATCGAGCGAGTTCAAATATATTTTGTGGAATTTTCTTTTGCTCTTATCTCTTGACTGACCATAATTTATTTCTGTCAATTTAAATGACTATCAAACATTTATTTGTAGCCCCTCTTTAGCGTTAACTAGATGTTTAGAGGTATCATATCCTTCACACCAGCCTACATCAAAAAAAATTATTCCATTTTATATGAGCAATTGAATCATTAAATGTTCCAAACTCCAACTGTCCAAAGCATTTCTTTCTAATTGTCTAACTAGTGAAAGCATCTAAACATCTCATTAACTATTGAGAACTCCGAACTACGTGCATTGATTGCTTCAAAAATGACTTTAGCAGACAATCATGACTCTCTGTATTTTTAGGAGTTGAGATAAGTAAAGATGGGGATATGTAAAGCTTTTACCTCCATGTTTTTTCATATTAAGAGTTGTACTTCTAGATATTATTATTTTCTCTATTAAAGGGCTTCGGAGTTTAGCACCATTATAACAAAGAGCTTTGCATTTTTGCTGAGAAATGTGTCCCAAAGTTCTCACGTTTTTGCTGGTTGCTTCCATTCAGATTTATACAGAGACCTATGGTGATGATTGTAAGTTCAATAAAGTAGTATTCCCCACTTTCTTGGTTGGATTCATTTACTACAATGATTTCTTGAGACTTGTCTCATTGTTGTGTCACGTTTCTGATGCAGCTACTGTAATGAGTAATCTCAAGGATTATGTGTGGGAAAACACGCCCAGTACTTGGGTGGGTGCAGATCCCTGTGGAGGCAACTGGGATGGCATTTCATGTGACAATTCACGTGCACGTGTGATTTCGATGTAAGTTACTGGCAGTTGTTCTGCTTCTAATGTTAATTAAGCTTCACACTTTCTTCCTTCTCCAAGTTTCGAGATTAGCTGACTATTTTCTACTGCAGGACATTGGCAGGTGTGGGATTGAGAGGTCAGCTGTCTGGAGACATCTCCTCCTTATCAGAATTGGAGGTTCTGTAAGTTTCACTCCAAATAATAAATGATCCAAACTTAAAAGTAGTCATGTTCTTGAAGTAAGTATTGCTCGGCAGCAGTTTTTAGATTTGGTTTATGTAAACATGCACTGCTACTATACCCTTTGGCTTCCCAGATGTGTAGACTGGACTGCTCTAGTTGAGAACAGGCCTCAGTCCCAGATCTCTCCTTCCACCCTTTGTGTTGATACAAGAACAAGTGATTCTCTCCTTTCTAAGGCTTCCTTGCTGATTACCAGTATCTGATTACAGGGATCTATCGTACAACACGGGTTTGGAGGGCTCACTCCCACCATCAATTGTGAATTTGAAGAAGCTAAAACAATTGTGAGGGAATAATATAATGTTATTATTAACCGAAAACACTCCTCTGATTAACTGACAGAGCTTTTTCTCTTCCATTCTAGAAAGTTGGTTGGTTGTGGTTTCACTGGTCCTATCCCTGAGTCGATAGGGTCTCTTGAGCTGCTGGAGTCTCTGTAAGTGTTTTACTGTTTTCTTATGGACTGAAACATGTGTTCTGTCGGCAACCTTGCTGCTGCACATCCTGTACGAAACTCTCTATTGCTATTTCCTGCAGAGACCTAGGTTCAAATGGATTCACTGGAAAAATTCCACCTTCAATTGGCAACCTTTCTAAACTCATTGTGCTGGATCTATTCAATAATCTGCTCGAAGGAAGCATCCCTGTCTCCAGTGGAACTACATCTGGTCTTGATATGCTAGTTAAGGCACAACACTTGTATGTCAAATCTCTATGTGCTGTCCAGCTGATTAGTGTTTTCTCTAGCTTCGGCTCTCCACTGATGCTTGCCTGAAAATTAATTTATCAGTCATCTAGGAAGGAATCGGTTCTCAGGCACAATCCCGAATGAGCTTTTCAGATCAGACATGATTCTCATTCATGTGTAAGTTTGTATATGCTTTGGATGTCCAAGTCAAACTATGTCACCTAGCTATGGAATACAAGAATTGGATTCATTTTGTTACAGCCTTCTGCTAACCCGCCTATAGGATTGGCTTCTAGAACCTCCTAACTCCTGTTAATCTAGTCTGAATACATACACGTATGTGCTAAACTATCCACGTGCTCCGAATACAATAAATCCATCCATGCATGATTAATCAGAACCTCCTACATCAGATGCATTACTTTTGTGCAGGCTTTTGCATGACAATAATCTCACGGGAAGCATTCCTTCTACCCTTGGACTTGTGAAGTCTTTGGAGGCTGTGTAAGCATCATCTATATGACAAACTGAAGTGATTCTTTACTGGTCGATATTGTATTGAACGCCTTATCTTTGTTGCAGACGTTTTGAAGGGAACTTATTAACTGGACCTGTCCCTTCAAACCTCAACAATCTTACCAGTGTGAAAACGTTGTAAGTAACCAGAAAATGACATTGCAAGTTAATGGCTTGGCTTGTGTGTTAAGTCGTTTGTGAGACTTTTCACTCTGTTAAGAGTGCTTTCTCTGATAAATTTCAGGATTTTGTCCAACAATAAACTTACTGGGCCTGTTCCCAATCTCACTGGCATGGCTTATCTCAACTACTTGTAAGATTTCCAGTCTGTTAGCGTTGTTAGGTATCTCAGAATGAAATACAGTTCAACTTTTCACCAAATGCCAACTTTGACCGGCATTGTTTTCTGCAGGGACCTGAGCAATAATAGTTTTGACGCTTCAGACTTGCCGTCGTCATTCTCTAACTTAAAGGCTTTGACAACACTGTATGTCTCCTTTCCTCCCTAAGCCTTAATCTCCTCCTTTTCTCTCTGTCATCACACAGACTCGACCACCTCAATTGAGCTTTAACTAGAATGTTTTCTTTCGGGAATCGCAAACCCTTTCCACCATCCCAATCTGCAACTAGCCTTTGAAACTTTTTTCAGGAATCATGACTTCACATGCTAGATTATAATTGTCTCCATGTTTAGTAAGTGTTCTGTGATGCGTCATTTGGTTCTGACAGACACATTTTCTTTCGACGGAACCTCTTATTGATTATGCATTCCTGTGTATAAAAAGTGTACAATTTGTGATTTTTCACGCTGTCAGCATGCTGAAGCCTTCTTCCCTTCCTGTGAATAACAGAATGATGGAAAACACTGGACTTGAAGGTCTGATTCCTCCTGCCCTCTTCGATATACCTAGTTTACAGACTTTGTGAGTATCCTTCCACTTGTTTCTTCAGTACCATAGCATTCAACTTCATGGATATTGATAGATTTTTTCATCACATGGAAACTGATGGATATCAAATGGTTACAGGATTCTAAGGAACAACAAGCTCAGTGGCATATTGGATATTGCTTCAAGCAGCGAACTGAAAGTCATTGATATGCAAAACAATAACATTTCATTCTATCCAGAAACACCAGAACGAAGGAATAAAGGGATAGTAATGTAAGAGGCATTCTTCTTCTTCTTCTTCTTCTCCTGAATAAATTACAATAATCCCTCCCGGATATTATAGAAAATCACCCTTGTACCCAGCATGTCCTTAATATTTTTAAAATCATCCCTTAAGTATCTTCAAACGTTAAGGGCATTTTACATGGACAACATTTGTTTGTCAACATGTAGTTGCTATAGCATGTGTTTGTCATTCCATTTGACTAAGAAGATTATTGGAGTTGAAAATACCACAAGAGTAGTCTACAAAATTTTACATCGACAACTCATAAGTCATTGTCTTGACAAAGCATCCAGTATTTCATGACAAAAACAAGCACATGACACAAGATTGTTATCATGTACAAGATTGCATTACAAACAAGAGAGTTGAAGTTACATATGTAAAGACCCTAGTCCAAGTCTCAAATATTTTTACAAATCCACTCAAACATGATGTTTTTGCAAAGATGAGAAATATGATGGGAGTTATCAGAAATCAAGTTTAACGAGGATTGTGAAAATAAATTAGATTTCTAGTTTTTCTGAGAAACAGAGGAACCGATTGAATGTTTGTGTCGGCATAATAGATTTCTTAATCAAATTAGAATAAGGTTTATTGTTTAGTTCATATTCTTATTTGTCTAGGATTTTAGACCTATAAATAGGATCAGAAACAGAAGACAATAACGAAGAGAAAAGAAATTAAATAGAAAAATAAACGCTTAATAATATACAATTTCCTCTTGTATTAATTAGTTTTCCAATTTAACACTACTTGCCTGCATAAGAGTGTTTGATATGTTAAATTTTGCAGACTTGTGGGCAACCCGGTTTGTGAGCATGCAGAAGCAACAGCAAATTACTGCACAGTTCCTCAAGCCAATTCGGGGCCACCACAGAAATGTGTTCCCCTCCACTGCATTTCAGATCAGATTTTAAGTCCCAACTGCAAATGCTCGTATCCATTCAGGGGAGTGCTAGTCTTCAAACCTCCATGTTTAGAGTCAATAGACTCAAATTCTTATGAACATCTGGAAGAAGAGTCTCTGATGCGTTCCTTTAAGCGCCATGAACTTCCTGTGGATTCAGTTGTTGTATCTTTTCCAAAAGAGGGATTGCTTGGGTATCTTGAATCAAACTTATCTGTGTTTCCGTCGGACCGAAATCATTTTAACACAACTACGATTTCTGCTATTGGAACTCTGCTAAACCTACAGACTATTGAGAATCCAAATATCTTTGGATCTTCATATTTTAAGGATCCATATCCATACTCTGCTGGTATTTTCAATTTCATGCACAAGTGAGAAATATTTGCTTCCATTGTTCTTTCTACCTCTGATGACCCATCCCTCTCCCTCCCTTCCTCTTTTTCATGCAGGAAAACCCACGGTACCGGACAAGTTATCCAGAACTGGAAGTCTCATTGGGGCCGTGGCAGGAGGAGCCTCTTTCCTGCTTCTATTGCTTCTTGCAGGGGTATATGCTTATCGTCAGAAGAAGAGAAGGGAAAGAGCAAGTGAAGAGGAGAATCATTTTGGTACCTTTAAGTTTCTAGTTTGTAGACCTGATATTCTCCCAATCATCATCGAAAATTGTGGGATTATTTCTTTTGCTTTATTTTTCTAAATTGCAGCGTACTTGGATTTAAAGAACAGTGACAGCGTTCCTCGGTTGAAGGGAGCCAGATGCTTCTCTTTCGATGAGATTACGAAGTGCACCAACAATTTCTCCGAAGCGAATCATATTGGAACAGGGGGATACGGAATGGCAAGTCTCTCCCCCTTTTCCTGTCCTGCCTTGGTGGTTTCATTTGCATAAGCAATGATTGTGTGTGCTCGCTGGTTCCAATATGCCTTCAAACAATATAACTTCTGAGCTGGCATGGAATACCAAACCTTAAGAATGAGCATTTGAAATTATAATATCAAACTGTAGTTTTCTGGTTCAAGGAAGCAAATGTTTTGTAGTTGAACTTGTAGGGAAATTCAGCAGAAAACATTTAACCTGCTATGGCCATTTTAACGTACAGGTTTATAGAGGGATGCTTCCTACTGGACAACTGATTGCCATCAAACGATGTCGACAGGGATCGGTGCAAGGTGGGCCTGAATTCAACGCAGAGATAGAAGTTTTATCGAGAGTTCATCATAAAAATGTCGTAAACCTTGTTGGATTTTGCTTCGAGAGAGGTGAACAGATACTAATTTATGAGTTTGCTCGCAATGGTAATCTCAGGGACAGCCTATCAGGTATGACTCAACGTGATGCATCCAATGGAGACACCCCTTTAATTGGAGCTTTTATTTGTTCTGTAGCTGTAGTAAGTCTACACAACTATATATCATCTTCTCATGTACTCAGGTTTGAGCGGAGTTTGGCTGGATTGGATTCGGAGGCTTAAAGTGGCTCTTGGTGCAGCAAGAGGTCTTGCCTACTTGCACGAGCTTGTCAAACCTCGTACTATCCACAGGGATGTAAAATCAGCTAACATATTACTGGATGAATGCTTAAATGCTAAAGTCGCTGATTTTGGTCTGTCCAGGCCTATGGACAATAGTGAGCTTATTCTTGCTACCACTCAAGTTAAAGGGACAGCGGTCAGTACCTCCACTCCTACAAAACATCATGAATTTAAGACTATCTCGTTTCATCATATGCGGGTCTCCTGCTGGCCTATGATCAAAGCCAATATCAAGGGTTACAACTGACAAGATTAGTATATTTTCTGCGCAGGGTTATATCGATCCAGAATATCAGAAGTCCCTGCTCTTGACTGAGAAGAGTGATGTCTATGGCTTTGGAGTTGTGTTGCTGGAACTAGTAACTGGAAGAAAGCCTTTTGAGCGAGGGAGATTCCTTGTAGCAGCGGTGAGGAGCTCGATGGATAGAGAAAAAGACGTATATAACCATCATGAACTTCTTGATCCAAATATTGGTTTAGACACGAAGCCGAAAGGACTAGATAAGATAGTTGATCTGGCAATGAAATGTGTACAGGAGAGAGGAAGTGACAGGCCAACAATGGGTGGAGTGGTGAAAGAGATTGAGAATATCTTGCATCTTGCTGGTTTAAACCCAGATGCCGAATCAGAATCCACTTCAGCTCTTTTTGACGAAGCAAGCCAGGACGAGATTCCACCATCCTTGAGGGAAGAAGAGGTTTCATTATCTTGATTCTAGAACCATGATGAGCATTGTTTAGCTGGGAAAGCTGACAAGTTGCTTCAGTCAAGCATTCCTACCTCAATTAGTACACACTATCTTTGTGAAAGAAAGATGCCTCGTCGATCAAGTCACTTAGATTCTAAAAAATACTTAAGTCCACTCAAGTTTTTCATTTCAAATTGGATAGCTCACTGCTTTTAAAGCTAAAAAAATTTATATTGTACAGTTGCTCTCATGTAATGATCGTGTTGTCTATTTAAATTACGATTACAGTTGCCTTCCCTAGTTTTCATTTTAAAAAGAGAGCATGATATAAGTTGCTTTGCTAAAAACCATATATTTTCTCAGAGCCCTTCATTTTGTATAAAACCTGTTATAACTTGTAGACAATTCCAGGGGTAGATGAAACATAGCCTAATAGGGATATCCATATATACTTTCTCCTCTAGATCTCTATGAAGAAAGATATTTATGAAATCGAATTGGTGTAGTGACTAACCTAAATTTGCAACCAATGATAGTTTAATTTGTTTGTGTATGTATAACCCTTGACTACCAATCTCTTTGTTATCACCTAAAAAACAAATTGATTGACAAAATTTTCTGATGTTTGAGAGAAAATATAGTTTGGTCTTTAGAGTTGTATTCGAGATTCTGAACAGAATTGAAGATGAATTTCAAGCAAAATTTTAGTATAGTAATGAATTTATGATCTCAATTTAGTCCTTTAATCTGACAAAATTACAAAATGATCCTTAGATGTCTTACTGTAGTGGCCAGTTTGTCTTGATTCCTGATTGATGAACAAGAAGGAGAATGGAACTATTGGATTTTGTGACAATGTGTTCTCTTGACCCTTCGCCCGCCAACAGTGGAAGCAAGGTAGCCTCTTGGTTGCCCCTTTCTTTCCTGTTTTCAAAATAATAAGGTAAGCATTCAAGCCTAGCACGAAAAGGCCCGTCATTTTTGATAGGTTATCGCGCATTGTATTTCTTATCTTAGAGAAGCAACCCTTCATGCATCTCAAACTTAATTTATTTTGGTTATTAGAATTGATATGAACTAATGGGTTTTTCTATCCTACCATAAACCAAAATGTAGGGTTTTGAAAATTTTGAATAGGAAAAGGCATGAATGCCCTTAATGACTTAAGCTTAGGTATAAATGAATTAAGGGTATAGTAGTAACTTGTACAATATAAATAGAAAAAGAAAGTAAGAGAAGTAATCTGAAAATTTGAGAGAGACGAGAAACGGAAGAGAGAAGTAGTCAAGAATAGAATTAAATATTATCCACTCACCTGACTCAAAAAAGAATAGAATTCAAAAGCAGAATGATGACGAAATCCTACTAATGTACCGCGGTCAGAATATCAGGATTATCTGAATATATAAAAGAAAACATACTCAAAAATGACTCAAAAGAATTAACATCTCTTTAATAAATGTATCTAAGAGTTTAATTAATAATCCTATGTGTTTTGAATCAAACTATGTACTTTTCGCAAAACCTAAAAACAACTGTTTCTTCGGAAATCTAATTCAAAATACACAATTCATAAAATTGATAATAATTCATAAAATAAGCTTTAATTATCCATCAAATCAACCTGAAATACTAATATTTCACTCCAGGGTCCAAACTGTAATTTTTCAAAGTTCAGGGACTAAACTGTAATTTTCCAAGATTCGGGGACCAAACTGTAATTTTTCACAAAAGGGACCAAAATGAAATTTCATCATCTTCAACCTCCAGCCCAGAATTCCAGCAAGGGTTTTTCACCATTGCTCAATATTTTCTTACACCAAACACATCCATTAACTTCAAAATTATTTAAAATCAGATCAATTAAATCATTACCTAACACATTAAACCCTTAACATCTCAATCCATTCATCAATCAAACCCAAATAAAATCTACAAACCCTATTCACCAATACAAGCAAAAAGCTTAACTAATAAACAATATTTTTACATAATAACACATCCACATTACCTTAATACTTATTTCTCCTCCTTCCTTTCTCCCTTTCTCTTTTCTCTTTTTCTTCTCCTTTCTCCTCTCTTCCGGTTCACTCTAAAATTTTCAGCTTTGCTTCTCTTCTCTTCTTTTTCTAATTATATTTTACAAGTTATTACTATACCCTTAATTCCTTTATACCTAATCTTAAGCCATTAAGGGTGTTAATGTTTTTTTCCTATTCAAAGTTTTCAAAACCCTACACTTTAAAACTAAAGTACCAAGGAACTGCACGTGTGAAGAGTGCTCAATTGCAGGCACTTCGAAAGGAGTTCCAAGTATTGCATATGAAGGCTGGAGAAACTGTCAATGACTATTTTGGGAGGACTCTCATCATAGCCAATAAGATGAGGATGCATGGAGAAAGAATGGAGGATATAGTGATCATTGAGAAAATTTTGAGGTCTATGACTTCATAATTTGATTATGTTGTTTGTTCGATTGAGGAGTCGAATGACTTGGATATTCTATCCATGGATGAAATGCAAAGCAGTTTGCTTGTGCATGAACAGAGGATGGGTCAACATGTGATGGAAGAACAAGCTCTCCAAGTTACAGCTAGAGTCCAACAAAGAGGAAGAAGTGGTGGCCGTGGATCCTATCGAGGAAGAGGGAGGAGTAGAATGTTTTTTGTATGAAAACACTAAACAATATTTGTTTTGTATTTTTAGTAGACTTGGTCGAATGCCATTAAAATATTAGAACTTTTTATCATTTTTTTTTTAAAGATACAATAAAAATAAATAAAAGAAAAACAGCACACACCCACACTTTGCTTTTTTATTATATTTTTACTTACAAGTATAATTACAAAGGTTTACAAACTTAACATTGCACTAAAAACATAAATTATAACAATAATTTAAATACAAATATAAACATTTAAAATTAAAAAATGGACCTAAAATTCATAAAATGACTGTAAAAGTTGCTTGAACTCGGGAAACCAGCAGAACGAGACAATGATGGAGCAATGGGAGCGGTTGTTGCCGATGAAGACAAATAACACGTTGACGTCGATGAAGATTAATAAAACCACAGGAACTGATTGTATTATTACTACATTTTTTTCAGGGTTATTTGGATCCAGAATATTACATGACCCAGTAGCTGACAGAGAAGAGTGACTATAAACACAATCCCAAATAATCAATAAATCTAAAAAAATCAAACTGCTCGTCAAGTAGAAAAACTAAAAACTCCCAACATTTCTTGGATGCACTGAAGGGTTGACTCGTACCAGAAGCTGCCGTGCCGTCCAGGAGGTTTCTAAGGCCAGGAGCAGTCAAGTCCAAGAGAGAATGAATTATTGCGAGAGTTGATGGAGAGGAGGGGGCCGAGGGGACCCGTGTGTTTGCAATTAGAAGAACAGATTCCATCGGAAGAAATTCTGATATCTGTACGAATCATTTTCAACCGCTGTCAGATAGACAAGTTTTTTTGGTCTCTATAACGACTAATAAATGCTGTAAATAAAATCAAGCTATTGCTCTTGTGTTGCATTGGCCTATCACATCAGGTAAAAATGGTGATCGGTCAGAGCTGGTGACTGATGGAGGCATTCTTTTCCACAAGTGAGTTCAAAGAATTTGTGGAATTATCTTTGGCCCTTATCTCTTTTCTTGACAGGGCTGAAATTATTTCTGTCAATTTAAACGAACATTTCTTTCAATTTGATTACTGTTGTGTTTTAGGTCATTTTACACGCAACTCGAATAACCCTACAGACTTTAAAGTTAACGACCATGTAAGTCTCTAGTGGTCATTATATTAATAACCACATGGCTCGAACATGAGATAACGTAGATAGCAAATCAATTCTCCCTTTTCTTGAGAAGAAATTGTAAGAGATGATTAGTAAACGACTATTTCTTTCAATTTGATTACCGCTGTGATTTAGGTCAGCTTACGTGCACCTCGAATAATCTTCCGGACCTTAAAGTTAACGAACATGTAAGTCTTTAGTAATCATCATATCAGCAACCTTGTAACTCGAACATGAGATCACCACGTAGATAGCAAATCAGTTCTCCCTTTTCTTGAGAAGAAATTGTAAGAGATGATTAGTAAACGACTATTTCTGTCCCCTTTTCTTACGTTGAGAAGAAATTGTAAGAGATGAGCGAGGTTTGAAAATATCCATGGCCTCTGTGGTTTTCGGAAGAAACTCCACTTATTACGCAGCTGGACTACAAAACACAGATATAGTTTTGCCCTAAAGGATCTCGAACAAGAGATTTACATTGTAGAAAACGTCTGAATTTTAAATCAGATATATTAGTATTGTACCCAACTCTTTCGTGTCAATCTTCAGCTGTCAAATGCATTTCTTTCTTTTTGTCTAATTAGTAGACTTCGTAAAATCAGACAATCATGACTCCTATTACTTCTAGAAAATGAGGAAATTAACAAAACACTAGAGCGTTGATCACTGTGTGTGTGTGTATATTGCCATTCAACAATTCTTTTTTTATATATATAATTCTTCAATATTATATTGTTTTCGAAATTATAATTCATATTTTTTTTTTGTCAGGTTATATATCTGTCTTATAAATTTATCTTTTCCCCTCGATCTCAATATTTAACATTAGATCTGTTGGAAATGAGGTGAGAATGTCAAAATTTCAGTTTGGTCCCCCCAATTTGTGAAAATTACAGTTTAGTCCTTATCTTTGGAAAATCACAATTTGGTCCCTCGAGTGAAACTCGAGATTCTGGAAAGAATTGAGATGAATTATGGGAAACATTTCAATATAGTTATGAATTTATGATGTGTTCAATTTAGTCATTCAATTTGATTAAATTACAATTTGACCCTTAAAACATGAGAAAAATACAGAATGATCCCTAGATGAAATATTAGTTTTTCAGATTAGTTTCGTGAATAATTAAGGATTATTTGGTGAATTATTATTAATTTTATGATTTGTTTATTTTGGATTAGATTTCGGGAGAAACCATTAAGTTTGATTCAAAAACATATAAGATATGTTAGACCAATGCTATATGCAAGAATCAACACTTGCTATATGCAAGAAACCACTCGGTGGGTCCTTCTATGATATCACTCGCACATCTCATTCTTATCACGCACAGTATCTAAAATCAAAGCAATAAGTTGTTTCTCGACTTGTATTGATTAAAGGGCTTTGGAGTTATGCACCATTAATAACAAAGAGCTTTCCATTTTTGCTGAGAAATGTGTCCCAAAGTTCTCACGTTTTTGCTGGTTGCTTCCATTCAGATTTATACAGAGACCTATGGTGATGATTGTAAGTTCAATAAAGTAGTATTCCCCACTTTCTTGGTTGGATTCATTTACTACAATGATTTTTTGAGACTTGTCTCTTGTAGGATGTAAGCAAGTGCTGCAGGTTCATCTTAACTTTATAGATGTAATGGAGAATGAATATTCTGAACTGCCTGCACTTAATTAAGCCAAAAATCACCCATTAATGTTCGCGGCAAGATTAGATTTAGTAGAAGTCATTGTTAGCTTTAATGGATCCTCCATAATCCATGTAGCTAGACAACTCTGATGGAGATTGCATCATGGCAACCTTTTACTGTTGTGCCACATTTCTGATGCAGTTACTGTCATGAGTATTCTCAAGGATTACTGGGAAAACACACCGCGTAATTGGGTGGGTGCAGATCCCTGTGGAGGCAAATGGGAAGGCATTTCATGTAACAATTCACGTGTGATTTCGATGTAAGTTACTGGCAGCTGTTCTGCTTCTAATGTTAATTAAGCTTCACACTTTCTTCCTTCTCCGAGTTTCGAGATTAGCTGACTATTTTCTACTGCAGGGCATTGGCAGGTGTGGGATTGATAGGTCAGCTGTCCGGAGACATCCCCTCCTTATCAGAATTGGAGGATCTGTAAGTCTTGTGTTTTCACTTCAAAATAATAAAATGATCCAAACTTGCAAGTAGTCATGCTCGGCAGCAGTTTTTAGATTTGGTTTATGTAAACATGCACTGCTACTTTACCCTTCGGCTTCCCATATCTCTCCTTCCACCCTTTGTCTTGATACAAGAACACAGTGATTCTATCCTTTCTAAGGATTCCTTGCTGATTACCAGTATCTGATTACAGGGATCTATCGTACAACACGGGTTTGACGGGCTCACTCCCACCATCAATTGTGAATTTGAAGAAGCTAAGACGATTGTGAGGGAATAATATAATGTTATTATTAACCGAAACCATTACTCTGATTAACTGACAGAGCTTTTTCTCTTCCATTCTAGAAAGTTGGTTGGTTGTGGTTTCACTGGTCCTATCCCTGAGTCGATAGGGTCTCTTGAGCTGCTGGAGTCTCTGTAAGTGTTTTACTGTTTTCTTGTGGACTGAAACATGTGTTCTGTCGGCAACCTTGCTGCTGCACATCCTGTACGAAACTCTCTATTGCTATTTCCTGCAGAGACCTAGGTTCAAATGGATTCACTGGAAAAATTCCACCTTCAATTGGCAACCTTTCTAAACTCATTGTGCTGGATCTATTCAATAATCTGCTCGAAGGAAGCATCCCTGTCTCCAGTGGAACTACATCTGGTCTTGATATGCTAGTTAAGGCACAACACTTGTATGTCAAATCTCTATGTGCTGTCCAGCTGATTAGTGTTTTCTCTTGCTTCGGCTCTTCACTGATGCTTGCCTGAAAATTAATTTATCAGTCATCTAGGAAGGAACCGATTCTCAGGCACAATCCCGGATGAGCTTTTCAGTTCAGACATGACTCTCATTCATGTGTAAGTTTGTATATGCTTTGGATGTCCAAGTCAAACTACTTCACCTAGCTATGGAATACAAGAATTGGATTCATTTTGTTACAGCCTTCTGCTAACCCGCCTATGGGATTGGGCTTCTAGAACCTCCTAACTCCTGTTAATCTAGTCTGAATACATACACGTATGTGCTAAACTATCCACGTGCTCCGAATACAATAAATCCATCCATGCATGATTAATCAGAACCTCCTACATCAGATGCATTACTTTTGTGCAGGCTTTTGCATGACAATAATCTCACGGGAATCATTCCTTCTACCCTTGGACTTGTGAAGTCTTTGGAGGCTGTGTAAGCATCATCTATATGACAAACTGAAGTGATTCTTTACTGGTCGATGTTGTATTGAACGCCTTATCTTTGTTGCAGACGTTTTGAAGGGAACTCGTTAACTGGACCTGTCCCTTCAAACCTCAACAATCTTACCAATGTGACAACGTTGTAAGTATACAGAAAATGACATTGCAAGTAAATGGCCTGTCTTGTGTGTTAAGTCGTTTGTGAGAATTTTCACTCTGTTAAGAGTGCTTTCTCTGCTAAATTTCAGGATTTTGTCCAACAATAAACTTACCGGGCCTGTTCCCAATCTCACTGGCATGGCTTATCTCAACTACTTGTAAGATTTCCAGTCTGTTAACGTTGTCAGTTATCTCAGTATGAAATACAATTCAACTTTTCACCAAATGCCAACTTTGATCGGCATTGTTTTCTGCAGGGACCTGAGCAATAATAGTTTTGACGCTTCAGAATTGCCGTCGTCACTCTTTAACTTGCAGGCTTTGACAACACTGTATGTCTCCTTTCCTCCCTAAGCCTTAAAATCCTCCTTTTCTCTCTGTCATCACACAGACTCGACCACCTCAATTTAGCTTTAACTAGAATGTTTTCTTTCGGGAATCGCAAACCCTTTCCACCATCCCAATCTGCAACTAGCCCTTGAAACTTTTTTCAGGAATCATGACTTCACATGCTAGATTATAATTGTCTCTATGTTTAGTAAGTGTTCTGTGATGCGTCATTTGGTTCTGACAGACACATTTTCTTTCCACGGAACCTCTTATTGATTATGCATTCCTGTGTATAAAAAGTGTACAATTTGTGATTTTTCACGCTGTCAACATGCTGAAGCCTTCTTCCCTTCCTGTGAATAACAGAGTGATGGAAAACACTGGACTTGAAGGTCTGATTCCTCCTGCCCTCTTCGATATACCTAGTTTACAGACTTTGTGAGTATCCTTCTACTTGTTTTTTCAGTACCATAGCATTCAATTTCATGGATGTTGATAGATTTTTTCATCTAATGGAAACTGATGGATATCAAATGGTTACAGGATTCTAAGGAACAACAAGCTCAGTGGCGAACTGGATATTGCTTCAAGCTCTAGCAGCAAACTGAAAGTCATTGATATGCAAAACAATAGCATTTCATTCTATTCAGAAACACCAGAACGAAGGAATAAAGGGATAGTAATGTAAGAGGCATTCTTCTTCTTCTTCTTCTTGCATTTTACATGGACAACATGTGTTCTGTCAACATGTAGTTGCTATAACATGTTTTTGTCATTCCATTTGACTAAGAAGATTATTGGAGTTGAAAATACCACAAGAGTAGTCTACAAAATTTTACATGGACAACTCATAAGTCATTGTCTTGACAAACCATCCAGTATTTCATGACAAAAACAAGCACATTGACACAAGATTGTTATCATGTACAAGATTGCATTACAAACAAGAAAGTTGAAGTTAAATATGTAAAGACCCAAGTCCAAGTCTCAAATATTTTTACAAATCCACTCAAACATGATGTTTTTGCAAAGATGAGAAATATGATGGGAGTTATCAGAAATCAAGTTTAACGAGGATTGTGAAAATAAATTAGATTTCTAGTTTTTCTGAGAAACAGAGGAACCGATTGAATGTTTGTGTCGGCAGAATAGATTTCTTAATCAAATTAGAATAAGGTTTATTGTTTAGTTCATATTCTTATTTGTCTAGGATTTTAGACCTATAAATAGGATCAGAAACAGAAGACAATAACGAAGAGAAAAGAAATGAAATAGAAAAATAAACGCTTAATAATATACAATTTCCTCTTGTATTAATTAGTTTTCCAATTTAACACTACTTGCCTGCATAAGAGTGTTTGAGATGTTAAATTTTGCAGACTTGTGGGCAACCCGGTTTGTGAGCATGCAGAAGCAACAGCAAATTACTGCACAGTTCCTCAAGCCAATTCGGGGCCACCACAGAAATGTGTTCCCCTCCACTGCATTTCAGATCAGATTTTAAGTCCCAACTGCAAATGCTCGTATCCATTCAGGGGAGTGCTAGTCTTCAAACCTCCATGTTTAGAGTCAATAGACTCAAATTCTTATGAACATCTGGAAGAAGAGTCTCTGATGCGTTCCTTTAAGCGCCATGAACTTCCTGTGGATTCAGTTGTTGTATCTTTTCCAAAAGAGGGATTGCTTGGGTATCTTGAATCAAACTTATCTGTGTTTCCGTCGGACCGAAATCACTTTAACAGAACTACGATTTCTGAGATTGGATTTGTGCTAACCCTTCAGACTTATGAGAATTCAGATACCTTTGGACCTACATATTTCAAGGATCCATATCCATACTCTGCTGGTATTTTCAATTTCATGCACAAGTGAGAAATATTTGCTTGCATTGTTCTTTCTACCTCTGATGACCCATCCCTCTCCCTCCCTTCCTCTTTTTCATGCAGGAAAACCCACGGTACCGGACAAGTTATCCAGAACTGGAAGTCTCATTGGGGCCGTGGCAGGAGGAGCCTCTTTCCTGCTTCTATTGCTTCTTGCAGGGGTATATGCTTATCGTCAGAAGAAGAGAAGGGAAAGAGCAAGTGAACAGGAGAATCATTTTGGTACTTTTAAGTTTCTAGTTTGTAGACCTGATATTCTCCCATTCATCATCGAAAATTGTGGGATTATTTCTTTTTCTTTATTTTGCCAAATTGCAGCATACTTGGATTTAAAGAACAGTGACAGCTTTCCTCGGTTGAAGGGAGCCAGCTGCTTCTCTTTCGATGAGATTACGAAGTGCACCAACAATTTCTCCGAAGCGAATCATATTGGAACAGGGGGATACGGAATGGCAAGTCTCTCCCCCTTTTCCTGTCCTGCCTTGGTGGTCTCATTTACATAAGCAGTGATTGTGTGTGTTCGCTGGTTCCAATATGCCTTCAAACAATATAACTTCTGATCTGGCATGGAACACCAAACCTTAAGAATGAGCGTTTGAAAATATAATATCAAACTGTAGTTTTCTGGTTCGAGGAAGCAAATGTTTTGTAGTTGAACCTGTAGGGAAAATCAGCAGAAAACATTTAACCTGGTATGGCCTTTTTAACGTCCAGGTTTATAGAGGGATGCTTCCTACTGGACAACTGATTGCCATCAAACGATGTCGACAGGGATCGGTGCAAGGTGGGCCTGAGTTCAACGCCGAGATAGAAGTTTTATCGAGAGTTCATCATAAAAATGTTGTAAACCTCGTTGGATTTTGCTTCGAGAGAGGTGAACAGATACTAATTTATGAGTTTGCTCGCAATGGTAATCTCAGGGACAGCCTATCAGGTATGACTCAACGTGATGCATCCAATGGAGACACCCCTTTAATTGTTCTGTAGCTGTAGTAAGTCTACACAACTATATATCATCTTCTCATGTAATCAGGTTTGAACGGAGTTTGGCTGGATTGGATGCGGAGACTTAAAGTGGCTCTTGGTGCAGCAAGAGGTCTTGCCTACTTGCACGAGCTTGTCAACCCTCGTATTATCCACAGGGATGTAAAATCAGCTAACATATTACTGGATGAATGCTTAAATGCTAAAGTCGCTGATTTTGGTCTGTCCAGGCCTTTGGACAATAGTGAGCTTATTCTTGCTACCACTCAAGTTAAAGGGACAGCGGTCAGTACCTCCACTCCTCCAAAACATAATATGCGGGTCTCCTGCTGGTCTATGATCAAAGCCAATATCAAGGGTTACAACTGACAAGATTAGTATATTTTCTTCGCAGGGTTATATAGATCCAGAATATCAGAAGTCCCTGCTCTTGACTGAGAAGAGTGATGTGTATGGCTTTGGAGTTGTGTTGCTGGAACTAGTAACTGGAAGAAAGCCTTTTGAGCGAGGGAGATTCCTTGTAGCAGCGGTGAGGAGCTCGATGGATAGAGAAAAAGATGTATATAACCATCATGAACTTCTTGATCCAAATATTGGTTTAGACACGAAGCCGAAAGGACTAGATAAGATAGTGGATCTGGCAATGAAATGTGTACAGGAGAAAGGAAGTGACAGGCCAACAATGGGTGGAGTGGTGAAAGAGATTGAGAATATCTTGCATCTTGCTGGTTTAAACCCAGATGCCGAATCAGAATCCACTTCAGCTCTTTTTGAGGAAGCAAGCCAGGACGAGATTCCACCATCCTTGAGGGAAGAACAGGTTTCATCATCTTGATTCTAGAACCATGATGAGCATTGTTTAGCTGGGAAAGCTGACAAGTTGCTTCAGTCAAGCATTCCTACCTCAATTAGTACACACTATCTTTGTGAAAGAAAGATGCCTCGTCGATCAAGTCACTTAGATTCTAAAAAATACTTTAAGTCCACTCAAGTTTTTCATTTCAAATTGGATAGCTCACTGCTTTTAAAGCTAAAAAAATTTATATTGTACAGTTGCTCTCATGTAATGATCGTGTTGTCTATTTAAATTACGATTACAGTTGCCTTCCCTAGTTTTCATTTTAAAAAGAGAGCATGATATAAGTTGCTTTGCTAAAAACCATATATTTTCTCAGAGCCCTTCATTTTGTATAAAACCTGTTATAACTTGTAGACAATTCCAGGGGTAGATGAAACATAGCCTAATAGGGATATCTATATATACTTTCTCCTCTAGATCTCTATAAAGAAAAATATTTATGAAATCGAATTGGTGTAGTGACTAACCTAAATTTGCAACCAATGATAGTTTAATTTGTTTGTATATGTATAACCCTTGACTACCAATCTCTTTGTTATCACCTAAAAAACAAATTGATTGACAAAACTTTCTGATGTTTGAGAGAAAATAGAGTTTGGTCTCTAGAGTGGTATTCGAGATTCTGGACAGAATTGAGGATGAATTTCAAGCAAAATTTTAGTATAGTAATGAATTTATGATCTCAATTTAGTCCTTTAATTTGACAGAATTACAAAATGATCCTTAGATGTCTTACTGTAGTGCCCAGTTTGTCTTGATTCCTGATTGATGAACAAGAAGGAGAATGGAACTATTGGATTTTGTGACAATGTGTTCTCTTGACCCTTCGCCCGCCAACAGTGGAAGCAAGGTAGCCTCTTGGTTGCCCCTTTCTTTCCTGTTTTCAAAATAATAAGGTAAGCATTCAAGCCTAGCACGAAAAGGCCCGTCATTTTTGATAGGTTATCGCGCATTGTATTTCTTATCTTAAAGAAGCAACGCTTCACGCATCTCAAACTTAATTTATTTTGGTTATTAGAATTGATATGAACTAATGGGTTTTTCTATCCTACCATAAACCAAAATGTAGGGTTTTGAAAATTTTGAATAGGAAAAGGCATGAATGCCCTTAATGACTTAAGCTTAGGTATAAATGAATTAAGGGTATAGTAGTAACTTGTACAATATAAATAGAAAAAGAAAGTAAGAGAAGTAATCTGAAAATTTGAGAGAGAAGAGAAACGGAAGAGAGAAGTAGTCAAGAATAGAATTAAATATTATCCACTCACCTGACTCAAAAAAGAATAGAATTCAAAAGCAGAATGATGACGAAATCCTACTGGTGGGTAAAAGGTGAACATCAAAGACCTCCTGGATTGCTGCAACCATTGTTGATACCAGAATGGAAGTGGGAAAGGATCACAATGGACTTTGTGACTGGGTTGCCTAGGAGTCAAGAGGGTTATGATTCGATATGGGTGATTGTTGATAGATTGACAAAATCAGCCCATTTTCTACTAGTTAAGATTACTTATGGGTATACAAAGTTGGCAGAATTGTTTATTAGCGAGATTGTACGATTGCATGGAGTGCCAATCTCGATAATTTCAGATAGAGGTCCACAATTCACATCGCGATTTTGGGTGAAGTTTCAGGAAGCGATGGGTACTAAAGTGCAGTTGAGCACAGCTTTTCACCCTCAGACTGATGGTCAGTCTGAAAGGACTATTCAGATATTGGAGGATATGTTGAGAGCCTATGTTATGGATTTTGGGGTTGGTTGGAGTAAGTTCCTATCATTAGTGGAATTTGCTTACAACAACAGTTATCAGGCTACCATAGAGATGGCACCTTATGAGGCTTTGTACGGATGAAAATGTAGATCACCAGTTTGTTGGTTTGAGGTTGGTGAGAAAAGGCTAATGGGACCTAAGTTGGTTCAAATTACCTCAGAGAAGATAGAGGTGATCAGAAAGAGGCTTCAGACAGCTCAAAATAGGCAGAAAAGTTACGCGGATAAAAGGAGGCGTGACTTAGAGTTTTCAGTGGGTGATTGTGTGTTTTTAAAGGTCTCACCGACCAAGGGAGTATTCAGGTTTGGAAAGAAAGGCAAGCTAAGTCCTCGATTTATTGGGCCGTATGAGATTTTGGAGAGAATTGGAGCAGTTGCTTATAGGTTGGCCTTACCGCCAAATTTGTCGGCTATACATCCTGTATTTCATGTTTCTATGCTACGGAAGTATATGCCGGATCCATCTCATGTGTTAGAAGTGCATCCAGTTGAGTTACGAGATGATGTGACTTATGAGGTGCAACCAGAAACTATAGTGGACCGACAAGTGAGAAAGCTAAGGTCGAAGGATATAGCTTCGGTGAAGGTGAAGTGGAAAGGTCATTCAATTGAAGAAGCGACATGGGAACTTGAGGATAAGATGCGTGAGGAATATCCTCATCTTTTTGATAATCTCGGTACGTATTCAAACATTTATTTAGTTTCGAGGACGAAACTTTTATAAGGTGGGGAGATTGTAGTATTTTGAAAATTTTAAAAAGGGAAAATACATGAGTGCCCTTGGTGGCTTAGAATTAGGTATGTAAATAAATTAAGGGTAGGGTAGTAATTGCATAAGCTTATAAATATAAATAGAAAAGAAGAGAAAAGAAAAAGGAAAAAAAGAAAAAAAAAGAAAGGATTAGGTCTGAAATTGTGAGAGAGAATCGGGAAGAGAGGAAGAAAGAAGAAGAAGAAGAGAAAAGAGGGAAAGAGAAGAGGAGGAGAAAAGAAGAAGGAGAAATAAGCTGTTAAGGTAATGTGTGTGTTTTATTATGTATAAATGTGATTATTAGCTATGATTTTTGCTTGTATTGATTGTTAGGGTTTGAGAATTTTATTTGGGTTTGATTGATGAATTAAGAGAGATGTTAAGGGTTGAATGTGTTGGGTAATGGTTTAATTAGTTTGATTGTAGATGATTTTGAAGGTATTTGGTGTTTGGTGTAAGAAAATGTTGATAAATGGTGAAATAATGTTGAGAAAATTCGAAAATACCTTGCTGGAAATTCTGGGTTGAGGTTGAAGATGATGAAAATGCATTTTGGTCCTTTTTGTGAAAATTTCAATTTAGTCCCTGAACTTTGGAAAAATTACAGTTTGGTCCCTGGGGTGAAATTGGAGATTCTGGACAGAATTGAGGATGAATTATGGACAAGATTTTAGGATAGCTATGAATTTATGAAGTGTTCAATTTAGTCCTTCAATTTGATAAAATTACAATTTGACCCCAAAAATATAAGAAAATTTCAGAATGGTCCCTAAGAGAAATATTAGTATTTCAGATTGGTTTGATGGATAATTGAAGCTCATTTGATGGATTAATATCAATTTTATGAATTGTGTATTTTGGAATTAGATTTCGGAAGAAACCTTTGTTTTAGGTTTTTGCGAAGAAATGGATAGTTTGATTCAAAAACACATAGGATTATGATTTGAACTCTTAGATATGTTATTAAAGGTATTTTACTTCTTTTGAGTCATTTTTGAGTATATCTTCTTTTATATATTCAGATAATCTCGATATTCTACCCGCGGGACATCAGTAAAGTTTCATCAACATTCTGCTTTTGGAACTTGTCTGCTTTTGAGTCCGGTGAGTAGATAACATTTAATATGCATGAGAAATAGTATAAATATTTGAATTTGCTAGTATGAATTGGATTATGCTTTTTGATAATATATACCTTGATTATATTCTTGATACGATAAAGCATAATCATTTGTTGAATATACATTCTTGATATGAGCCTATATTTGTTTGTGAATTGATAGCTCCTCATTTGATTGATACCATGAGTTGAGCCTTGAGATATGAACATGTTTGTTTGATTATAAGATATACCTATGGTATGCCAGTCAAAATACCCATGCTAACAGGGCAGTGTTAGCCTTTGTGCACATCGTATCTGAAACCCTAGTTAGTCGGGGGAGTCACCAACCTGTGTGGACTGATCATCCCACAGTACGGAGTCTCATGCTCATTGCATTCTGATTTTCTGACGAGCTTTACCTATACATTCTTGTTATGACCTATTTGAGAAACTTGTTGTAAGAACTTTGAGCCGATTTGATAATATACTTCTCTTTGCTATATTATCTCGTATGTGTATATTGGATATTATCTACTCACTGAGTTGTTGAACTCACCCCCTCATTATTCATTATTTTCAGGCTCGTAGCTTGCTAGCAGGTCATTTTTGTCCTACTCTCGGAACCTGCTATTTTGGTTGTACTTGATACTTTTGTTCATATGTCTAGTTAGTGCTCCACAATTATAACTGTATGTAATCAACTCTTGTATGAAGACAATCGAATTATGTTATAAAGTTTACTTTGTTATTTCCGCTGCGTTGAATTCTGAAGTTGAATGATAAGTTTGTGTGTAAGTTTGGGTTCGCATAGGTGTGGAACCTTGGAGGGGAACCATGCCTATGTGCCGGTCACGGATCTGGGAATCGGGTCGTGACACCAGAATTCCAGCAAGGGTTTTTCACCATTGCTCAATATTTTCTTACACCAAACACATCCATTAACTTCAAAATTATTTAAAATCAGATCAATTAAATCATTATCTAACACATTAAACCTTTAACATCTCAATCCATTTATCAATCAAACCCAAATAAAATCTACAAACCCTAATCACCAATACAAGCAAAAAGCTTAACTAATAAACAATATTTTTACATAATAACACATCCACATTACATTAATACTTATTTCTCCTCCTTCCTTTCTCCCTTTCTCTTTTCTCTTTTTCTTCTCCTTTCTCCTCTCTTCCGGTTCACTCTAAAATTTTCAACTTTGCTTCTCTTCTCTTCTTTTTCTAATTATATTTTACAAGTTACTACTATACCCTTAATTCCTTTATACCTAATCTTAAGCCATTAAGGGTGTTAATGCTTTTTTCCTATTCAAAGTTTTCAAAACCCTACAAAAATTTCAAAACCCTACACTTTAAAACTAAAGTACCAAGGAACTGCACGTGTGAAGAGTGCTCAATTGCAGGCACTTCGAAAGGAGTTCCAAGTATTGCATATGAAGGCTGGAGAAACTGTCAATGACTATTTTGGGAGGACTCTCATCATAGCCAATAAGATGAGGATGCATGGAGAAAGAATGGAGGATATAGTGATCATTGAGAAAATTTTGAGGTCTATGACTTCATAATTTGATTATGTTGTTTGTTCAATTGAGATATTCTATCCATTGATGAACTGCAAAGCAGTTTGCTTGTGCATGAACAGAGGATGGGTCGACATGTGATGGAAGAACAAGCTCTCCAAGTTACAGCTAGAATCCAACAAGGAGGAAGAAGTGGTGGCCGTGGATCCTATCGAGGAAGAGGGAGGAGTATAATGTTTTTTGTATGAAAACACTAAACAATATTTGTTTTGTATTTTTAGTAGACTTGGTCGAATGCCATTAAAATATTAGAACTTTTTATCATTTTTTTTTTGAAAGATACAATAAAAATAAATAAAAGAAAAACAGCACACACCCACACTTTGCTTTTTTATTATATTTTTACTTACAAGTATAATTACAAAGGTTTACAAACTTAACATTGCACTAAAAACATAAATTATAACAATAATTTAAATACAAACATAAACATTTAAAATTAAAAAATGGACCTAAAATTCATAAAATGACTGTAAAAGTTGCTTGAACTCGGGAAACCAGCAGAACGAGACAATGATGGAGCAATGGGAGCGGTTGTTGCCGATGAAGACAAATAACACGTTGACGTCGATGAAGATTAATAAAACCACAGGAACTGATTGTATTATTACTACATTTTTTTCAGGGTTATTTGGATCCAGAATATTACATGACCCAGTAGCTGACATAGAAGAGTGACTATAAACACAATCCCAAATAATCAATAAATCTAAAAAAATCAAACTGCTCGTCAAGTAGAAAAACTAAAAACTCCCAACATTTCTTGGATGCAGCACTGAAGGGTTGACTCGTACCAGAAGCTGCCGTGCCGTCCGGGAGGTTTCTAAGGCCAGGAGCAGTCAAGTCCAAGAGAGAATGAATTATTGCGAGAGTTGATGGAGAGGAGGGGGCCGAGGGGACCCGTGTGTTTGCAATTAGAAGAACAGATTCCATCGGAAGAAATTCTGATATCTGTACGAATCATTTTCAACTGCTGTCAGATAGACAAGTTTTTTTGGTCTCTATAACGACTAATAAATGCTGTAAATAAAATCAAGCTATTGCTCTTGTGTTGCATTGGCCTATCACATCAGGTAAAAATGGTGATCGGTCAGAGCTGGTGACTGATGGAGGCATTCTTTTCCACAAGTGAGTTCAAAGAATTTGTGGAATTATCTTTGGCCCTTATCTCTTTTCTTGACAGGGCTGAAATTATTTCTGTCAATTTAAACGAACATTTCTTTCAATTTGATTACTGTTGTGTTTTAGGTCATTTTACACGCAACTCGAATAACCCTACAGACTTTAAAGTTAACGACCATGTAAGTCTCTAGTGGTCATTATATTAATAACCACATGGCTCGAACATGAGATAACGTAGATAGCAAATCAATTCTCCCTTTTCTTGAGAAGAAATTGTAAGAGATGATTAGTAAACGACTATTTCTTTCAATTTGATTACCGCTGTGATTTAGGTCAGCTTACGTGCACCTCGAATAATCTTCCGGACCTTAAAGTTAACGAACATGTAAGTCTTTAGTAATCATCATATCAGCAACCTTGTAACTCGAACATGAGATCACCACGTAGATAGCAAATCAGTTCTCCCTTTTCTTGAGAAGAAATTGTAAGAGATGATTAGTAAACGACTATTTCTGTCCCCTTTTCTTACGTTGAGAAGAAATTGTAAGAGATGAGCGAGGTTTGAAAATATCCATGGCCTCTGTGGTTTTCGGAAGAAACTCCACTTATTACGCAGCTGGACTACAAAACACAGATATAGTTTTGCCCTAAAGGATCTCGAACAAGAGATTTACATTGTAGAAAACGTCTGAATTTTAAATCAGATATATTAGTATTGTACCCAACTCTTTCGTGTCAATCTTCAGCTGTCAAATGCATTTCTTTCTTTTTGTCTAATTAGTAGACTTCGTAAAATCAGACAATCATGACTCCTATTACTTCTAGAAAATGAGGAAATTAACAAAACACTAGAGCGTTGATCACTGTGTGTGTGTGTATATTGCCATTCAACAATTCTTTTTTTATATATATAATTCTTCAATATTATATTGTTTTCGAAATTATAATTCATATTTTTTTTTTGTCAGGTTATATATCTGTCTTATAAATTTATCTTTTCCCCTCGATCTCAATATTTAACATTAGATCTGTTGGAAATGAGGTGAGAATGTCAAAATTTCAGTTTGGTCCCCCCAATTTGTGAAAATTACAGTTTAGTCCTTATCTTTGGAAAATCACAATTTGGTCCCTCGAGTGAAACTCGAGATTCTGGAAAGAATTGAGATGAATTATGGGAAACATTTCAATATAGTTATGAATTTATGATGTGTTCAATTTAGTCATTCAATTTGATTAAATTACAATTTGACCCTTAAAACATGAGAAAAATACAGAATGATCCCTAGATGAAATATTAGTTTTTCAGATTAGTTTCGTGAATAATTAAGGATTATTTGGTGAATTATTATTAATTTTATGATTTGTTTATTTTGGATTAGATTTCGGGAGAAACCATTAAGTTTGATTCAAAAACATATAAGATATGTTAGACCAATGCTATATGCAAGAATCAACACTTGCTATATGCAAGAAACCACTCGGTGGGTCCTTCTATGATATCACTCGCACATCTCATTCTTATCACGCACAGTATCTAAAATCAAAGCAATAAGTTGTTTCTCGACTTGTATTGATTAAAGGGCTTTGGAGTTATGCACCATTAATAACAAAGAGCTTTCCATTTTTGCTGAGAAATGTGTCCCAAAGTTCTCACGTTTTTGCTGGTTGCTTCCATTCAGATTTATACAGAGACCTATGGTGATGATTGTAAGTTCAATAAAGTAGTATTCCCCACTTTCTTGGTTGGATTCATTTACTACAATGATTTTTTGAGACTTGTCTCTTGTAGGATGTAAGCAAGTGCTGCAGGTTCATCTTAACTTTATAGATGTAATGGAGAATGAATATTCTGAACTGCCTGCACTTAATTAAGCCAAAAATCACCCATTAATGTTCGCGGCAAGATTAGATTTAGTAGAAGTCATTGTTAGCTTTAATGGATCCTCCATAATCCATGTAGCTAGACAACTCTGATGGAGATTGCATCATGGCAACCTTTTACTGTTGTGCCACATTTCTGATGCAGTTACTGTCATGAGTATTCTCAAGGATTACTGGGAAAACACACCGCGTAATTGGGTGGGTGCAGATCCCTGTGGAGGCAAATGGGAAGGCATTTCATGTAACAATTCACGTGTGATTTCGATGTAAGTTACTGGCAGCTGTTCTGCTTCTAATGTTAATTAAGCTTCACACTTTCTTCCTTCTCCGAGTTTCGAGATTAGCTGACTATTTTCTACTGCAGGGCATTGGCAGGTGTGGGATTGATAGGTCAGCTGTCCGGAGACATCCCCTCCTTATCAGAATTGGAGGATCTGTAAGTCTTGTGTTTTCACTTCAAAATAATAAAATGATCCAAACTTGCAAGTAGTCATGCTCGGCAGCAGTTTTTAGATTTGGTTTATGTAAACATGCACTGCTACTTTACCCTTCGGCTTCCCATATCTCTCCTTCCACCCTTTGTCTTGATACAAGAACACAGTGATTCTATCCTTTCTAAGGATTCCTTGCTGATTACCAGTATCTGATTACAGGGATCTATCGTACAACACGGGTTTGACGGGCTCACTCCCACCATCAATTGTGAATTTGAAGAAGCTAAGACGATTGTGAGGGAATAATATAATGTTATTATTAACCGAAACCATTACTCTGATTAACTGACAGAGCTTTTTCTCTTCCATTCTAGAAAGTTGGTTGGTTGTGGTTTCACTGGTCCTATCCCTGAGTCGATAGGGTCTCTTGAGCTGCTGGAGTCTCTGTAAGTGTTTTACTGTTTTCTTGTGGACTGAAACATGTGTTCTGTCGGCAACCTTGCTGCTGCACATCCTGTACGAAACTCTCTATTGCTATTTCCTGCAGAGACCTAGGTTCAAATGGATTCACTGGAAAAATTCCACCTTCAATTGGCAACCTTTCTAAACTCATTGTGCTGGATCTATTCAATAATCTGCTCGAAGGAAGCATCCCTGTCTCCAGTGGAACTACATCTGGTCTTGATATGCTAGTTAAGGCACAACACTTGTATGTCAAATCTCTATGTGTTGTCCAGCTGATTAGTGTTTTCTCTTGCTTCGGCTCTTCACTGATGCTTGCCTGAAAATTAATTTATCAGTCATCTAGGAAGGAACCGATTCTCAGGCACAATCCCGGATGAGCTTTTCAGTTCAGACATGACTCTCATTCATGTGTAAGTTTGTATATGCTTTGGATGTCCAAGTCAAACTACTTCACCTAGCTATGGAATACAAGAATTGGATTCATTTTGTTACAGCCTTCTGCTAACCCGCCTATGGGATTGGGCTTCTAGAACCTCCTAACTCCTGTTAATCTAGTCTGAATACATACACGTATGTGCTAAACTATCCACGTGCTCCGAATACAATAAATCCATCCATGCATGATTAATCAGAACCTCCTACATCAGATGCATTACTTTTGTGCAGGCTTTTGCATGACAATAATCTCACGGGAATCATTCCTTCTACCCTTGGACTTGTGAAGTCTTTGGAGGCTGTGTAAGCATCATCTATATGACAAACTGAAGTGATTCTTTACTGGTCGATGTTGTATTGAACGCCTTATCTTTGTTGCAGACGTTTTGAAGGGAACTCGTTAACTGGACCTGTCCCTTCAAACCTCAACAATCTTACCAATGTGACAACGTTGTAAGTATACAGAAAATGACATTGCAAGTAAATGGCCTGTCTTGTGTGTTAAGTCGTTTGTGAGAATTTTCACTCTGTTAAGAGTGCTTTCTCTGATAAATTTCAGGATTTTGTCCAACAATAAACTTACCGGGCCTGTTCCCAATCTCACTGGCATGGCTTATCTCAACTACTTGTAAGATTTCCAGCCTGTTAACGTTGTCAGGTATCTCAGTATGAAATACATTTCAACTTTTCACCAAATGCCAACTTTTATCGGCATTGTTTTCTGCAGGGACCTGAGCAATAATAGTTTTGACGCTTCAGAATTGCCGTCGTCACTCTTTAACTTACAGGCTTTGACAACACTGTATGTCTCCTTTCCTCCCTAAGCCTTAATCTCCTCCTTTTCTCTCTGTCATCACACAGACTCAACCACCTCAATTGAGCTTTAACTAGAATGTTTTCTTTCGGGAATCGCAAACCCTTTCCACCATCCCAATCTGCAACTAGCCCTTGAAACTTTTTTCAGGAATCATGACTTCACATGCTAGATTATAATTGTCTCCATGTTTAGTAAGTGTTCTGTGATGCGTCATTTGGTTCTGACAGACACATTTTCTTTCGACGGAACCTCTTATTGATTATGCATTCCTGTGTATAAAAAGTGTACAATTTGTGATTTTTCACGCTGTCAACATGCTGAAGCCTTCTTCCCTTCCTGTGAATAACAGAGTGATGGAAAACACTGGACTTGAAGGTCTGATTCCTCCTGCCCTCTTCGATATACCTAGTTTACAGACTTTGTGAGTATCCTTCTACTTGTTGTTTCAGTACCATAGCATTCAATTTCATGGATGTTGATAGATTTTTTCATCTCATGGAAACTGATGGATATCAAATGGTTACAGGATTCTAAGGAACAACAAGCTCAGTGGCGAACTGGATATTGCTTCAAGCTCTAGCAGCAAACTGAAAGTCATTGATATGCAAAACAATAGCATTTCATTCTATTCAGAAACACCAGAACGAAGGAATAAAGGGATAGTAATGTAAGAGGCATTCTTCTTCTTCTTCTTCTTGCATTTTACATGGACAACATGTGTTCTGTCAACATGTAGTTGCTATAACATGTTTTTGTCATTCCATTTGACTAAGAAGATTATTGGAGTTGAAAATACCACAAGAGTAGTCTACAAAATTTTACATGGACAACTCATAAGTCACTGTCTTGACAAACCATCCAGTATTTCATGACAAAAACAAGCACATTGACACAAGATTGTTATCATGTACAAGATTGCATTACAAACAAGAAAGTTGAAGTTAAATATGTAAAGACCCAAGTCCAAGTCTCAAATATTTTTACAAATCCACTCAAACATGATGTTTTTGCAAAGATGAGAAATATGATGAGAGTTATCAGAAATCAAGTTTAACGAGGATTATGAAAATAAATTAGATTTCTAGTTTTTCTGAGAAACAGAGGAACCAATTGAATGTTTGTGTCAGCACAATAGATTTCTTAATCAAATTAGAATAATGTTTATTGTTTAGTTCATATTCTTATTTGTCTAGGATTTTAGACCTATAAATAGGCTTCTAATCAGAAACATAAGACAATAACGAAGAGAAAAGAAATGAAATAGAAAAATAAACACTTAATAGTATACAATTTCCTCTTGTATTAATTAGTTTTCCAATTTAACTTCATTGCCCATATCAAATTACTGCACTCATCTTCTTTCAACAATTTTTTCCAATTGACTGCTAAAATGTGACAGCGTTAGTAGTGTGAAAAGTTAAATCCTGAGGAGATGTGCTATACTACTTGCCTGCATAAGAGTGTTTGATGTGTTAAATTTTGCAGACTTGTGGGTAACCCAGTTTGTGAGCATGCAAAAGCAACAGAAAATTACTGCACAGTTCCTCAAGCCAATTCTTCGGATACGGGGCCACCAGAGAAATGTGTTCCCCTCCACTGCATTTCAGATCAGATTTTAAGTCCCAACTGCAAATGCTCGTATCCATTCAGGGGAGTGCTATTCTTCAAACCTCCATGTTTAGAGTCAAGAGACTCAACTTCTTATGAACATCTGGAAGAAGAGTCTCTGATGCGTTCCTTTAAGCTCCATGAACTTCCTGTGGATTCAGTTGTTGTATCTTTTCCAAAAGAGGGATTGCTTGGGTATCTTGAATCAAACTTATCTGTGTTTCCGTCGGACCGAAATCACTTTAACACAATTACGATTTCTGAGATTGGATTTGTGCTAACCCTTCAGACTTATGAGAGTTCAGATACCCTTGGACCTACATATTTCAAGGGTGATCCATATCCATACTCTGCTGGTATTTTCAATTTCATGCACAAGTGAGAAATATTTGCTTGCATTGTTCTTTCTTTCTTCTGATGACCCATCCCTCTCCCTCCCTTCCTCTTTTTCATGCAGGAGAACCCACGGCACCAAACAAGGTATCCAGCACTGGAAGTGTCACTAAGGCCGTGGCAGGAGGAGCCTCTTTGCTGCTTCTATTGCTTCTTGCAGGGGTATATGCTTATCGTCAGAAGAAGAGAAGGGAAAGAGCAAGTGAACAGGAGAATCATTTTGGTACTTTTAAGTTTCTAGTTTGTAGACCTGATATTTTCCCATTCATCATCGAAAATTGTGGGTTTATTTCTTTTTCTTTATTTTGCCAAATTGCAGCATACTTGGATTTAAAGAACAGTGACAGCTTTCCTCGGTTGAAGGGAGCCAGCTGCTTCTCTTTCGATGAGATTGCGAAGTGCACCAACAATTTCTCCGAAGCGAATCATATTGGAACAGGGGGATACGGAATGGCAAGTCTCTCCCTCTTTTCCTGTCCCGCCTTGGTGTTTCATTTGCATAAGCATTGATTGTGTGTGCTCGCTGGTTCCAATATGCCTTCAAACTACATAACTTCTGAGCTGGCATGGAAGACCAGATCTTAAGAATGAGCGTTTGAAAATATAATATCAAACTGTAGTTTTCTGGTTCGAGGAAGCAAATGTTTTGTAGTTGAACTTGTAGGGAAAGTCAGCAGAAAACATTTAACCTGCTATG
The DNA here is from genome assembly GCA_964035475.1 of Salix caprea. Taxonomy (NCBI): domain Eukaryota; kingdom Viridiplantae; phylum Streptophyta; class Magnoliopsida; order Malpighiales; family Salicaceae; genus Salix; species Salix caprea. The sequence goes on from OZ037752.1 coordinate 725,909, forward strand.
GCCATTTTAACGTCCAGGTTTATAGAGGGATGCTTCCTACTGGACAACTGATTGCCATCAAACGATGTCGACAGGGATCGGTGCAAGGTGGGCCTGAGTTCAACGCCGAGATAGAAGTTTTATCGAGAGTTCATCATAAAAATGTCGTAAACCTTGTTGGATTTTGCTTCGAGAGAGGTGAACAGATACTAATTTATGAGTTTGCTCGCAATGGTAATCTCAGGGACAGCCTATCAGGTATGACTCAACGTGATGCATCCAATGGAGACACCCCTTTAATTGGAGCTTTTATTTGTTCTGTAGCTGTAGTAAGTCTACACAACTATATATCATCTTCTCATGTACTCAGGTTTGAGCGGAGTTTGGCTGGATTGGATTCGGAGGCTTAAAGTGGCTCTTGGTGCAGCAAGAGGTCTTGCCTACTTGCACGAGCTTGTCAACCCTCGTATTATCCACAGGGATGTAAAATCAGCTAACATATTACTGGATGAATGCTTAAATGCTAAAGTCGCTGATTTCGGTCTCTCCAGGCCTTTGGACAATAGTGAGCTTATTCTTGCTACCACTCAAGTTAAAGGGACAGCGGTCAGTACCTCCACTCCTCCAAAACATCATGAATTTAAGACTATCTCGTTTCATCATGTGCGGGTGTCCTGCTGGCCTATGATCAAAGCCAATATCAAGGGTTACAACTGACAAGATTACTATATTTTCTGCGCGCAGGGTTATATAGATCCAGAATATCAGAAGTCCCTGCTCTTGACTGAGAAGAGTGATGTGTATGGCTTTGGAGTTGTGTTGCTGGAACTAGTAACTGGAAGAAAGCCTTTTGAGCGAGGGAGATTCCTTGTAGCAGCGGTGAGGAGCTCGATGGATAGAGAAAAAGATGTATATAACCATCATGAACTTCTTGATCCAAATATTGGTTTAGACACGAAGCCGAAAGGACTAGATAAGATAGTGGATCTGGCAATGAAATGTGTACAGGAGAAAGGAAGTGACAGGCCAACAATGGGTGGAGTGGTGAAAGAGATTGAGAATATCTTGCATCTTGCTGGTTTAAACCCAGATGCCGAATCAGAAGCCACTTCAGCTTGTTTTGACGAAGCAAGCCAGGACGATATTCCACCATCCTTGAGGGAAGAAGAGATTTCATTATCTTAATTCCAGAACCATGATGAGCATTGTTTAGCTGGGAAAGCTGACAAGTTGCTTCAGTACTAGGTGTTACAGCATTTTCTTGCGATGTTTGCCGCGTGGTGCACCCTCAGATCTGTAAAAGTCCACTACTTTCGAGGATATAGTTGGCTATGTTAGAATTAATAAGATTTGCAATTAAGATAAGAAGATTTAGTTAAAATATTTAAATTTCGAAAGTTACTGTTCATAACAGGTTTTATCAACAAATTTGTGTTTATCCAATAATCTCTCAAAGTTTGTTGTTTTTTAATTCATGTTCTTGTAAGCCTTTATATAAGCATTTCTGATTCAATACAAGTCATGTGATTTTACCCAAAAACGAATTCTTGTTCTTCAGAAATTTACTGTACAGATTCAACAGTAACTGTTTAAAACAGTTACTGTTCAGATCATTCGAAATCAACAGGCAAGACCTTTGTATTTTAGGAGGGAAAAAATCCTGTGTACTCTTACATTAATTATGTTAGCAGTTAAGCTTATGCCAGTTGAACTGATTGATCTATGTTTTAAACTGAATTAAAAAAAAAATCCTAAATTAAATACTTCCTAAACTCAATAAGAGAGAAACATAATTATGGAAAATAAATTCTTAAACTGAACAAGAATGAAAGAAATAACGAAAAGCTCCTGCATCAAAACTGCATACATGTGCATTGCATTGATTTGATAGTGTTAAAAATTGTTGCTCAGGTCATTGGTTTCTCCAACAGGGCAGAGATATACCACTCATTTTTGTCAATCCCTCGATCAAGCTTCATGCCAGCGTTCCAACTCAGGCTCCTGAATCCAACACGGTCCAACATTGGAACGTAAGTTTGATTCAGCTGAGATCCCAGGCAGAAGAAGTGATCGAGCCAGAAGAGTCCCCTGGCCTCAACACTCTGTAAATATCATAGAGTGTGAATTCCAACATAGCATCTGGGATCCAGTTGCTAAGAACATGCATCGAATGAACTATGTCCAGAGTGTTGTCAAAGAATGGAAGCCTCTGAGAGACACTGACATGGATAGAGATCAATCCCCTCGACGCAATAAAGCTGGTGAATGGACCATCTAAATTCATGGAGCTGGTGATGATGGTTATATTTCTTTCCTTCATTCTTGCCGCAAATGTGCCACTCCCGCCTCCAATAACTAAATAAAAGTTTAAGATCGAACAAGGAAAAATGGGGTTGCATCAACTCGTGAAAGTGAATGAAAAGCCTTTATTAAAGTGGTCTTGTTTTTCAAACAGGCTGGTGCAGGGGAACCCTGCTGCATCTGCGGTTCTTGGATTGAATGCCAAGCAATCCGGAGAAGAACAGTTCACCTAGAACTATTTAAGGCTATCAGATTCTTAGAACTTCCCCTCAGTCATCCTCTCATTAATTGAGCTGAGTTTTTACTTACAGCTTCCTGCATGCATGATTCTTTGATGACAGATCCACGACCAAGGCTCTCATCAGTTGTGCTGAGTTCTTGATTTAGGCACAGTTCTTGATGTTTATTTGTTAGTTTGATTCACAGATTGCTATTGGAAATCTGTATATATGGCAGAAACGTGTCCTCAATCCATCTGGACCCAATACCTATCAATACTTGTGATCAGCCCGGAGAACCTACAATATTGCAACCACCGCCACCGCCACCGCCACCGCCACCGCCCCAGGATGGATACACGCAATCAACTCTTTACTATAGCAGCTATTCTAGCCAGAAGAAACCTTGGAATCGGCTAGCCATTTATTTCTCAACCACCATAGGAAGCAGCCAGATATGGTTCCTATAACCAAAAATGGTATCAGCTCCACTTGATCCCCAGCTACAGCTACAGTCGGAGGCTAGTTGACAGCAATACTTGTGATCAGGCCTACATCCATCACCAACTGAGCCATGTACAGAGACATCTCTGGTCTTGCCGCCACAGCAACTCATGGGCAAGCTACTTTGCCATATCAACCAGCTAAAGCTGAGGCTTGATTGTTTTGTGTTATGTAATAGTTTCCTGGATATTGATCAAAAAGTGGATCTGTGGCGCAATGGTAGCGCGTCTGACTCCAGATCAGAAGGTTGCGTGTTCGATTCACGCCAGGTTCATTTTCCACAGAATTTATTACTTTGTTGAATCCTCGTAATTTGATTCTTATAATTTAAAGCGATGTGTTTTTTTGCGGTAAGAAAGTATCTTTAAAAATAAATATTTTTCGTTTGAATATATATATATATATATATATATATATATATTGTTTAGATGGGTTGATATTAAAAATAAAATTTTAAAAATCTATTATTTTAATATATTTTCAAATAAAAATATATTTAAAAAACAATTACTATTACAATCTAAAATGAGCTTTTAGTGCTTCATGCTGATCCAATTAGATTTTAGATTAAATTAGATAATTCATAGCTTTATCAAATTTCAACTCAAATTAAACTCATATTAAGAAAAGTCTAAGAAGCTAAAACAATACTATTTCATTTTAGATTAACCCATGCTAAATCACACAACCAATAACTCGAACCTTAAATCAAGTCATAAACCAGGTCCGAATTTAATAATTTTGGTTTTTTGAAGAGAGATATTATAATTTATCCATTAATACATGTCTCCTCCAAACAATTTATTTCTTCTTTATTGAATTGTATAATAAAGAGGCAACCAATTCAAAGTTATTTTGAAATTATTATTTTAATAAACTTGGTCAAATGCAAGTGCTCCACCATGTGCCCTTCTACCTCACCTGCTCAATCTGTCAACATGAGGTTAGTAACAATAATTATTATTATTATTTTAATTTTAATTTAACCTCAAGATTTTTTTTCCAAGAACTATGATCCTTCGTTGGGATCGATGCAACTATTTGACAAGTATTTAATGCAAATAATTGAAAAATTATTTGTTCCATGTGGCTTTGGTGAGTGTGTGACCACCACATTAACAAAATATGAAAAATACCAAACCCACCACCTGATTAAGCTGCCTTTTCTGATCCACCAAAATTAATACTTTGATGGATGATAATTAAGGAAAATTAATGAGATGATACAATCCACCATCCCTCCCACCCAATTCTGATCCTTTTTCATGTAGTAGGTTTAATGTTGGTTTTATGTTTGATAATGATGTTACACTTGCTTTTCTGATTATTTTTTGCTTGAAAAAACATCAAATTCATGGTTTTTATATGTTTTTAATGATTTTATTGTGATAATATCAAGAAATAATAATAAAAAGTATTGGTTTAATATATTTTTATTTGAAAAACACTATACCGCATTACCAAACATTTAGATTATTATTTAAATTGAAAGCGGTTGGATGTTTAAGTTTCTGTTTGTAAGTGTGGTTGACACTACTTTTGAAAATGTTTTTTGTTCAGAAATATATCAAAATAATGATTTTATTTTATTTTTTAAAAATTATTTTGACATCAACACATGAAAATGATTTAAAAACACCAAAAAAATCAATTTAAAGTAAAAACTAAAACTAAAAAAATTATTTTTTTTTCAAAAATACTTTTAAAATATAATATCAAACAGAGACTAAGATAATTAATTACTCAATTATCAAATCTATGATACATATAGAGAGGATATAAAAGTTGAATTAACTACATGTCCATCCTTTTGTTCTTTTCTCAAGAAAATATTTATTACACCATTTATTAATCATTAGAATAAAAAACAAAAACAATCAAATTTAATCTTTAGTCTATTTCCCTTATCTAACGACTAACATATTCTTCTATCATTACTTTCGTTAAAATTAGCATCGTGTGCACAATAAAATCTTAATATTAAAATATCTCTTTAAGTCAACGGATTATACCCTTTTAGATAAGAGAAATTAATTTTATTATATGATATTTTTAATATATAACAAAGCTAACTTTGGATTTGAATCCTTACGCCAACCTATATTTATTTTATGTTTTGTGGGATATATATATTAATCCAAACTGAATCTCTATTTTCTTGATTATTGACCATATGTGACCATATGTGCTTTCTCATACCACCCTCGAAAATATAAATAATTTAATGTATAGTTTATTATTATTATTATAGAGCTGAATAATTAATGTATATGATTACAGAAAACAGCATGTTATTATTATTATTATTACTTTATACAATATTTCCTTTCTCATTGATTCTGCCACTTCTTTATACGAAAAATAAAGTAAAATAAAATATATCAGTATCATTTGTCACCATCAGCTGGACATCCTTGTGCTAGTTTCTTGAGGTTTTCAATGATCATTACCAGCTTCGTGTTGAGCCTGTTCACAAAGCACTTAGGCAGCCATCCAGCAGGATCTAACTGCATCAACAGTAATAAAGCAATCAATTTCTGAGATTTCCCAGAATATTTTTATTTTTTTTATATATATCGATCAAATATACAAATAAATCAATAAATAATCATGAATGTGCCTATGACATATACAAATATTTACCTGAACGACATAGGTGACCATGCAGGAATCATCCTCAAGCTTCTCCACCACCCACCCTGACTGCAGCAACAGTCCTCTGATGGCATTATTCTGCTTTGGATGCAGCCCTGCTGCTATCTCTTTTGGCAATGAAGCTACTGCCACCACCTTTAACATATATTTTCAAAAGGAATTTGAATGAGTAGAATGAAATCTGCGAAAACAGCACCAGCACTTGTAAATTGTAGCAGTTAATTGAGAGACAAATGGTTACCAGGGTTCCATCTTCCATTGTTTCACGACGCTCATATACTATGAACTCTCTGTTTCTGAACAAAGGTTTTGAGTTCTCTCCAAACCTCAGACGGATTATGCTCAGATTATCTTCAAGATCTTTTATGTATCTAGCTTCCACCAGGTCCGGCTCCCATTGCTGCAGCTCCAACAAGTTCAATCAATATTAAAGTTAATTTCATCTAAGATTATTGAACAATCTATAATGTAATTTAATCTTTCTAACTGTTACATTTCAATGCCTACTCAAACCCGGATGCGATCGGAAACGATGAAATAGCTTTCCTTCTTGCAAAAAAAAGTGACTGAAGTACCCATATTTTCTCAGGTATACAGTCAAAAGTTATCTTTTCAAATCATCTTGATAATTATGATGGTGTCGTTTGAGCAATGTTCATCATTCATTCTATGTTACTTTTGCTAGCTAGCTAGCAATTTCCAATCATATATTCAGCTCCACAAAATCATAACTGCGAAACTTAACCTGTATATGATTGCAAAGAAAGACGTTAGAGTAAATGGGTTACCTTAGCAGCATCAATGGCATTGGCAACAGTCATGAATTGTTGAGGGGAGACTGATCTGAGCAGCCAACGGCTGCGAAAGGTGTGAAATGATCCAGACCTACGTTTCGAAATCTCTACCCCATTGTCTAGATCAGTTAGAATCTTCCATCCATCATTACCAACATTGCCAATCCTATTCGAATCGGAGGCAGACAGCAACTCCTGTATACAGCTTTCGCTAGCAAAGTGGACGTACCTTCTCAGTGAGTCCTCGCTGATGGACCTATATACATGCAAAACCCCAAATGAAAACTGAGAATCTAATCAGGAAACTATGATGAATACATACAAAACCCCAAATCAAAATTGAGAATCTAATCAGGAAACTATGATGAATACATGCAAAACCCCAAATGAAAACTGAGAATCTAATCAGGAAACTATGATGAATACATGCAAAACCCAAATGAAAACTGAGAATCTAATCAGGAAACTATGATGAATTCAGAAGCACATTCAGTACTAGTAGTTACCAGGATCGGCTGCAGGGTGCTGGACCAGTACTGCTCATTGGCTCAAGAATTGCTCCTCAAGTCTTGTTTCTTCACCTCAAGTAGCTGATCAAAGATATTGAGGTTAACTAAAGGATTGGGTAGAAAGAGAGACTGAAGAGAGGTGTTAAATAATGCGAAGTGGGCCGAGGTCATTGATGCACATGGATTGCCAGAAGAAACTCCATGATTAGAACTGCACGTCTCTCTTTCTCTGGAGAGAGAGGGGTAAAAGATAGATTCTTTCGTTGCAAAAAGCAGCAAGAAGCGAGGGTGGGGAGTGTTAAGCACATGGACTGTTGGTGCCTTTATAAAAACAGCTGAAAGAGAAGACTGGAAATTGAAGCCAGGATTAATTAAAGGGTTTTATACTCCCCATTTCATGATCCAAAACCAAAAAGCTTGGCCTGGCCTGGTTTGTTTTAGGTGACATCGACCCTACTAAACAAACACATTAAGATGTACATCATGTGCCATGACAAAGTTTAAAAAATAGTTGTATATTTCGTTCCATTTCGGCCGAAACGTTTCGTACCAGTTAAAAAAACAAAATAAAAAGGTATTGTTTTTACCTCGGTATAAATTCCGGCCTGTTCTGGATTTTTCAGTCAAATACCGGCCGAAACGTTTCGGTTTCATTCCGCCCGTTCTGTTTCGGCCAAATAGTGCTTTTTTAAATAATAAATAATTTTACAATATCAATCATATCTCTTAATCCGACTGTTAGATTGAGATGAAATTTTATGAAGAGTCTCTTGACATATTTATATATTATGTTAATATTTCAGAGCAATCAGAGAATATAATGACCTTGCGAGATTGATGATGACATTCTCGTAATATTATACATGTTCATAATTTTGTTCAGAAAAATAATTTTATTGTGTTTTTCTTAGATTAAATTGCACAACTCTAAATAATTTTATTTTTAGATTTGAACTAAATTTTTTTGAATTAATATATTTAATTATATATATATATATATATATATATATATATATATATATAAACAGTACAATCCCGAAACAGCACGCCGAAACACTCCAAAACCGAAACATTTCATTCCAATTGAAAAGACAAAGGATCAACCGAAACAGTATTGACAACCTTGGTTTAAACTTCCATGTCAAACACAATAGTTCTTGGTGTGTGTTTGACATGTAGCATTGTCTGTTTGCAAGCCCAGTTGGATAGGTAAGGCACAACAGAAATGATAAACATGTACAAAGAGGATCAAACCCGAGTGTAGTGAAAGGAACAAGTCTTGACATGTTAGCTGTCTGTTTGTTCAGAGAGATAATTTAATCGTCTGTTCTGCTATTGGAACAGAGTTTTAGGACCCGTTCTACTGATCATCGCATGACTCATGGAGATAATAGGTTGCATGGTGACAGGCGAATCTCGGTTTCTTGTGGTCCAGAGAAAACGAAATGAAAACATGGTTTCTACTCGTTGACTGACAAAGGTTACTGTGATTAAAAAAAGAAGATGGGTTTCTTGTCATCATAAACAATGATAATCAGATCAAGGATTACATTTCATCTGTTGTAAAATAAAAGAAAAAGTGGGTGACCGAAAGGAGATTATTAAATTATTAATGAAAATCTTCCTTCCTTATCAGTGACAAATCATGAAACAGTGAACATGTTATTTAGCTCTAAAAGCAAACTAAGATTGAGACATTTCATTACCGAGGAAACCTTTAGCTTTCAGACTTTCCACCGTGTCTCGGACAGAATCTTCAACTGGAGTGAAGTCCAGCCCCAGGTCAATTAATTTCTTGGCTGCATCCTCGCAAGCTGTCAGACCTGGTTGAGTTTCCCCGCTAAACCTGCAAGGGATTTGAGTTTAAGAACATGCACTTACGCAACCAGACAAAAACCTTTATTACAGAAAAAGAAAGACAACATCATTTGATCTGAACAGGGTAAAAATGACTCGAAGTGATGTTAAAATGTTCTGGAATCCAAATGACAACGTCTATATTCAGTTTACTGGATATATAATTCCATCTTGGCCCAGTTTCCTAATTGCATATATGGCCACCTGACCTGCTACTCTGCTTATTGAGAAGCACTTTTCTTCAAACTAATCAAAGGCATCCTTCTGATGAAATCGAATAAGGGTATGCAATCATAGCAAAAAATAATTATACAACATATTTTAAATCGCCAGTCATGATAAGAAAAATCCATCTGGAGCCTAGGTAGATAAAATGCAGGATGAATGCAATCATTGATTTCGTTTGTGCCATCTTGACACTCAGATATGCCCTTAAACTTCATCATTCAAAAGCAGTAGGCCTTGAGAAAAACAAACACAGTTCTACGTACAATTAGGAAGTAATTTATTTTCAGCAGTGTACACATTTAGCTCCAAAAGCTGCCCAATTTGTGAAAATATTTATCATAAATAGGAAGCTTCAAGGGGGGTTCAAACGAGGAATATGAATCTTAAAGCTTCAACGAGGTCATTTAGAGAACATCCAATACAGTGCACAATACACGCAACAGCACTATGCGTGTTAGGAGGAATCTGCATTCTACAATAACAATCAAGAACCTATATAGTGGAGCATCATGTGATGGGACCAGGTTAAAGAAGGGTGGCAGATTCACTGGCAATTGACAAAAGTAATACATTGTTATGCAATGAAGGAGGGGGAGAATTCTTTCAAACAGAGAGAAATGCACCACAACGCAAAAAAAAAGAAAAAAAAGAGTAAAAGAAAACAAGGACATCGCTGATAATATCAGAATGGCAATGGGAGAAGCTTCCATATCTGTGCAGAAACCAGAATAACTGGCAATGAAATAGATGGGAGCAATATGACAAGATAAGCTTTTGAGGGAGTTTGATAATTGAGTAGCTAAAGTAAATCTCATGTCCACTTGCGCTCCACATGCAGCGTGGACCAGCCATTGCTTTTCATAAGGTCATCCCGCTACAAGGACACCACCTACTGTACTACTGCATTACTCGTCTAATTCTTATCTCTTTTGAATTGTACCCTATCCTTTTATTTTACCATCAACAGAAACAGAAGTCAAGTTTTCCATTCTGCCAAAGTTTGCCCACTATCCTTGGAAATACAGACGGATGATGGGAAAGTTTATCCTAGATGTTGCCAGAAGACTAACCAAAGAGCCACTCGGAGAGGTGCTAAATGTTATTTTAAAGATTTCTCCACTAGCCATCATTACAACTATTGCCACCACCTCCACAATCCCTCCACCAACATTTGAGAAAATGAATATACTGAAGTACAAATCTATCAAGAATCATGAAACCTTCATCATGTTGTCCAAAAGAAATTTATAGGGACATTAAATATAAGATTGTCAATCTCAAACTTCAGATCGAGTAGGAATATGGATATTATCCTGCCTACAGACCTTTTGATGGATAGCACTAATCTTTCCTCTAAAGAGCTACCAAAATCTGGACTGGTTCAGCCTTCAAACAGGTAATTGGGAATAGAATTTAGACAAAAACAAATGCATGTGAAGAATGACAAAGAACATGAGCAATAATCTACCTTTCTGTTATATAGTCTTTAATTATATTCATCTCATTGTTAGAAGATCCTATGAATGCTGTTATAGTTAGTGAGAATTACGAATATGATAAAAAAGGATGGTTTTCATAAATCCGTAATCAAAGGGCATTTAGCAAGTGGGACTTGCAAGAAAGGAAAGTCAAGAAAGCTTGGCAGCCTACAAGTACAAACCTGTGAACAGGAAAATCAGGGAAGAGTCTGGAAACCCTAGCAGCAAAATCACCAAACTGGTAGATGCCATTGGTGCAAAGGTATCTACCAGAAGCAGTAGGGGTTTCAAATAACAAAACTTGTGCCTTCGCCACATCTTTTACATGCACAGCTCCCAGCCAGTGATATTCCTGGGTATCTTTTGATCCTTGCAACAGTTGCTGTAACACAGCACAGCTAGCGTTCAATGCAGGCTGCAAGAGAGGGCCGAGGCACGTGGCAGGATGGATTGCCACCACATCCATTCCATTCTTTTCTGCAAACTCCCATGCAGCTTTCTCTGCCAGTGTCTTTGACACCGGATACCATTTCTGCCATGATGTAATAAATCCAGTTATGCACAAAACCCATATCCTTAATTAATTAGTTCTTGCTTTATTCCACAGTCCAACAAAAATCGTTATCTAATTTAACAGTGCACCATAATCTAAAACAGTTAACCTCCAATATGTTATCAGCTTAACATTTCAGGATCTGAGCCCTACCATTAGCTTCTTTTACGACAATATCCTAAGATTTGACAACCTAAGTACAGCATAATACATACAAAAATATAAATCATTATCTGATTCACTACCGCATCATAATCTAAAACAATAAGCACATTGTTTTTTTTTATGAATAGAGATATCTTTATCTTCGTCTTTCCAACTTTCCGTTCCATATGGTACATTAGCCAAACATAACCATAACACAGATTTATTTATTTCTATTTCCATCCAAATATGTTAATATGTCTTATGTCCTCTTTACACTACCTCACAGAAACAAGTTCAGTCATGTCTCTTGGGTCCTTTTATCACAGGAAACCAGGAAAAAAAAAACACGTAACACAATTATCAAACGCTAAATCTAAACTACCTGTCGAGACATGCAGTAATCGAGATCAGTCCAAGACGACTCATCAAACACCTTCTCCCTCGGCCACGACGGATTAGGAACCAAAGCCGATATAGAGGACGTCACAACCACGCGCCTAACCTTAAACTTCTTAGCAGCCTCCAGAACATTAAGAGTGCCTTGTACCGCAGGTAACACAAGTTCCTTTTGTGGGTCCTTTGGATCCTCTAGAGTACAGGGAGATGCCACGTGGAAAACCCCTTGGCAGCCTTCCACAGCCTTACAAATGGCGTCGTGGTCAAGCACATCGGCTTCGTAAACCTCCAGACTCACGCTAGCATCGGTGGCACCGGGGATTTCAAAGAGATGAGATGGGTCAGAGCCTGGGTATATAGAGGCGTGGATTTTGGTATAGCCTTGGTCTAATAAGGTACGAACCAGCCATGAGCCAATGAACCCGTTAGCTCCTGTCACGCACACTGCTTCCTTTTCATTGGCCATTGATTGAATTTGCGCCTCCCTGTTCCTTGCTAATTTTTTAGTATTGAAAAATTGATTTTGGATAAGGTTAATATCTCCATGTTTGTTTAATTGATTTTGGATAAGGTTAATATCTCCATGTTTGTTTTAGGAAACTACTTTTTTCCACGTAGGATGAGATTGAGATTATCACAATAATATCCAGTGCTTCTTTTGCTCACCTAACGAAACCACCTCTTCTTTTCGGCATTTTATCAAGCACCTTCCAATCAATTTTTTAAGAGACGCATACATTTTGCTTGTTGATATCTTGGAAAGGAAAGCCCTTAAAATTTGGAGAAAATAGCAATAAACCCCATATTTGCTTGCGTCAATTTGGGAAATGAGCCTTAAAAATAAACTTTCTTTAAATTCACCTCTATATTCATCACATTTTAAAAAACAAATTGAACACGATATAATCCAAAGTTATTAAACTCTATCCATCCCAGTGAGTTCACACAATAAATCCATTATCTAAATTTAAATTTGACCTGAATAATCAATTTCTTCTCTATTAGGCTATAGATAAATAAATTCATCAAAGTTTGCTTAGAATTATTATTATTATCATCTATGTATTTCATCAACAATAATAAATTTATTCGCCTAAAATAGTAATAATCAAAAGTAAAAGTAAAAGGAGGAAACATAAAAAAAGGTGGACGGCTCATGTCGGGCTATGTCGCTTGCTTGCTAACTGGAAAAGGCCAAGATTAGAGTGGGCTTGCAAACATCTCCCAGGCCCAGATAAGTAATTATCTTCAGCATAGCCCTGTCCACTTGCTGAATTAAAGAATGAAAAAGCAACCAGTATATCTTTAGAAAATTCAAGCAATAAAAAATTACTATTTCAATTTCACCATGAGTTATTTTTATTTATTTTCTTACTTGAAAGAATGAAATAAAATTGAAATAAATGAGCCTTCATATATTTCTTGGCTAATAAGAGATTGACACATAGGATGAGATATTCAAGATATCTTGTCATGAATACAAGTTCTCATCAATAAAGATCAACCAATCAAATAATATCATATAACATTGAAAAGAACCTAAAAGCACTTATAAACCTATGTAAATAGAGTCTCAACCTAGAAAAGGAAGAGTTCTTCGAGAGACAGTTTTCTTCAAGATAAACTCTTTAAACAAGGAAGCACTCTCTCTCAACAGCTCTCAAGCCTCCTTCGTATAAACTTTAATTTTCTACGAAGAATAAAGCTATATTGGATCAGGCCTAAACACCTCATAAGAGTTTTTCAACAACATTTTAAAGATAAATCAAAGGTACTTTTCAAAGTATCAAATCACCAAATCTCGTTTTGCAATACACTTTCAAATTCATGTTCTTGCAAAACACAAATCTTATCTTGATTTCACAGAGAAATCAAGTCACTATATATCAAATCCAAGAGAAGAATCAGAGGATTGTTTATCCTTTTTTAGAGAATATTTTAAGTAAAGATTGTACCCAATCATATATTTGTACACGTGTGCTTTTTGAATTTGATCATCATTATCTCTTCCAAAAGCAACGAGGCTTCTAATTCAAGTCACTAATATACCATTGAAGATTATACAAAATCCATCACCAAGTTGTTTGCACAAATTGAATCAACTCTCAAATTGACATCAGCTTCGAATGCAAGAAGGGCATAAGAGTTTGCTAACAAGATGAAGCCACAAGTAAATCCACTATAAAAATCAAATGAGGCATGTGGATTTTTCTTCCACGCTCAAGGTTACTACTTTGGTGATTCTTCCATGAAGAATTCTCTATGTCAATCACTAAGTAAAGTTTTGGGTTTTGGCACCATGTTAGTGATAATGATCGAGGCTATGTTTTTAGAGGATCAATGGCTAACTTGATAAAACATGTTGAGGGGTTTCAACTTCATTCAAGGCAAAAGACCACGAGATAGCAGAGATAATGAACAAATTTGAGAGCGCGAACAAGGGAGGCCAAAATTTGACTATCAAGGCTTTGCAAGTAAATCAATAAGATGTCTTCAAGGATTTTATGAAAGAGCTATAAGAAATAGTCACGATATCACTGATGGCATATTCACTATAAATCAACTGAAAGAAAATATTAAAAAGTCATCACAGACCAAGTAGAAAGCTTTGATCAACCTTTGTATTATAATGCAAAGTTGTACAACCAAAGAATCAATTTGCTAAAGTTTTTACAATTCGATGACAAAGGGAATTCTGAACAGCATATAGCTCACTTTGTGAAAACTACCAACAATGGTGGAACTGATGGTGATCTCATGGTAAAATGATTCATTTGTTCCTGGAAAGGTAATGGTTTTAAGTAGTACACTAACTTAAAGTTCGTCTTAATTGATAGTTGGGAGCAATTCGAACACGAGTTTCTTAATTGTGTCCACAACACTAGTCGCATTGTTAGTATGATAGAACTCACCAATGCATATTAATGGAACAAAGAACATGTCATTAACTATATTTATTAGTGGAGAAACCTTATCCTGAATTGTAAAGATCATCTCACTAAAACTTCTGCCCTAAATATATGTATTCAAGAGATGCATTGTAGACTATATTATATCTTACAAGCCATCAATCCAAAGTTTTAAAAAATTGGTTACTCGAGTACACAAAATAGAACTTAGCAATGTGGCAGTTGAAAGCTCATTATTGTCAATGTAAAAGCCCAAAAGAAACAAGCCTGGAGGTCATAGATTTGGAAAGTGCACTCTGAAAGTCAAGGGGAAATAGTTTGTAGCAGTTAACTTTATTGTTGTAAAGGTGCCAACTAGAATTAAGAGGAATGATCATGCAACACCGACTATATTTAAAGGCAAAAGAAAAAAAGTGTATTCATTCCCTAACTTAGACATTTTTAGGACACTAAATGATTTTATTGAGGCAAATCTCATTAAGTTTACAAAGGTAAAACATCCTGAAAAGGCAAACCAAGTGGACAATCTAAACTATTAAAAATATCATCGCTTGATCAACCATCATGTAAAGAAGTGTTTTGTATCAAAAAAATATATTGACCAGATCATTAATCGTTATAAAATCTAACAAAGAAGTGATATTGTACCATGTATATACATAAAAGATCACAATAGTTTAATCTTTTTACAAAAATAAAAAAATAAATTCTTGCTCGAATTATAGGCTCTTTTATAAACCAAAATTGTGATAATTTTTGGCAATTTTAATATTAAAAGAAAGAAAAAACACTTCATAGAACACACAAACACATGGATTCTTGAAAGGAGAAGGGGAGAAAAAACAAAACCAGAGGACCCTCGTATTATCGTCGTCGATTGTATATTGTCTGACGCAAGAACGATGATATTTTAGCTCTTAGGAACATTTCACATCATGATAACTAATGACATGTCATGTTTTGGTCATATTATTTTTCTACCCTAATCCTAAGGGAACGTCCTGCCACTCCACATTGGAGCAAACATTAACTCCAACCCTAACCTCCTCTTTGACCGATCAGACAACACACACGCACACACATAGAGTATGTATTTATTTATTTATGTATTAAATAAATAATATTTCTCATTTTTTCTTTTTTCATTTATTTTAAAAAATGATATGTAAAGTCTCACTGTAACCAGATTTTAAATAAATAATTTATAGCAGCCAGGCTAGTAGAACTTTGAATCACCACTCGGTAATAAAGGAAGGCTAGGCAATTTGCAGAGGTTGTAGGATTTAAAAAATGTGGGTTGGTAGAAACTTTTGTTTTGAAATTATAGATATCGTGTTTAAGATCTTTAAGGAGCATGATGTGTAACAAAAAGCTTGCGATCTGCACAGCATGTTTCGATTTCGAGTTAGGACGTACACCCTTTGTAAGAGTCTGGAGCAGTCGATGTTTTACTCGTTCATGTAGGTCTACAAAGTACGCTTTCCGATGAATGGGGTTTCCTCGCAACCAAAAGAAAGGATTAAAGTCATCTTTTTTTCACAAAGTTGAGATTAAACACCCCTCACTAATTAAATCTTGATTATTAATTTAAAATTTGGAAACTTTCTTAACTTGATTATTAATTATCAAGGCCCTGTAATTGAGTACTTGTGCTCTTGGACTGGGATGTTAGCTAGTGAGCACAAAACATATAACAAGACGTTATTACTTTATCTTTTGTATATATAATACAAACTACTTAATTATGTGATTACTTACAAGATACTAATTAAAATTCTGTCTTTTTTCTACAGTCTTGGAATATATATTAGACATTGGATCAAGCTAATCTCATAATTAATTAAACGATTTCTAACTAATTAATCAAAATTAACAAGTCCCATATTGTTGAAGTTCAAGCACGGCTGAACGTGATTCAAATTTATAGAAACCAGTCCAGCAAATAATGCCAACTTTTTTCTTTTTGATAAGCCATTCATATGAGTAAACATAGCAGTACCAAGTTTGAAAAGAAAAAAAACAAACAAACAGCGCCATCTTCCTTGTCAACTCAGCTATACCTCTCTAGCAAGACCTAACCATTCTAGGTATACCTTTTAATTCCACTAATCTGTTTAGTGTTCCAATCAAGCAAACACACACACGCACACACTCGTCAAGCAACGATCCATCTCCAAGTCATTTGGGTTTGCCAAATGACTAGAAAATCATGGTTGTTTTCCCCCAAACAATTGGGATCTAAGTTTTAATCATCTTGAGACGCATATATCTAAGTATTTTCTGGGTTTTAAGATAAACTTTTCATGCACATAATGTTTTCTTCTATGTAGAGTGTGTACCATTTTCCAAATCAATAACACTGGCCGTCACTAGCATGTCAAATGAATGTTAAAACCCTAATTAAATTTCCCATCCCAAACTACCAATTTCACGTGCATATGTGTGTATGCAAATATGCTACAGACCATATTGTAATCTAGCATAACTCACATGCACAGAGAGGATAGCTAGCTAGGGACAGAATATTACGATTGGTGGGTATTGTAACAGTGCATTTAGGGTTTGTCAACTTTTTTGCAGAGGTTGTAAAGGAAGGCGATGATTCACGAGAGAACTGCTTCCCGTATTATTAACTCCGAGAGAAAATATGGGTGTGGGTACGATCAAATTTAATTAGGTCCCAGAAAATGAAAGAAAAGGAGGGCACTTTAGTTTAGGGCATGCCCAACAACAACTCCACCTCCGACTTAACTCCAAACCCTAGCTAGCTATAAATCAAAACCATTAATAAATGAAAAAGGGCAGATGGTCAAGAGAGGGTCCATGGTCCTGGAATGGTCAGAAAGTCAACTTTTCTACTTTAATTAAATCCAACGGTGATGGTGGACCCTCCAATGTTGTTATGTGATCATGCCCTGTCAAGTCACATATCTGGCCATATATATCTCGATTTCTTGTTGTTGTTTTTTCATTAATTTCTTTGTCCTCGTAAATTATTTGGATTGGAGGATGGCACAATTACAATCTTATGATCCGGAGTCACGTTATTAAAATCATGACCATCAATATATATATGTATAGGGTCACATAATTGATAACTCGAATTGATGGTGACGTTGGCATTTTGCAAGCTAAAACAAAGTAAGGAGTCGGCAAAATTATAAATATATCATGTGCAACCAAATACAAATGTTGTGTTTGATTAGTCTTCCAGATGGAAAAGGACAGGGAAAGAAGAGACAAAAATAATAAATATATAGAAATGTGTTTGATTAAAGAGAAAATAAAATAGATATAATTAAAACAAATATATATATTTCAAATAACGAAATAGATTTTATGTTTAAAAAGTATATAGAGACATATTTACTCGGTTTCCATTAATTCCCACTTTTTTTTTTGAGTCAGTAGCCAAATGCCACCAAGGTGTATGCTTCAACATCAAATTACAAGATCTGGCAAGGGTCTGACCAAATAGGATCTGGTCTAAATTGGTGGGAGCCTTGTATATTATTAGGGTTCTTGTATCGATTGAGATCGTGATAGCTGAACATTCAATGAATACCAAAACTCTCACATACATAGTGTCATTATGACATTACCAACTTCACCGATCATCACAATTATGTGGATATATATATATATATATATATATATATATATATAGAGAGAGAGAGAGAGAGAGAGAGAGAGAGAGAGATTGGTAGGGATTCCCATGTGGACACCACCCACCTCCCATGCATATATGTGATGATATGCATGCACTTGTCTAACAAATTCAATATATAGCAATTTTAAAAATAATTAAGTTGATATCTTTCTTTTAGGATAGTAATAATAAGTCCTTTAAATAGTTAGATATTTGTTGGATGTCAAAATTTTCGTGCAAAGAAATGTTAACGTGAACCAGAAAAAAAAATTAACGAAGCTAAGCAATTAAGATTTAAAATGAATCAAATATTTCACAACACATTAAAATCATAAAACATTCATTCAATATTGTTTCTTCAGGTAAAACACAATTTTAAAATCAAGTTGAACCATGTACTAAACTTTGCATACAACCAACATATTTTGTTTTATCAGTATATCGTTACTAATTTTGTTGGAAAAACATTTATCGATAGAATCATGAACGATAACTATTTATCAAAAAACTTATCGTCTGTAATTTTAATTTCTTGGTCATTCTATCGGTGATTTACATGCTCAAAATGCATGCCAACACACAAAAATTAATCAACAACATTCTATTGGTAATTATATCGGTGAGTTTGACATATCACCAATAAAACAAACCACTTATAATTTCATCGTTGATTTATTTTTATAATATTGATGGAATTAACTCATCAGTGATCGAAATATTATTAGTGGCATTTCATGCAAATAATTTAATTCTCTAGAACTTTTTGAGAGACTTGGTTCGTTGGTGATTCTATTTGTAATAGTTAGTGGCATTTTATGTGATTTGTTTTCAACTCTCTAAAGAGTTTTAATGGATTCACTCCATCAAAATACCATTTATAATGTGTTTATTATTTAAAAAAATAAAAATAAATAAAGAACTAAAACTAAAATAAAAAGCCAAATATTTATTTTTCTATTGTGAATATATATAATTCGTGCTCTCTTCCACAATGCACACATCAAGCAATATGACAGGTGATTTCAATATTAGTATTTTCTTTCCTAAAAAAAGACTCAAATATATTTCCAGATATTAAGAATTACTATTTTTGGTTTTCACAAACAACTTTTATATCCTTTTATTTCTATGATTTCAATTGATTTGTCATTTCATACATTGGCATGTGTAATTATTCTTAAATTTTATGCTCATTTATAGAGACAAATTAACACACTTAAGTTTGATGCTTACATAGTGTTCCATAAATAAGAGTATTATGAGTTTTATCTATAAATGTTATGGGACAAAAATTTCCTTAAGATCATAGAAAACTAATTTATTTTTATTTTTTTTAAAGAAATAGCTTGCAAGCAAAAGTCAATTCATCTCTATATTGTATTGCGAATCCTTTTTAATTGAGGTTTTTAGTGAATCTTATGCATTGATTTTAGATCTACGATTTATATTGTGAATATCTACATATTCTTGGTCGTAGTGTTTGGAATATCAAAAATCCAATTTCTATCAGGTCCATGAGATGATCCAACCTCCAATTCAAATTGAGCTTTGGATTGGTCGAAATATCATATCGTATCTCTTCTACAATCAAGTGATATGTCTTTTAGGGAAAAAATAGTCTAATAATTTTGAAAAATAATAACTTAAGAATTTTTTTTATTGAGATACAACTCACCATGAGCTTTTAAGTTTGGCTATCCACGGGTAGTTGCAACCATTTTCAATGTTCATTAATTTGTATATCAATTGCTATAAAAAGCTTCATCAAGCTTAGTTCTTGTCCAATATTTATAGCTTATAAAAAGAACTTACATTTGTGGCTATATTTGTGATGGTAGGAGCTAACATAGGGGTATTGTGTGCCTTTTCCTATAGAATAAAGAAGAAGAAGAAGAAGAGGAAGAGGGGGGGGGGGGGGGGGGGGGGGGGGGGGGGGGGTTATTTATCAAGTTATTATAACTTAAATATTATCGATTGTTAAAATATAAAAATATTAGAGAATAAAATTGAGGTTGATGATAAAAAAAAAAAAAAAATCATTACTCTTCATCATATTTTTAAAAAATAAAAATATTGATGAATATTAAAAACCTCTAAAGCAAGGTAATGCAAACAAAAAGTTTAAGATCGGGTCAATCTATGTACATTTTATGATCAATGAAAAAATGAACCTCCCAATCAATGATAATTTTGAGAGAATATCTCACCATAAAAACTTCAACTTTTAGATAAGGTTTATGAATGTGTTTGGGGTAGTTGTTGCGTTTGTGTTTAGTGGTGGGGCCCACCACTAAAACTGTAAAAGCAACAACATAAGCATAAAAATAATACTTTTAATGCTTGTATTTTTTGTTATTGGGGTTATAACCACAACAAATACCAACCCAACAATGTGCCCAAATGAACCTTATATCTATTATCTTCAGCTAGATAAGAGTCATCTAAAAAACAACAATACAAATCATGTAAAAATTTAAGAATTGATCACCAACCTTAAGTATTTCAAATAAACCTTAAACTCAACTATAAAATCTAGTATTCTAAGCCCGAGCTAAGCAATAACCTGGGTCAAAAGATTTTATATATACATATCAATTTCATCTTCTTATTTTTCTCAATTTCATCATCAATTTTTTTTACTAATCAGTCAGGATATCTTTGAACCATTCAAGTCAATTGATTCATATCGGAACAACTATCATAAACAAAATTTTAATTAAAAAAAGAGATCTCACTTGCATGGTATATACTATGGGCAAATACTATCGGTGGATTAAATTATTTTAGTGAGAGAGCATGTCCCGATCATATATGTAAGTGATCACTTGCATGCATCTCTCACATAACAAGAAAAGAAGACTATTGTGAATAATATCAGGCTAAGAAATAGTATATCTTAGCTAATTCACATTATCATCAACAAACAAAACAAATGAATATCAAAATCAATTAATTAATGTAAAAGTTTTCCAAACAAATTGACTCATTGAAAATAGACAAAAGTGTCGTTATCACTTATGAGTGTGTGGTATATATAGCTCCTATTAACATAAATTGGGTGGATTCAACTCATCCACTTCGATCTTCATTCTAAAAAGCTAGGGTTTGTTTTCTTTTTCTTTTTCCTTTTCTTTTTCACATGGAGATCGAGTTATTACGGGGGGATTTTTGAGGATAAGCTAACCCCAGTAGGAATAAGGACTACGCAGTTGTCTGTTTATATCCTCACACATCACAATATTGTTTGGACGGTCAAGGAAACAACAATCTCTAATAAAAATCTACATGGTCGGCGTGTTATACTTGTTCTATGGCCTCCTTTCAGTTTGTGTGTGTGTGTGTGTGTGTATAAAGATAATTATCTAATACAACTACCGATGGAAAAGCTTTTATTAGGAATATTTCGATTATAAGTTACAATAGCAACGGAATCATTTATGTCAGAAAATACCACTAGAATAAAAAAAATGAATTAATTGAATGAATTCTCATGGAGGTTGCTATGGTAGAATCTTTACGATTGTTGTGCTACACCGCATCACATGATATAATTAAACTTTCGAGGGTTGACGACCGCCAATTTGGTCCAGGCCATGAGAACCAAGTGGCCATGGTGGGGTTGAGATTTCCATTCTCTTAGACCACAGAACTAGCTAGCTTCTAGACATCATTGGAATTTTATTTTTATTTTTTATTTTCTTAGCAGAAGCCGAGGTCTGACCTGCTCTCAACTCGAATATTGCAAATTCCACTGCGCAACTTTCATTGATTTTAAAGACGAGCATATGAAAAAGGAATGCACGATCGATCGGGAAGGAGGCGATTTTCTTATTTGAGAAAATGGAAACAAATCACAATGTTGGTAGTTGTAGGTTAAATTCTTAAACAGAAGACATTTTGAATATATTTTATAAATTAATATGTAAATTAATAAACCGAATATTTATGAATAAATATTTTAGAAAATTATCCATATTATATTAATATATAATTACTCAAAAAATAATTATTTATATTACCATAGAAACCTAATACTCAATTGCACTAATGATTTTTTATTTTTATCTTTTACTCTAATTTTTTTTTTTTGTGTTTTTAGATCATTTTCATTGTCAAGGAACCATCTCACCTCAAAGTTTAAGTTTTCAGGTGAGACCCCAGAATATGATTTATATTATTCTCTAATATACCCCCTCAAGTGAAAGTCATTTGGGCTTGAAACTTGCACACAGATACACGTTACCTTGTGCTTGATTTTTATCAAATAAAATGAGAGTTGTGAGATTCAAACTCGTGACCGCTGGATCAACAAGACTTTGATACCATGTCAAAGAACCATCTCACCTAAAAACTTAAGCTTCAGGTGAGATTCTAAAATATAATTTATATTATTCTCTAACATTCATATGCTAATATCAAAAATAATTTTTTAAAAATAATTATTTTGATATATTTTTGAATTAAAAACAACTTCAATCACACTGTTAAAATATGCAGTTCATCCATCCGCAACTTTTTCAATATAAATTTGCTGTGCAGAATCATTAATTGTGCGTAAAATTCTTCTCATCGCGGTGTGGTTTGCTATATAAGTTTTTTTTTTTTTACATTAAAAAAAAAGGCAGCGACAACATACACGGGCAACAAATCTAGTTCCAGCTAAAACCCAACTCAAGTCATGCAAGAACTTTACTGCAACGCGTTTCCGTCCATCATGGAGACCAATTCTTCTCGCCGTGTAAGATATTTGATTTCATTACTTCATCACAGTCACAAGCTTGCTAGCTAGGTTTATCTAAAGTATATATATATATATATATATAACAAAATTATAAGAGGTCAAAGGTTTTGGCAGCACTTAAAGAAGACTACAACTTTCCAGTACCGGCACTTTCTTCGCATTTCTGAATGGAAGATCCATTCGAATCCGAGTAGTAGTCTATTTAAACTAGCTTTTGGGCCATCAAGTGGGGTCTGTGTGATGAAAGTGACGACCAAGGTCTTTTATATATATATATATATTCCGTGGCCTCATATTTATCATATGATATGGTCAATAAATATTGGTTTGTTCATGAATCATGAGTAACCTAACCCTCTTCATTCCTGCTAAATTATTTTCTTTATTTTCTAGCTAGGGTTTCAGGTTCCATTATTCTCCAGTTCAAACCACATACACATACACTTGCTTGCTACGACAAGTCTCCCAAGTCCCATACGCTATATATATATATATATATATATATTGGTGAGAATGGAGAGCTAGCAACTGGGTATATATAGTCATTGTCATTGAAAATTCTATCGATCTCTTATCTCTAATAATATTTCCGAACTTTGAAAGCATATGCATGTATCGAACCCATAATGCAAGTCAAGTGGATTATCCATCTGGGAATGCTTTGATTTTCTTTTCCAAAACCATTCGAGAAATCTAAGAAATTGTCAATACCTTTTACATAAGTAATTACAATCGATAACCTCCCTTCCTCTCACTGGCTAGCTAATATCAGGGAAGAATATTGTATTTGTAGCTAGGTTTTCTTTTTCTCGGATTCCTAAGGACCCCATGCATTTCGATGGTTTTAGTTCAATAATACGACACGGTTTTGCTTTTACGAACAAAGCGATCGAGTATTTTCGAGAGAGAAAAAAAAAAAGATGGGATAAAAAGAAGATGTTCTTTGTATTTTTCACTTCAAAATTAACACTAAAATATATTCATGTCTTTTTTTTGCACTACAACGCTAAACGTACAAGCACGAGCTATAAATGCAGAAAGCTGTAGAGAAGATTGCCAGTCATGAGACAGCTGCTACTGGTCAGAATGAAAAGTGATTAATTAATAATTAGTAAATAGCATACAATATAATATATAATAATATATAATAATATATAATAATAATTGAAATCAATAAAATGTTGAAATGGAGAGATGTGAGGGGAAATAATAAAACAAGAAGGCAGCTATGTACGTGATTGTGCACAGCAAGAGTGGTCACGGGTATCCCTTGAGCCTTGACTCTCATGTCACCCCACCTCAAACAACTCATTTTTCACATCCCATCCCCCACCTATATGCATTTTGCTCCCTCTAAGCCCCCATACCCACCTCCCTACAACTTACTTTTCTACAGCTAGCTAGATTATTTTCTTTCTAAAAAAAAAACCCAGCAATTTACTGAATTTCTCAGAATATATCACGCTGATGTGAGGGGTGTGTCATTAATTTTACATAGAAGGAAACAACAAAAAGTTAGCCTTTTGCTATAATGAATCGATCGTATTGGGGAAAAAATGCTATTATATATGAGTGTATTTAATTTTACAATAACATTTCAAAATTTATAATATTAAGGGGACATAATCGCTTATCACAACTAGCACGCATTGATTTATTATTTACTATGGTATTTTCTTTTAAATACTAATATAGTTTTTTATGTAAGAAAACCCTACATTTGGAAAGCGTATTTTATGGGTCAAAGTGAACGAGTAAAACTTCGGTAGTTCCAGATTTTTATAAAGGTTGGACGCCTTAACTCAAACTCAAAAACTGTTATACAATCTCTGAAAAGCATATTTTATGGGTCCAAGTGAACGAGTAAAACCTTGGTTGTCCTAGACTTTTACAAGGGTTGGATGCCCTAACTTAAACTCAAAAACTGTTGTGCAGATCGCAAGCTCTCTAATATCAGACAATATAAATATAGGTGTTTGTATGTAGAGTTAATTGTGAGATGGAGGGTACGTCCTGGCTTTGCAAGTGATCACAAGCAGAGCCTGTGGTCTTGTAGTGCTGGCGATTGACAAGGGTAGGCCTCGAGAAATAGTTTGTTTCCATAGTTTTGTGCATGTGAATTGAAGTGTTAAATACATCAAGGAAAAAAGAATTTACGTGGTAAATTAGAATTAAGAAAGGTCCAAAAGCCACCGCTGAGGGGCTGTGGCCACCCTGGCCTCCTTAATTTTGAAATGTCATTTTCTCTTTTTTTTCTCTTTTTTTTTATAAAATGTCATTTTCCCATCTTAAACACCCTTAAGAAATACCTCTTCACATGTAGGGCTTGAAAGCTATGTAGATCTCTCTCTCTCTCTCTCTCCCCCTCAATTTATCGTAGTTATTACATCTAGCTAGTTTGATTGGATCTATTGATATGGTGTGATATGGAGTTTGACTCTAATGAGTTTTATTTTAAACTATTTCTTTAAGATGTATATATTGACGTAGTTAAACAATATAGATTGTTTAAACTTTACCGCTTAAAATTAAAAACTAAAATGATGTTAAGATCAAGAAATCATTTCTAAGAAAAATGGATATATAAAATGAGAAACTAACTTGGAAGAGTAACTTTTTGTGGGCATATATATATATATATATATATAGGAAATAATTAGTCGACAGTACTGTTTAACTATGATCACTTATGATACCTTACCTTAGCATGCCCACTTGCAGTCGCAGCTTGCAGCACCACTCAAATCGTACAATTCTGTAAACTAGTATAAATAAGGGAGGAGGATGAGAAATTAACCCCAACTGGATTAGATTTCTACCCTTGATTCCCAATTAGTCTTTTCTGGTTTATGGCAATTGCAGCAGCCATGAGCCACAACGATGATCAAAACAACAACAACAGTAACGACAACACCAGCAACAAGGATGATGAGGATGACCATGAGCACGACATGGTTATGCCTGGTTTTCGTTTCCGTCCTACCGAAGAGGAACTCATTGAGTTCTACCTCCGCCGTAAGGTTGAGGGCAAACATTTCAATGTCGAGCTCATCACTTTCTTGGATCTTTATAGCTATGACCCTTGGGAACTTCCTGGTATACCCTATGCTAAACCTCTTCTTCTTCTTCTTCTTCTTCTTCTTCTTCTTCTTCTTCTTCTTCTTCCTTTTAATTTGTCAAGTGCATAAATGGTGTGTTTATATCTATATATTTTGTTGCTGATCAGCTCTGGCTGCAATCGGAGAGAAAGAATGGTTCTTCTATGTTCCTAGAGACAGGAAATATCGAAACGGGGATCGTCCCAATCGTGTGACTACTTCAGGCTACTGGAAGGCAACAGGAGCTGACCGGATGATCCGAGCTGAGAATTCAAGATCGATTGGTTTAAAGAAAACCCTAGTTTTCTACTCCGGTAAAGCTCCTAAAGGTATCCGAACTAGCTGGATCATGAATGAATACCGGTTGCCACAGCATGAAACTGAGCGATACCGGAAGGTACTTAATTTTATTATATCGATCATCTTCGGTTGCGATTCAAAGCACGAGTCACATCGATCTTAGCCAAGATTCTGATTTATAGGTCATATTTGTCCAGTTTTGATCTTCTAGATAGGAATCTTTCTCGGGGTAGCTTGTTTCTTGATTGTGATCATCATCAACGTACAATCCTATGAATACAATATTATTTTTATTTGTTTTTTCATCATCGTTTTTCTTTTTCTTGATCTCAAATCATACAAAATCAAACCCCCATATTAAACTATATTTCTCCATGAATTTCAGTCCCTGCTGGTAATCTTCATGTTTTAAGAAATAGTGCAAAGTGAGTTATTCAGTTTAAACAACTGGACAACTTGCTAGTAATCTTCTTCTTGTAAGGTATAGATCGATCCATAGCTAGAACACCATAGGTGTATATATAAATATTATGAGCCAGCCGGAAGAAATAAAGGCACAAGGAGAAGAAGATTGCTAGGAATACTACTGACATTTAAGTTCCGGTCTCTCTTTAATGGATCCTTTACAAAATTTATAATGGTACCGTCAGCATGCATGAACTTTTAATTCAATTGCCCCTACCTATGTATTGAATCCTACTCCATTAATGCTCCCACATAACTGCAATCAATTCTCATTGCACAAGGTGGGGTAAATTTTCATTGCCTGCAATTTTACTTTGGAGTTCGATCGAAGTTTCTTCTTTTGGTCATTTCCTTCTTTTAGTCATTGATTTCTCACAAGTTTCCTTCTACTTGTTGTTTTTTTTTTTTTAAATATCAGGCTGAGATATCCCTTTGCTGCGTCTACAAGAGAGCTGGAATAGAAGATCACCCATCTCTCCCTCGCTCGCTCCCATCGCGGGCATCCTCATCGAGGGGGGCTCAATCTGACAAGAAACACCAGAGCCATGCTACTGTGAAAAGTTTTCAACCTTTATTGGGACAATCATCACAGCAAATTGAAATGGAGAAGACGAGTGAAACAGACGCAAACGGTGGCTCAGATGTCACAACTGCTCTTGGACTCTCCCAGCATAACATCAACGCATACCATCCAATCAGTCCCTCACTTGAGCTGCCAGCTTCAGTAGAAGAAGCAATGTTTCTAAACCAGACCAAGCAGGCTTCCAGCAGCTTTTTAGTCCCCAACTGCACTAACCTCTTCACTGTCACCTCTTCAATTTCGTCGAATCCAGCCGATGATGATTTTCATAGACTAATGAGCTACCAACAAGCTGACATTGGTCAGCAGCAGCAGCAGCAGCAGCAATTTTATCTTCTTCAACAGCACCAAACCTCGCAGCTCTCTAGCATGGCTCCACAATCGCAGCCACTGCCTTTCAACATGCTACCAACCACCTTTCCTGACAGGCTATGGGATTGGAATCAAATGCATGAATCCAATTTTAGAGACTACAATAATCCATTCAAGTAACTATTGGAGTACTGCACATATATAGGTAGGTTATATTAGATGTTGTAAGTGATATATCTACATATAATCTACTCCTAATTATGCCATTAGTTTGCTGTTATGAGCTATACAAAATATTAGTTAATGTATGATTACTTACTCTATATTAGGGTTTAATTAATTACCATTCCTTGTTATGAATATATTGTTTAGCCTGCAAATTAACTTTGTGTCTAGAGAATATTAATACTTGGTGGCTTTCGAATACACAGGTTTCAAGCTAGAAGGGACCTCTCTCTATTCATTTACTTCTAATAAGTGTAAAAAGAAGGCAAATTACTGCTTGTAGTTCTGGAACCATGCATGTTTAATCTTGTTCAATTCATTTCCTTCCCAAAACTTCTAGTGCTAGTCCTCGCAAATATTGTGCATATGTCAGCTTCTCCATGGCGTCTCTCTAAACCTAAAAGAGTGCTCAGTACTCAGTAGAAGGTCAGAGAATGAAGATGCTGCCATAGATGGATGATTGATACCCAGAGACCATGCGGAGACAAAGGTTAACACGCCGTATAGAGGGACTGGGCCCATTTTACAAGCTAACATTCAAATGAAGGCAGCGCATGCACAGATGATTGTCTCATTTGTTTCTTTGGTTGCTAGGTGAGGGGACTGATGAGGGACTCACCTCAAAATGAAAATTTGTCTGTTTTTGTGTTTAATTATCTTCTTAATTATATAGTCAGACAATTTTGTGGAAGAAGCTGATCTTTAAAACTATATATATATATATCCTTGCAGTAAGCATTTCCAATTAAGTTCACAATATATATATCCCCATTTGGATATATATATATATATGATCACACCTGGCCTCTAATGAACTTATATATTCAATGCAGAAGATGATCACATGCATTAAAGAGCATATAAACTGCATAATCTGCTTAGTCCTCGTTTGGCTGCGCTAATCAGCACATACTTACAAGTATGTGGTAGGTTTGTGAAAATTATTCCTGCAAAGTCAGTGTGTACACAGAGCGTGGGGGTGTAATATTCTTCATATATATATATATATATATATATATATATATATATATATATACATGGTGGAACGCCAGTGGCTAGAGAGGTCCATTGCATGACAGTGTAGACTGTGCTGATCCTATGTAGGGTTCCATTATAGACTCCTTTATTCCCTAGCCGATGTAATTCTGTGTTGACGTTCATTCCAGAAAGAAAATATGAAGATTAGGTTGAGGATTGACCTAGCTAGCTATATGAAGATCATGAAGTTTGCATATGCTGCTTCTTCTTTGTATGCCTTGACTTTGTTAATTAGAAATCATCACAAACATACAGTTCTATATATGTTCTTACTAAATTCCATGACACTGTTGATATATATATATATATATATATGAAGATGCATAACAAAACTTATTACGAAGGATTTCACAATAAAATAAAAGTCATTCTTGTTATTAATTGTGATTAGGGTAAAATCATTATCATTCATTATATATTCTATCTCCTCATGTAAATATTAGAAATCCATATCATGTTATCAACAATGGTTCATTGATTGTGATTACTTTAACAATAACTTGAAAATATTGAAAACAAATACTTAAAAAAAAAATACATATTTACACTATTTGATACCCTATTTTCAATATAATAAAATTGATAGTTATTTTATATGTTACAATATAACTGTAATTAATCTAATTTTATGTTTAACCATTCAAATTTTGAATATGAAAAGGCATAATTCTATTTTATTTATTTGTAAGTAAATTTCTACATTTATAAAATATCTTAAACAATTGAGATTATCAACAAAGCCAAAAAATTCCCCTATAAACTAGCTATAGTCAAACACACGAGTTATTGATCTCTTCTCTTTTAATTCAATAATAATCAATTTTATATTTGTGTGCGGTGTGGTGCGTATGGATGGAAAATCCTAAAATTAAAAAAAAAAAAAAAAACATTATAATTATTCTTTTTGAGAAAAGAATGTAAATGGAATCAATTTAATATGATAGCGGTTGTTTTAATCTAAATTCTTTGATGGAATATGTTTTGTTTTGGCAATAAATAGTAGATTAAAACACGGGGAAAAAAAAGAATGGATGAGATTTCAAGAAGAAGAGAGATTAAGAGACTAATAATGACTGGAAATTTGCAACTTAGAAGAATATATATATTACAAAATAAATTTGTTTATTTTCATTAGTTTCTGTAAGGTGGCATCTTTGATTATTATAAAACGGATTTAATCTTATTATTTGCTTAGTTTTTCAGGTAATTTGTTTGATCAAAACTAACAATTACTTTTAATTAATAATAACATTAAATATTAAACAAGCAATACAATGTACCTATTCACAAACACTTGATCTTGGATCTTTTGTTATATGCAAAACAATTGTGTTTTTGTTTTTTATAATGGGCAAATTCACAAAAATAATTTTCAATTAAAAATATATCAAAATAATATTATATTCTTTTAACATCAAAATCATTAAAAAACAATCTAGAATATTAATTTAATACTTTTTTCAAATAAAAAATATTTTGAAAAACTACCTAAACCATGAAAACTCTAGTGAAGTTAAAGAAAGGTTAGTGGCCACAAATGTTTCACACTGTATTTTAAAAACACTTTTGAAAAAAAAAATTAAAAATAATATTTTTAGATATTTTCATGTATTGATATTAAAAATGACTTTTAAAAAAAAATATTATTTTGATATATTTTTAAATAAAAATCATTTTAAAAAACAACACCGCTTTCCGAACAGAAAAAATTCATCTATGAAAAGTTAAAAGGCGTTAGCAGCTATACAATTTAACAAAAATAAAATTTATGTTCGTTACTTCACACGTTGTAAATTATAAGATTCTTTTAGCCAAAGATAAAATACTAGTCTAAGACTGCTGCTGCATATTAAACATCAGAAGTTCTTTTGTCAGACAAGAACCTTTCAGCCATCCTGCCTTTAGAAGAAGGGGTGCTTTTGCTGCTGTTACCACCATCTTTTCTAGGAGCACAGCGTTGCATGATTCGGATTGGGATCCCACCCAAGTCGAAATCTTCCTTCAAGGACTTCGTCAAGAACCTGAGGTCTGTTTCTGAAAGCTGCGTCTTCCCGTTTGTGAAGGCAACAAAAGTGGGTGGCCGGGCCTTCACCTGGGTGAAATACTTTATCTTAGGCTGCGCTGCCTGGTCTTTCCAAGAATGCCTGCTCATAATCTGGGCAAACAGGCACACAAAGAGAGTTCTTCAAGGTAAAATTCATGATGTTGGGTTATGGAGAAGAGAAGGTTAGGAGTGAGTGCTGACCTTGCGCAACCAACGGTTAAGCCGGGATGTCGACAGCCTTGTGCACCATTTTTCGTATGTATCAATGACCTGACGCATGACAGCAATTCGGCCCCTTCCCTCTAATGCTGAAGTGAATACAACTGGTATTCCTGTGATCTGCAGACAAAGCTAAGTTACACCACCAAATATACCCTGGAACTAATAGAAATTGTAGATGTTTCAATGTAAGTAAATGGTGAAAGCAAAGCATTATTCCACAAAATGCATCTGAAGGTATCAGAACTCTCTCATTCTTCTATCCTTTTTTATGTTTTTTTCTACAACTATGCATCCATAACTACATATAAAACACCGATTTTGTATCGAAACATTTCATTTGACAAAAATATCCTTAAATTTTAAAGAATCATCACATGTATTAAGACAACTTTATTGGTCAACATGAAATATACTGTCTTATATCAAAAAATTTCTACATGCCAAAATTAAAAAGACTTCAAACTCTATATAAAAGAAATGTCTGTGAATGCACGTGAGAAAGCACCTAAGATAACATGACCTGGGTATAACTGTATAAAATAACGGTGACAACAAAATATAATTAGACAAACCTGAGGTATAACTGTCTGAATTTCTAAAGGAACAGCTTCCATGACCTTGTCAATTGAAGTTGAATTTCGTTTCCCTTTCAGAAGATCCATCTTGTTCACAATAACAACCAAGCCACGGCCCTCTTCCACTGCCCTTCTTGCTATAACTACTTCAGCATGTGTCATACTACGTCTAGCTTTCACAATCTTATTCCCATACACAAAAAGCATAGCAAACAAAAGCATTAGAAATAGGATGATACCTGCCCCAAGTTATAATATTGAGCAGTGCATGTTCTTCATGCATAAATTTTGCCAACCATTGTCATAATACTGCATTTAACCCTGTAAGACCCATCTATACAAACATCACATACTTTAACAGGACTGGAGGGTTTGAAAACCTTCAGTATTTCTGTCTTATCTTTTTTTACAAGTCAAAATATATAAGAGGACCCCACATTGGACTGCTCTACCTGACAGGAAGCATACAAGAGAAGCAACCAGGCAAATTAAAAAAAAAAAAAAACATTCAGACAGATAGAGTCATATTGACTGGGCAAATTTCTTTCTTCTAACATGTGAAAAGATTACAATAAATGTGAGACATACCTCTTCAGCGTCAAGTACCAGAGCAACCACTTGAGCCCTCATCAAATTCTTTCTTGATTGCATCACACTCAATGATGATGGTCCTTTCTCTAGACCTGTTCTTTGCAACCAACCTGCAGTGTCAACCTGAATAACCAAAACCCAAAACATTATGTAACAAGTATAATAATAAATTAATCTAAAAACCAAGGCTCGCAAAAAGCAATTACATTTTATCTAGGTAATTACTTCATTGAGTCTTATTGGACTAGATCCAAGTGTCCAATGTATTTCAGTCGATGACAATAGCACCATTATGTGCCAAAATAAAAAGATAAGTTAACTACAAATGGCAGTTCTTAATCTCACCCAAGTAGGGAACAAAATCATCATTTACAGGTTGCATCATTATTGATCCTGTAGTTTTTAAATTGTTGTGTCAATGTAGCTATATCATTTTATTCTCAGTTCAATCCAGCAGAACTTGGGAATGCATACCTATTTGATAAGTCCATACAAATTTTCGAAGTTAGATCCAACTTTCATGTCTACATGTGCACTAAAGAATAAACCCTAATGGGAGTGAGAATGTTAAAACCATAAATTAATTGAAAATTTCAATAATAAGATTCAAAACCAAACTTTAATCAAGATTGCATTGGGAAAAAATATGGAATTAAGGCAAACTACAATCCACCAACCCCAAAAGTCAAATTAGAAATGTAAATTATATGAGACTACTTTATTCAAGAATTTCCAACACCAAAACAAACTCTTCCTCTCACAATCCCAACTATCCCAAACTGTAAACACTAGTGCCCAACACAACAACCTGAACATTGGCTGCACAGACAAACTACAATTATAGATGTTCTTGGACTAAGCCAAGCATCAGTAGTCTCCTTGTTACACCAAACTATAATTTCTCACTCTGCACCTGTCCCAATTGAGAGAGCAACCAACAATTAACTCTCTGTGCATCTTCTTTTTATTTATGTTTCCTGATATACTGTTTTTATTTTAGATAACCATTCTCTTTCAAAACAAAAAAAAGCTGAGTGAGGTACATAAACCCTTGAAGAAGCATCTATCAAACTAATACCATCCACGAGCACAGGAAGGGACATAAGGTAATTTGAACCTTGAAAAACTGGTATGCTGTGAATTTGCGACAGTGATGCATTCGATCTAAAATACAATAATAAACACAAAATACAGATTATTACCAGATATATAGTTCTTCCCTCATGTTGGAACTGAGTTCTGACAGAATCTCTGGTCAGACCAACCTCTGGACCAACCAGCACACGTTCTTCTTGTAACAAAGTATTCAACAAGGTTGACTTTCCAACATTTGGTCTTCCTATGATTGCTAACTGTAATGGTAACTTGGACTCATCAACTTCACCAGCAACATCATCAACATGACTGGGGGCATACCCACTGTCTTGGTCACAACTACCTTGGATTAATCAAAAAGCATACCAGGATTAAAAAATTATGATAATGGCATACGCACACAATCCATCACAAAGCAACACCCTATGATTAAGATGTAATGTTCTTATTTCAGGAGCAATAATGCTCTTATTTTATATAAAAGCTTCACCCAAACAAACAAGGTGCATGTTGCCTAAATTTGTAGAACTTTTAAGAATTTAATTTCTTTGCCTTTTTCATTTTGTATACTTGTGCATAGTCATCTTTATAGAATATCAAAATGAAAATTATACCCACAAAATGACTTGACAATTTAACACTCTCTTTCCAGATGCCTATTTGCAGACTTTGATCATTTTCCATAGACAATTCTAGATTTGTGCTCCCAAGTCATGAATCAAGATGAATTAAGGACCTCGTTCAATCAAGCCATCAAGATGACCCAAAGTACCTCTATTGAATGACATATAACTTGTGCAACTGACAAGTAAGCTCAAAATAAATAAATAAAACTGAAAATCTTGCAATACGTGGAGAGCTGTAATCTTGGAGCATGTAAGGCAAAGGTAATCTTACTGTTTAAAACTTGGAGCATGTAATCCTCAATCAAAGGCTGAAGAGCATCGCGGAGAGCTGCCATACCCAGTCCTGTCTCAGCAGATATTGCAATAGGATCCCCAAATCCTAGCATGAGGGCTTCATCAGCAGCATCAGAAATAGAGCCAACGCCATCACAAAGTGATTCAGATTTATTCATTGCTACAATAGGCTTAATTCCTGGTGCATGTTTGCGAAACCACTTCCCAACATCCAAATCCAATGGATGCAATCCAGCTCTGATCACAATATAACACCAAGAAATGGTAAAACAAAATGCACCCGTGGATAATTTCTTAACCTACAATGACCAATACTAAGTTCTAAGAAGGAATCAAGCAATACAGGTAAAAGTTAGTATCAAGTTTCAGCTTCCTTAAAATAGTTCTACTGTTGATTTCTGTAGCATATAGGGGTATAAAATTGCTTGTCAGACACTAAAATCTCATATAATGCCAACGAAAAAAACCATGATCATATGCAATATATGCCCTTTTTTTGGTCAAATGTGACATGAACTCTTCGAATTTTTCTACTCGGGACAATGCTAGATTCAAAAAATTTCAACTTGTTTACCATCTTGTCATTTTGAAGTGAGTTCAGACTTAAGATACAGACTGACCTCACATCTATCAAGAATACTGCAAATTGAGTTCTTGCTAGCACATTTGCAGTCATGCTAGTTGTTCTCTGAAGAATTGACCCTGAAGCTGCTTCTGTTTCTAAGCCAGCTGAGTCCAACACTTTAAACCGCAAATCACCCAATTTGGCAATGCCTTCTCTTATATCTCGAGTAACATGATCAGCTGGTGTGTTATACACAAGAGCTTCCCTCCTCCGAATCAGCCTATAGAAAGCCCCAAATAGAGTAATAAACTAATAAATCTTGTAAAAATATCATGCAATTGCATCAAAAAGATATAGACCTTTTACATGTACACCCAATGAAACTAACCGGTTGTATAATGCTGATTTCCCCACATTAGGACGTCCAATAATAATGACAGTTGGAAGCAGGTTCGTGTCAATTTTGGTAAAGTCAATTGGTTTTTCATACACAACCTTGACTTTCTTGTCAGGACCACCATCATCTGAACAAAAAACAACCTGCTCCAAATCACTGCTTGATACATCTTCACCTGAACCAGAAACGAACTCTGGCATCTTCTGTTGAACCACCGAGCCATACCCCCGATAAAAGTGCCATCTTGGGGCTAACAGATAACACTTTAGATCAGGATGTATTAACGTATTTCCGTGTATAATGTTGGCATTGTTAAACAAAGATTCTGTACATCAATAGCAAGTTTGATGAGTCCAAAATATGCTTCACCCGTCTAATGTTGAATGAAACATTAAAAAGAACACAACAAGAAGCAAAATTTAATTAGTAGTTTGTGAAGAACACTTACTGAATGAAACTTTAAATAGGGGGTTATTCTCATTGTTCACTTTGGAAAAAGGTGAGCAGCAGCAGCCGCTGCTGCTGCTAATGCTTTTATGTAGGATTCCTGCACCATAATGCTTCGTTCGTGTTGAAAGAGCCCGAACCCATGAATGAGACATACAGTTTCAGTACCAACGCAATCAGAACTTGCCACTTAAAAAGATATTAAAAAAAAATCAATTCTTCAAATCTGTTATATGCCTTGTGACTGCAATAAAAATGAAACAATAATCAAAACACTTAAAAAAGAAACAATAAACACCATAAAGCGTGAACATAATAGCTCATCGATGGGCTTGAGATGCAGAAAACACCAAATAAAGGGCATGGAAAGCTCATGAACTATGTTGGGTCGGTTTCTTTTCATGTGGTTGGGTAATTTTATCGAGCACTTGGTGACATAGTGAAAGAAAAGGTGAAAATACGAAGCAACACATCAACATAAAAGGGCTGCTTCGTTTTTGAAGGCACTTAATCAAGCAAGAAGATTTTGTAGGAAAAGCAAAGTATGGTACCTGCTGCTCTGCTCAAAACGGGCTCCTACTCCTCCTGTCTTCCCTTTTCTTCTTCTATGCTTACAAAATATTTGCTTTAAATCCTTTGTTTTCGCGGCAATGCTTCGATCCTACACATTGCCTTAGTTTTTAAACCCGAACCGGGTCAACCGGGGCAAGTACATGGTTACAGGTTAGATGAATAGACCCGGGTCAACGGGTAATCTAGGTTTTGAATCGGTTCATTGATATATCGGGTTTAATAACTTGAGGACGAAGTGTTTTATTGCCGGACCTACCACTTATTGTCTAGCAACGGACCAAACCTCCAAACTAAGGCTACTGTGCTAATAAGTGGTTACTAGCTGCTTTTTAAAATAGTTTTTTATTTAAAAATTATTTTAGATATATCATATTAAAATAATTTATAAACATTAAAAAATAATTTAAAATTAGAAAAGTTTAAACTGATTGATTAAATCTATCTCATGCTGGATCGTTTTATAATTGTTGTTTTTATATGACAAATTACATTAAACAAATCCATACCAACCTTCAAACTTAGAAATAAGAAAAAATAAGGAGGGAATAAAAATTTATGTTTATAAAATTAATATTTTCTTTTGTATATTTTCTTATTATATAGTTTGATATATAAATATATTATATGGCAATTAAATAATAAGTTCAACTCTCAAAGTCTAAATAGACGACATGGACATAGTTATAGATAAAAAGAAGTTTCTGTTTACCCACAAATCAAATCGAAAAAAAAATTGAAAAACAAGAGAGGAGAGGACAGGAGAGCAGAGCAGAGCAGAGCAGAAAACCCTAGGCTAAGAGGAGAGGAGAGGAGGGCCTTATTTCATTGATGAACAACAAAAACCCTAATTAATTCCTTAAATTAAAGCCACAAACTGCATTATTATCTCGTTTACTTGAGAGATATAGAGAGATTGTAAATGGAGGGAACACCGCATCCTATTCCGCGTACCGTTGAGGAAGTTTTTAGTGATTTCAAAGGCAGACGCTCTGGTTTAATCAAGGCTCTTACTTCTGGTTTGTTCTTAATTTTTATTTTCTTTGATAAATTTACCTTTTTATGCTTTATTTCTGTGTTTTCTCTATTGGTTTTTTTTTTAAATTAGTTGATGGGTCTGTTTCATTTTTGCTTGCAGATGTTGAGAAGTTTTACCAGCAGTGTGACCCTGGTGGGTTTTTCTCTCTAATTTTCTTTCGTTTTTTTGTGATTTTGTTTTAATTTTGAGTATGTTGTTACGTAAATTTTGATGAATTATGTGTGAAGTTTATGATTTTGTTTTTTTAAGGTGTTTTTTTTTACTGTTTACGGTATGAATTTTACGTTTTCTTTTGTTTTCAAATTTTGATAAGTTTGAGTGGATGATGTCTTGAGCTTTGTCTTTATGTTGCTGTGTTGATAAGTTGTCTTTTCGTTGTTTTTATATACCAAGAGCAATTGAGTGATTTTGTGAGTGAAAGTACTGTAATATGCTTGCAGTGATTTTGATTTTAACAAAATACAGCTGTGTTTTCAGTATATAATTTTTTCCTCGCAAACAGAGTGTTTCATGCTCTGAAATTTAATATCCATTCAGCTGAGACTTGCTGTGACTGCAAACCTCATTTCTGATGACTGAATAATCTGATAAAATCCCCAATATCTAGCGGTTTAAGGTGGCCCATGATTTTTTAGTTCGATAGTTGACGACAATTGACATTTTTTGTCCACTCATTCTCAAGTGCAAGCCTCATGTGGGGGAGTACTTCCTTTACCGAATTCATTATTGAGCATGTTATGTTTTCAATATTTGAAATAACGTCCTGGAACACAGATTGCAGATCTTTATCATTCAGTTTAAAAACACAGTGAGCAATGTGCTATTCATTACACCATTTTGAGAAATCTTACCATTCAGGAATTTAGGACGTTCATGTGCATGGGTAACTAACTATTCTTGGGGTTTAGCTTCTTCCTTTTGTGGACTGAATCAAAGAAAATATGTGTGCATAGACTCAGGAAGTTAGTATTATAGCATGTGCATGTGTGAGTTCACATTTATACATATAGTATCTTTAATATGGAACTGCTGGGCAGCAAAGCATTTGTGTGTATCATAGTCACAAAACAAGGAAAAAGGCAATAACATTAGTACTGATGTGATTTCCTGCTTATCTTATGTTGAAGGAATTTCAATTTTTATAATTTATCGCGTCTTCTGTGTGCTTTGCAAAATGAAATGCTTTCTCAAGTAGTGATTCTATTCCATTTCATTTATATCTATTTGATTATTTTGAGATAGATTATGGCGGATATCTCAAACCTGAGCTTTGAAAGAAGGTTAGAGGTCAATGATTTTGTGGAAATTATAGCATGTGCTCCTAGTCCACCTTTTACATATATGCCCGTGGAAATCTACATGATTGATTGTATTTGTTTGAATGAATAGGCACGTCATGATATCAATTTGAGTTTGCAGATAAGGAGAACTTGTGTCTATATGGACTTCCAAATGAGACATGGGAAGTTAACCTGCCTGTGGAGGAGGTGCCTCCTGAACTTCCTGAGCCCGCACTAGGTATAAATTTTGCCAGGGATGGGATGCAAGAGAAGGACTGGTTATCCCTTGTTGCAGTTCATAGTGATTCATGGTTGCTTGCTGTTGCATTTTATTTTGGTGCACGTTTTGGGTTTGGTAAGAATGAAAGGTATGATTGAATTTTCTTCTTGCCAATATGGCTGTAAGATGCTGTTTTAATTTACAGCTGGTTTTGCCAAGTTTAAATTTGAAATATACAAGTGCAAACCACTTCATTCTCTTTTCCCTGAAATTTATAAGTTTGCACCTGGTCTTAAACTTATTTTGGGCATTTCTAGCTTGGTTCTTTTTATCAACTGAGTGAACTGCCCGGTACCTGGCTTCTTGTTGGTGTCTTATCTGTGCATTTGCTTTGGATCGACTTGTTTTTGCATTTCAATTTTGCATCACCTTGCTTGTGATCTTGTCACTCAGTTATGACCTCATACATAGTCGATGATTGACATGAACCATGAAACATCTGGAACAGTTATCAGGGGAAAAATCCAAAACCATGTTCATTAATTTGAGGAATCAAATCATTTCAATGCTATTTGGAATGGAATCGTTTTCTTTCCCTGTGCAGTTTTTTATGGCTCAAATCACTTTGGTGCTTCATTTTTTGTTTGTTTTCTATTTCTTAGTTGTTAGCTTAGACTATTTCTTAAAAAAGTGCTTTATTAGTAAAGGGAGCTGATGAAATCTGGTGCACTTTGTAGTTACCTTCCGTTATCCTTTACAAATTTAAACGTGTCATAAATTTAGCACAAGGCAATGACTCTTTATATAAGGGAGCTGATTTAAATACTTATCTTGCTTGCTCCAGTTGCCTTTTTCCCCTGTTCTCATCTATTCAATTTTCATTGTTACTCTTCTGAATTGATCATGTCTTGCTGTTTTTACTGTTTCTACTAGTATCATTTCTGTAAACCCTGGTAAGAGTAGCATCCTAGAAATAATTAATAAAATAAAGACAAGTGATAAAAAATAAATATAAAAAGAAACGAATAATGAAAGTTAAAAACAAACGACCTGAATAATTACGAACCTTAAGATTTAATTATAATATAATTATAGAGTTAACTCAAGGATGAATTGAGTCAAGGACATAATAATAGTTCTCTATTGTTCCCATCAATTATCCCACTAATCACCATTTTATTTTTCCGGCTTAGGGCTTTCACTACCACGTTGGCCTTGCCAGGATGATAATTTCCCTAGGATAGGAGCCAGTGCTATTTCAAGTATAATAAATCCCCATGTTAGTCCATGAAACATCCCCCCTTCATTAGCGAGCAACTTGGGATACAAAACACAAATAAGAACATCAATCTAATTGTAATTGGACTTTTGACTTGACAGGAAAAGGCTTTTCCAGATGATAAATGAACTCCCCACAATATTTGAGGCCGTGTCTGGAAATGTTAAGCAACTTAAGGACCAAACTGCCACTCACAACAGCAGTGGCAAAAGCAAATCAAGTGGGAAGATGGTAAGAGAAGTAACGAGTCACATTTAATTATATCTGTTACTCCTTTCCCAATACTGTTCTGATTACAATTTCTTTTGCTGTTTGGATGTTGCCTTTAAGCAATCCCGGCAACCTGAGTCCCAGACTAAGGTTATAAAGGTATCTGCACCACCCAAGGAAGACTACGAGAGTGGGGAAGAGGAAGAGGAAGACGACGAACAGGGTGCTACCTGCGGAGCATGTGGTGAAAGCTATGGAACTGATGAATTCTGGATTTGCTGTGATATATGTGAGAAATGGTTCCATGGAAAATGTGTCAAGATTACACCTGCCAAAGCTGAGCACATCAAGCAGTACAAGTGCCCAAGTTGCAGTGGCAAGAGAGCTAGGGTTTAAAGTTAGATGCTGGAAGTCAAAGATGAAACATCATTTAAACAAAGCAGACAAGGGGTAGAACTTTTTCTTTAAACGTTTTTAAAGTTTATCAGAACCAGTTGTCCACTCTAGTCAATGAATTCGAATAACTGCAGATTGGTTTTCTAAGTTTGGCTACTCATTGTTCCTTCTGTCTAATTTTCTTCGGAATTGATGTTGCTAAACAGTTGGTCGCAATTGCAGTAGCTATTTTCTCAACAAATTGTTGGTGCATTTTTTTCATTTTATGGATGCAATGTTTTTTTCTACAGTTTGCTCCCAAATGACTCCCATGCACTTCCACCAGATCGAAGAGTGGAAAAAAATACTGTTGTGTTTTGTGTTTCTTGATTCCCAACAATAGGGGATTTTATTTGAGGAGCCCCAGAGTATGGGAACAAATAGTGTAGGATCGAAGCAAATCATATTCTGGTGCAGAAGAGAATTTATGTTTTTATGATGCTAGCTCTACTTTTTTTACTATTTTGACCTATTAATTTGTTGGAATTGGAGTGTCAGTAACCCCTGCAAACAATTTAAAGCAATTGGACTCCACAGATAAAAGCAATTCCAATGCAAAATAGCTTCTTGAAGAGAACAAATATAGTTTTTTTTTTTTATATGTCTTTCAATGGTAAAATCCATTTAGAATAGTCAAATATATTTTAATATTATATTAGAGAGAAGGGAATACAGCGGGAAACAGAGGGAGAGAATTTTAGAGTTTACCGGAAAATAGAACTAGCTATTCAAAATTTCAAAGAGCAAAATGTTATTTTAATTATTGATATTGTATTGGAAGAATAAAAAATACATCTAATTGCTAAAAATAACTTTGTATCCTCGGTGGAGTTGCTCTAACACACAGGAAGCCAAGTCCCTTGTTATTATTATAAATATATATATATATATATATATATAGTAATAATTAAATTACGTGTCACTAGCTGGAGACTCGATGTCACGCAAGCGGGACCTGGAAATGGAGAAGCTACAAGCCATGGAGAAGTTGTATTTGTTCATTAAAACATACAGCATCCAGCAGACAAAGAGAATGGAAACAGTGGCCCCACCCCCTCCAATCAAGCCCCTGTAGCTCAGATGTCCTCTCGGCACCTCCTTCAAGCTGAACTCTGAACTGGGGTATAGTGCTTCCATATCACAAGTTTTTATACGAGACCTGGCGTTGGTTTAGTGGAGAGGTCTAAAAAAACAAGGCTCTTTATAGACTGCAAAATCCAATCACAAGCAGCCACGTGTGCTCCCAGTACTGTTCATGATATTGATAGGGTGGCTGGTATTTGAATCCAGGTGCTTCAATGGCACCACGGACTTACTTCCCACTGGTAATCCAAGCTATAAAACCATGTGTTTCGATGCTTATGGATGTGACCCGTTGCTGAGATTGAACAGGTCTTACCAACGACTAATTGTCGACATTTGTGTATGCGTTCACATATTCTTGAGGAATTAGGCTGAGGAGACACCTGAAAAACCAAGGTTTTTTTTATTTGTTTATTTCTTCTGATTTCTGATTGAAAGAAACGGAAGGAAAGAGGAGGAGAGCATGTACCCTCCTCTCTATTTTAATCAATTTCTTCCATGATCTAAGCTCATAGTTTCGCGATTGAATTGCTTGTAAATCAAGAAAGAAAGCTATGGATCGATAAACAGATAGATAATTAATATTGGACCAGCTCAGTGAGGAGCAATTTACAACCATTTGTTGCTTGCTCTGTTGCTTCAACCTGCCTTCTCAACACTTTCCTCGCATGGACTTGCTTGCTCCATCATATAAAATATAAATTTACTTATCTATGGTCGGCCATGCCACGTAGGCAGTTCATCCCGTCAACAACTGCAGGCATACTGGTCTCTTATATGATATAACTCAACCGTAGATCATCTTTCCGATCAATAAAAGAAAAAAATCTAAAATTTTGAAAATATCCTCCTTGCACTTCCCATTTAACGTACAAAAATCAAACACAAAACAGCATCGACATAGCAACGTTCCTGTAAGGAAAATTGTAAAGAGATTAGAACTTTCACTTCCTCTCCCTTCTTATTTCCTTTTCATCATTGACCCACCCATGCACAATATCGTCAGCCCTGAACCAGGCAATGAAATGAAATAGGCGATGAAGCTTCCATTTTGTTTAGAGAGCCTCGGAAACAAAGTGGGAATGAGATGAAACGTTGCCTCACTTGGTGGGACCTTACCTGGTTTGGATTGGGTTCAGTCGTTGGAGCTGGCATCTTTGTGCTCACTGGTTAAGAAACCCATGAACATGCTGGACCTGCCCTTGTGTTGATTGGTTCTCTAGCAGAGCTGAGTCTGGATTTGGCAAACAGATGATTGCAAGGGAGAGAAAAAGAACAGAAAAGTAATTTTAATTAGCTTCAACAGTGTTGCAGCGAATATTTTTTATTTTTTTCAATGTGCTGGTTTTTTGGTTGAAATATATAGAAGTAGCAGCTGAAGACTAAAAGAGCTATTTTAGCTATTGTGTTGGAGAAAATAAAAACAAAAACAAAAGCTAAATGGATAATTTTTTAGGTTTGCTTTCTATAATGGCTTATGATTAATCTTGTTAATTAAATTAACCTTGCATCAACAGATGCCGCTCCCAACAACAAAGAAAATCGTCAGATCTCAGCAGTTCATAAATCTCATTTGTTTTATCGTCAGATCTATCTCCTCCTATAAACCTGTGTAGCTTCGATTGGGATTCTATCCAGCTCCATCTAGTTGCCTTCTACATTCCTTTTTCATCGTTTCACTGACCACCTCAGCATGGTTATCAAACTCGCAGTTTGACTCGTAAAATCATAAGATTATACAAGTCAAACCTAAAAACCTTGTAAATCGGTTTAAAAACTCAAAACCCACTAAAATCGGTCCTGGCTCGGTAAAATCGGATGAACTCATAAAATCGAGTCGAGTCGGAATGATTGTCAAACTTAAAAACCTTGTAAATTGGTTTAAAAACTCGAAACCCACTAAAATCGGTCTTGACTCGGTAAAATCGGATAAACTCGTAAAATAGAGTCGAATCGGAACGATTCTCCGATCCTGCCATGTGCACTGTGCACGCTAATTAATTTTCCTCAATTCTTCTTAATGTCTTCTCATCTCAGTCTCAGACCTCAATTTGGTTGTAGTGCATTTGATTAATTCATAATATATATGTATTATCACGCTAAGACTTTTGAAAGGATGAAATTAACAGTTCTAAAGCCCCAAGATGTCCATATGATGAGATAACACTGACCATCGTCACTTCATCTGGTTTTGAGTCTCTATGCTCAACGAAAAGTTCAATTCCTATTGCTGACTGCCCAGTTTGAGCGTACCTGTAACCGTTGAGCTCCATAAAACAACATCCCTTTCTGGCATCTAATCTGAAACATCTGAAACATATAAGACAGACAGTTGGGGCAGAGGAAACATGTCCCCTGGTCCTGACAGAAATCCACTC
Source organism: Salix caprea (assembly GCA_964035475.1). Classification (NCBI taxonomy): domain Eukaryota; kingdom Viridiplantae; phylum Streptophyta; class Magnoliopsida; order Malpighiales; family Salicaceae; genus Salix; species Salix caprea. Next base: position 770,195 of record OZ037752.1, read on the forward strand.
CAGTTTTCTATCTCTTTCGCCCTACTAGAACACTAACAAAACACAACAACATAGTTGAGTTCAAGTGATCATGAGTAACCGAATCGTTTGTTATACTCTCCCAACTCATCCGAAATTCTCCCAGCAATGTTACACTTTGCATCCATGTCAAGAAATGTTGCCTCGACAAACAAATTCATCCTGACCCTCTTTTCATCAAGCAATTTCAAAAGCCAATCAGCAAGAAAAGGATCACCATGCAGTGAACATGATGAAATGAAAGTAATCCAAGTAGTCTCATTAGGTTGACTCCAGTTTTGGTCATGCCAAGAAAGAAACTCAGAGCCCTCTTCTGAAAACCCATTTTGCAAATGACCCGCAAGCATTGTCTTCCATTAGACAACGTTTTTTTACTGGAATCTCATCAAAATACCGACCAATTGGACATGACAAAGTACTGTCTCAAGCTGCATAAGATTTTCTATATATATAAATATAATTTTTTTTTATTTATTAAACTAAGGTAGCAGGTGACAAGAGGTTCTAAAATTAGGGACTTCAAAAGGTGGGTTTGATGATTAAGAAATATATTTCATTCTTTAATTTTTAAATTAATAGAAAAAATTATTAAATTATTCTGAATATATAGACTGGTGCAGAGGGGATATTTTGAAAATGGTTCAAGAATGAGATTTAGTCTCGGTCATGTTCATATCAATTACCGATTCAATTCCACAAATTCTAGATCTTCACTACACCATGAACCCTAATTATAGAGGAGCCCTTTGGGGTCCCCATAATTATATTATTTTCCGACCAGCAAAAGTAGTCTCGTTCTTGCCTTCCAATCTTCATCCCCAAACAATTGGAAGGCACCTTCCATCTAGGATTTTCCTTTAGTCACTATGGCCTCCTCCACTTCTCTCTCTATCATTGCTCCCACAAGCTCGTTAGCCTCAACGTGTCGTCACTATCTTATCCTTAATCTCAGCATCACCATTATTAATTATAATATTAGTGGGATCAAGCTTTTTCTCTCTACACGCTCTAGTTTTTGCTTTATGAATGCATGTTGTTGTCATCGCCAATGCTTGGATAAGATCTATGGTGGGTTTAATATATATATATATATATTCTTTAACAAATATATGCAGACGAATGATGCATGGCTTGTTTGTTTTGGACTTCTCCTCTCGTGAAACAAGAAAAGACACTAAAATTTCCTACAGATTGTTCTTGTCTAAAAGATGACTGGCTGCCTCTTGAAGCACTTCCATTCGATTTGAAAAAATAAGTTAATATATATAAATTGTAGTTTTTTTTTTAATTAAGGTTTTAAAATAGAATTTATAGTTACTCATTATCGTATATTTTAATTAATCAAATACTTTTGAAATTTGTGGTTAAAGCAAAATACGTAACATGTAATATAAACAAACAAAGCTATGCTTTTTTCTTCTTAATATTATGTGGTATTCCAATTATAAAAGGAAAAGAAATTGTTGTATTTGTTACATTACGAGAGAGAGAGAGAATAAAGTGTGTTCAGCACTATACTAGTTTTTGCGGTTGCGATTTGAAAAAAAAAATTATATTTTTTTATTAGGATTTTAAAATTATTTCAAGAGACTCGTATAAAATTATATTATGTTTTGATTAATCATAAATTTTTTAATTTGTGGTTAAAATAAAATATACCACTTGAACAAACAAAGCTAAGCTATGTTTTTTTTCTAATGCCATGTGGTATTCCCAATATTATACAAGGAAAATAAATTGTTGTATTAGTTACGATTAGGAGGTAAGAAAATAAAAATTAAAAAATAATAATAATAAAGTGTGTGTCTAGCATTATGTTAGTTATTGTGATCTGAAAAAATAAGTGAAAGAAAATATAAATTATAGCTTTTTAATCAAAATTTTAAAATAAAGTTTTCAATAACACTCATGCAAAATTAAAATATATTTTGATTAAAAATTTATAGTTAAAGCAAAGCCCGTAACACATCACATAAACAAACAAAACCATGTTCTTTTTCTTAATTTCATGTGGAATCCCAATTATATAAGGAAAAGAAATTTTTGTATTTGTTCCAATAGGAGATTACAAACTTGGATTTTAATAGTCTAAGATCTAAAATTTAATTTTTTTTTATGGGGGTATTTAAAACAAATAAATAGTGTGCGGTCGAAGTTTTTTTTGGTTATGCTTTCGAGATATATAAAATGATTAATAAGAATTAGTAATGTTCTAAGAAATATATTTCATTTATATTAAGTGATTTATGCCTTCTAAAGCTCATTTGACAAGTGCACATAAATAGTCATATTTTATTAATTTTTACTTACTCGGGGTTTCAGCTAGAACATGGTGTTGATGTGGATGATTTCGAGGTTGGTGGTTTGTTTTTTCTAGGTGCTGAGGGTTGATTTCTAGCTAGAAGTTTGATGACATGTTTGGTATCGTATTTTTAAAAAATAAAAAAAAAATTATTCTAAATTAATTTTTTTAATGTTTTTAAATTATTTTTATATTTTAATGTCAAAAATATTTTAATATATATATATATATATTATTTTAATATATTTTTAAATAAAAAGCATTTTCACAAAGAATTTCAACAACATTCCCAAACCGGCTCCATATAATTCAATCTCTTCCATTTTATTTATTGGCACAACAAAGGAGGGGATGATGTTATATGAAGCATGAAACTGAAGGTGTTATTTGAAATAGAAAAAGGAAAAATAATAATAAAATATATTATTTTCATATATTTTGAAGAATAAACCACAAGGCGATCATCCTGATTTGACATTTTTTTTTTATATAAACAGCAAGGACATATTATTCAATATATATTTAGCAGTGTAGTAACTTTTGTGGTTTTATAATTTTTCTCGAACCTAAGTTTTTACCACAAGCATGTTTGGATAAAAATAAAACTTTCAAAATTATATTCTAACATGAAAACATTACCTTCCTACAAATTCAATGGAGGAAAAACAAGAATTAAACAATGGTAGTGATTATTATCTTCTAGTGCACATCATGCCATGTTGCCTCTTCAATACAAAATCCATCTTTGACCATCAAATCACATGCAAGAACATGCGTCTCTCTCTCTCTCTCTCTCTCTCTCTCTCTCCCTGTGTGTGTGTGTGTGTGTGAGAGAGAGAGAGAGAGAGAGAGAGAGAGGAGAATTATGTGTGCTGCTATTAATCAACTGAGGAAAGTGCACAGGAGGAGTTACTGTTCTTTTATTTTAGGGTTCGTGCGCGCCTGTTCCTGACACCCACCAGAAAAAAAAAACCGAGGAAAGTGATTAGTATAAAAGGAGAAGAGATGAGATTGAAAAGATGATGATTTTCACTTTAAAATTACGTGGTTGATTTGCAGTTTTGCAAAAATCTCAAAGGCAAACCTCTGTCTGCATGTGAGTTCCTGTGAGAGGTATCCTCACGACGACTGCACTAACTATTTTTTTCCAAAATTTGATAACCCTCTTGCTTGCAGACATTTATTATATATTTTTATTTTTATCGTCTCAATCATTTTTTATTTATTTATCGTAAAACAGTTCACTAAACACAACTTAAATATATCCATAATGTTTTTTTCCTGTTTTTTTTGAAAAAAACAAACGAAGTTGTCTGTAACATGGATAATTTCCCCCCCGACAAACCTACAATCTTAGACTAAGACATGTGCACTAATCATATGATACAAAAATGTTGCCATCCAATTAAAAAGATATGTTAATTTGGTTTCCTGAACCGGTCCATATCATTTAGTTATTTTAATATATAGAAAAAAATAATAAACAATTGAGAAATACCAAAATTACTAGATGAAAAGATTCGTTAACATCAAGAAAGAGGATTTGGTCCTTAAGAAATGTAGCAGGATAATAGAAAACTTATGATTTGTATAATATATCTCGAATTTAAATTAAAGTGTGCATCTCTTATAAAAATTTAGAACAGTTAAAATTTTATTTGTTCATCTAGATTTATAAAATATATTTTTTAGAAGATAAGATTTCCTCAAATTTATAAAATACTGAGATGTTATGAACGATAGGGTAAGTGTGTGTGTGTGTATATATATATATATATATATATATATATATGCCATTCTCTAGTGCTTGGCCTAAACGATTGATTTGACAATTTTTTCTACAACTTGCAATGAATAAACTTGATGAATAGCTCGACCAACAATGACGGGCAAGCATTGCATTTTCTTAAATAAGCTCCAACAAAAAAAAAGATTTTCCCATCAAAATAAGAAAAGAGTACGAAGAGAATTGATTTCTTTTCGTTACAGCTATGACTCCCTCCCCCAGCCCAGCCGGAGTCAATCATGGTGAAAGAGTGGGGAGGGGGGCTTGCTTTTCAGTTTGAGGCCAGGAGTGATTTGCGGGCTTAATTACATTTACAGTGATGTGATTAGTGATCTTAATTAGGAGAAGATTTGTGTTGAAAACGTGTTGACTCAGCAATATAGAAGATCTTAACTCAAAGTATCGTCACCTTTTTTATAAAAAAGTAATAATCTTCTAATCGTATCACCATGATTTTGTTTGTATTTTTAACTTAAAAGGGATTCACCTAATAATGATAATTAAAAAATTATATTTCATTCCACTTATGACTTCTTGAGTTTATATATATATATATATAAAATTGTTAGTTCCTGTCACTAGATGCATATATATTTTGTTTACATGTAATATTAAGAAGATTTTGACGCGATTTTATTTTAAATTAACTCATATCAATTATTAATTTGATTTAATTCAAGAATTTAATAGCTTGAAAATGGTTAGAATGCGCACAAAATCAGTGCAAAAACAGAAATAATATAAGATTTCAAATCTCCAATAAAATGCCAAAAATGAAGGTTATATTAGGATAAATAATACAAATGAGGATGACAAGTTTCTTTATTTTTTTATGGAGATTATTTTCTAAAAATAAAAGAATTTATCATAACTATTAAATTATACAAAATACTTAATTTAAAATAAAAAATAAAAATAAATATTTTTAAAAATATTTTTAAAACACTGTTAAATAATCACTAAGTCTATCAAATCACTTATGACGTACATCATTGGATATAAAAAAAATTTACTTGAAATACTTTTATATTATTAGGTAAAAAATATAATGTTTTATTTTTTGGCCTAATAAATTTTAAAATTATGAAAAGAAAAGAAAAAAACATGATCCGTAATGCAAGAGACAAAAAAGAGAATCCGTGTTTGGAGGGAGCTTTCCATTTGTTATAACTTTCCTTCTCTTCTCATCTCATGTCCAAAGAAAAGGTGAGAGAAGAGAAGAGTGACGAACAGCCCTCAAAAGATTCAATTCAACTTTCAAGACGTCATTTGGGGCGCCAACTGAGAGAAATCCAAACCCTAGTGAGAGAGAGAGAAGAAAGGAAAGAGAGAGTCTTGAGGTTATTTCATTGTCATTGCTTGGCCAGTTAGCCCCACTTCACTGCATCATCATGTGTGTGTGTGAGTAATTAGTCAAAGAAAAACTCTTGTCAGATCTGCACTCCTCACTCCATCCTTCCAAAAACACACAAAATATTAAAAAAAAACTGTCTTTTTTTTTACATTTTCACCATTCTTTCGTTACTTGTAAAATGCTCTTCGCTCAAATGATTGATATGGAGTGCATGATTGAAGAAGTGGGAATGTGGGTCTAATTCAAATTTGATTCTTTTTTAAAAAAAAATCTCGAGCTAATTTGTTTGTGAGTGTGTGCTTGGTTACTCAAATATTTTTGAATAAGAAAATGTCAGAAATGAGATTTTCTGATCCAAGCAGACTTCATTTAAAGAAGGAGCTTACTCAAATCAGGAAGGCAGCTAGGGTCTTGAGAGATCCAGGAACAAGTTCTTCATGGAAGTCACCTCTTAATTCAGCTAGATCTGCAGCAACTATGGCGGCGGCGGCGGCTTCTGCTTCTGCTTGGAAGCATTTTGAGTCTGAGAATGCAATTCAAAGTGGTGGTGGTGGTGGTGGTGGTGGTGGTGCTACTGGTAGTCATAATAGCAATAGCGCCCATTTGGATTTGCATTTCAAGAGTGGGAATAATCATGGTAAAGACAAAAGAGTGTTCCTTTACAATTGGAAGTCTCAGAAATCTTCCAGTGAGAAGAGTGCATTCGCAAGGAATGATGCTGATGATGACTTCGAGTCTTGTTCTATTCAAGAGAGCCTTGATGATAGCCTGAGTGATGCAAGAAACGCTGGGGACTCGAAGAGTGACACTTATATGGGGGAGACAAGGTCTGCTGCAATGATTTTCAGGTGTAGAGATGCAAATCTCGTGTCACCGTCTATGAGAAGAGCTATGGGGATCAAGAAAAAGGGTAAGAAAACTAATGCCCGTTTGGATGTTTTGTCTAGATATCAACAAAAAGAGATGAACTTGAGGAGATTACTCAAGGGTCATCCTTCAATGGGGTTAGGTTTAGGTTTAGGAAGGGATGATGTTGTCGAGCAATCTGATGATACTGAAGAATATAGTAATTCAGAGTATTTAAGAAAGATTTCTGGGGCATCACCATTGTTGTTAAAACTTAAGCATAAGAACCGGTCACATTCTCCATCTAAATTATTGAGAACTAGTCGAAAAGAGGACTCTTCTTATTCTCACAGCACACCTGCATTGTCAATTAGTTCTTACGATAAGTATCGTAAGCGCAATCCCAGCAATGTTGGATCTTGGGATGCCACCACAACCTCAATGAATGATGGGGATGACGAGGAGGATGATCATTTAGATTTACCTGGTCGCCAGGGATGTGGCATTCCTTGCTACTGGTCCAAACGGACACCAAGATACAGAGGCGTATGTGGGAGTAGTTGTTGCTCACCTTCCCTTTCAGATACTTTAAGGAGAAAAGGAAGTAGCATGTTGTGTGGTAGTCAGTCACTGTATCATAGACGCAGACGTTCATGGTCAATTTCAAATAAGCGCAGAATTGGTTCAAGAACTGGACATGTATTGCTCCCATTGCTTACAAATAGTGGTGATGGCATTGGAGGGTCTTCAATAGGAACTGGGCTCAGTGATGATGAGCTTTCTACAAACTATGGGGAACTTGATTTAGAGGCCTTGAGTAGATTGGATGGGAGGAGGTGGTCAAGTTGCAGGAGTCAGGATGGGTTGGAGATTGTGGCTTTAAATGGAGACGGAGAGGAGGAAGGCTCGCCTGAAAATATTAGAAGCTTAAGCCAGAAATACAAGCCAGTTTTCTTCAGTGAATTGATTGGACAAAACATTGTTGTTCAATCACTTACCAATGCTATTTCTAGGGGAAGGATAGCACAGGTTTATCTTTTCCAAGGTCCACGGGGTATTGGTAAAACATCAGCGGCAAGGATTTTTGCCTCTGCCTTAAACTGCACGTCTGCTGAAGAAATAAAACCATGTGGGTACTGTAGGGAATGCAGTGATTTCATTTCTGGGAAGACCAGGGATCTATGGGAAGTTGATGGCACTGACAAGAAGGGAATTGATAACGTTAGATACCTTCTGAAGAAAATTTCACACAGGCCTCCATTGGGCTCTTCACATTACAAGGTTTTCCTTATCGACGAGTGTCACTTGTTACCCTCTAAGATGTGGTTAGCATTTCTCAAGTTTCTTGAAGAACCGCCACAGCGAGTAGTGTTCATATTTGTAACAACTGATCCTGACAATGTGCCCCGTACTGTACAATCACGGTGTCAGAAGTACCTCTTCAACAAAATTAAAGATGGAGATATTGTGGCAAGGTTGAGGAAAATTTCTAAAGAAGAGAAGCTTGATGTTGAATTAGGTGCACTTGATTTGATTGCTTTGAATGCAGATGGTTCACTTCGAGATGCTGAAACAATGTTAGACCAGTTGAGTTTGTTGGGGAAGAAGATAACGACATCTCTTGTAAATGAATTGGTGAGTTCTGTCTACTGATATGTCCGTTTTAACATTTTTTGCTTCAATTGGTTCCCTTAGATTATTTTCATATCTTGTTGGGAGAAGACTAATTGGTGAATCATTAATAGGTATCATATAGCTAGGTGAACAATACTTGTGATTTTCTGTTTAATGTATACCTGAATTGTTTCTGAACTCGAATATGTACTTTTCAACCATTTCAGGTGGGCGTTGTTTCAGATGAGAAATTACTGGAACTTTTGGAATTAGCGATGTCTTCAGACACTGCAGAGACAGTAAAAAGGGCCAGGGATTTGATGGACTCTGGTGTTGATCCAATGGTTTTGATGTCTCAAATGGCTAGCCTCATTATGGACCTCATTGCAGGGACATACAATGTTGTTGATGCCAAACATGGTGATTCACTCTTTGGTACACAAAACTGTGAGTAGCGGTTCTTTGCTCTTATACCGTGACCTTAAAGCTCACCCTTCTGCAGATAAGAACTATGCATAGACTTATAAACTTTGTCGAATTTTATCGTCAACCAATAGATTGTTTTGATCAGCAGCCAAACTGATCTCCCTGTGGTTGCAAAACAACCATAGGCCTCTTCTGTATGTTCCTTTTCCTTATTGGGAAAACCTCCCTGAGATAGACAAAAACTATAGCAAATATATATTTAGGGCAGAATCAGTTGATTGCTTTTCATACTATATTTAGCTCAACTCTAATATGGTAGTACTTGATTGAACCTGCTGTAATGGCCTTTTCTCTATGTTGCTACTTCATTTATTTGGATGCTAGCCTCTAGATTCATCTTGTCTGACCTTGATGCTTGATTTTACAATTTTAGATAGTATGAAGATCATATATATTTACAAACATGTGTTTTTTGGAATTCTGATTTTTCATCAGAATGTTGTTAATCATTATGAATACTTCATTTGGTTTCTTAGTGACTGAAGCAGAACTGGAGAGACTAAAGCATGCTTTGAGGCTTCTTTCAGAGGCTGAGAAACAGCTAAGGATCTCAAGTGACCGCTCAACATGGTTCACAGCAACTCTTCTACAGCTTGGTTCAACAACTTCAATGGATCTCACTCAGTCAAGCAGCAGTAGGAGGCAGAGCTCCAGGACAACTGAGGAAGATCCTTCAAGTGCTTCAAAGGAATCCAATGCCTACAAGCCAAAGTCTGATGCTCAATATTTGACTCAGAGATCAAATTCACCTCTATCCCTGTACAGGGAAATAAATGGATGCTCCAGCCATCAAGGGCAATATGGTTTTAATGCCAAGCCCCCTCGTAGTCAATTGGTGAATAGCCATACTTCATTGGATGATGAAATAACTGGAAATATGATATTTAGATGCAAAAACTCAGAGAAGTTGGATGATATATGGGAGAAGTGTATTGAAAAGTGTCACTCACAGACATTGAGACAGTTGCTGCATGCTCACGGAAAGCTTCTATCTATATCTGAAGTGGATGGTAAGTCCAACACTTTTCTATTTCATTTCCAATATTATTTTCTGGTAGAACTGTAAAAGAAAATCATGATAAAAGAAAGAACTGCAACTTAAAAGACAAAATTTGTTTCCCTTGTTGATTTTACCTTCCGTTTGATCATCAATTCCTCATTTACCTTCATTTCATTATTGCCTTCTCTGTTTCTGAGTAGCTCCCTGGTTACAACTATTCTTGTGAGTATTCAATCTACATTGGCACCAAAGTTTTTGTGTTATATTACAGAATATCACAAAAGACTTATTTATAGCTGCCCACCTCTCCACAATTCCTGCTTCATGACCTGCTTGTTTGGATGGATTGGGTTGTTCTTCACTCATTTTGCTTATAATTTTCTTCCTTGTTATTCAAAACTGATTCGATGTGACCAATTTTTAAGTGGAAAGTGTCAAGTACCAGTTGAATAAAAACACAATGGATGAAGTGAAAGTTACTTAAGCTGTTCATGAGACAAAAGTTACTTTAATTGGCTCAATGGAATATTTTCTGCAATTGGTTAAAGTAACAATCAGGTGGATTGTTTTGATGTTTAAATCTTAATTCATCCTCCATAAATAGTGATCTGTCTCTCTGCATGTACATGTGGATGAATGTCCCTCTCCCTCTCTCCCTCTCCCTTCATATTGAATGTTTGATATGCTTCTGGTCACAGGAGCCCTTGCTGTTTATGTTGCATTTGAGGACCAAGATATTAAAGCCAGAGCTGAAAGGTTTTTGAGCAGTATCACAAATTCAATTGAAATAGTCCTCAGACGTAATGTAGAGGTTAGAATTATTCTTGTCTCAGATGGTCTGGATTCTGTGATTTATGTGAATCAATCTGAGTTACAAGAAGGTCATAGGCAAGCAGACACTACATTGGCAATTGAGCTGGGAAAGAAGGCTAGTTGCTCTGGTGCAGTAGTTGGTTATTCTGATTCGGACTTGCAAGAGTTCCCAAAACTATCCAAAGGAAGCTTTAATGATGTCAATGCAGAAAACAGTGGAGAGAGGAAGCAGGAAATGCCGATGCAGAGAATAGAATCCATTATCCGTGAGCAGAGGTTAGAAACTGCCTGGTTACAGGCGGCAGAGAAGGGCACCCCAGGATCATTGAGTCGTTTGAAACCTGAGAAGAATCAGGTGTTGCCTCAAGAGGACACCTTTCAACAAAGTCAAATAGATTCCATAGGATCAGTGGTACCGTCCTCTCAGACATGGGAAGATGAATTAAATCATGAACTCAAAGTATTGAAGATGCAGAATCGAAGGGTTCACCATAAGGACCAGATTGGTAATATGGTGGACCATTATCCAATATCACCAAGCTTATTACATGGAAGCAGCTATGTGATCAATGGAAGCAAAGAAAGCCTGTGAGTCTTGCAGATCTCCTTTTGATTTTCCTTGACTGTAGATTGATTTTACTAATTCTCTATGAGCCCTTATCCTCAAAACCATATTTGCATGCATGTCGTAAATTTTTGTCAGACAGTTAACCTAATTGTGTTTAATTAGTTAAGCTGTTAATGGAGAGATTTTAGAGACTATTTTTAAGACTACTATCGCTTATAAAAGTTTTAACCTGTTAACAAGATTCATCTAACCTACCCTAACTGGTTCAAATGGAGGCTTAGTGGGGGTGTTTGTGGTGGTAAGTAAATATTTTTGTAAATTGCATTCTTTTCAAGTGACCAAAATGATCATTTTAAGATTTTCTTTAAGATAGCAGTGAGACAGTAGGTTTGTATCTCTATTGGACAAGTGGTATTGCTGTTTGTCTTTCTTCCTCCATCTGTATGTTAATATGGTTTTCGATGGTCACCTTTTTTGCCTCAATTATGGAAAATGGTGTCAGAGAGAAGGAAGTGGGAGTGAATCAAGTTAAGCTCTATGTTGTGATGCATCAAAATGAATGTTTTGACTCTCTGACTCTTGCCTTTTTTCTTTAGGGGATATGAGTCAAGCTCGGCTGGTGGAGGTTGCAGTGGACTTTTCTGTTGGAACACCAACAGATCAAATAGGGAAAAGGTACACTGATTTCATCCTGCTTTTTTCTTCCATACAGTATAGCAGTCAAGTATTGTAGGGATGGGACACGTTGCATGCCAATTGATCTACCACTTTTTACCTTTATCCTTCTGTATAGTAAAAGGGTGTTTCCCTCTCATTGATCACGCTTTATTTCTGCACTTAAACAGGCCAAAGGGACTCCAGTTCATCCTCGAGGCCGAAGTGGGCGATTTTCATTGTTTGGCGAGTGTGCAAAGCAAAAGAAAACGGATAGCAGAATTACAAGATAACTGGGACATTTCAAATACAATCCCTGCAAGTAAAAGATGGTCTTTGGAACTACATTTTTCTGTATTTATTCATTTCGGGTTCAAGTCATTCTTACGAATGCAACCACAGAAAATATCTAGTGTAAAGGTTTTGCCCTTGACGTGGGGCATGTGTTTGGCTCCATCAATTTTTCGTTGCCCGGCGGTGAATAAAGATACTTGGGATGTTCTTCATGGTTTCTTGATATTAGATGCAAATTGTATTTCCTTTTCAATTTTTTTCCGTTGTTTTAGTTGTCATACAGTTATCCAAATTCATTTCCCCAGAAAGTATTCAGGGCACAAAAGACGAGAGGTAACACCCTTCAATATTTCGTGCTACTCAGGCGACTGCTACCATCGAAATCCTGGGAATTCTTAAGTTACTGATGAGTTTTACATGGTTGTGAATTGTGATCGACACTATACAATCTAGAAATTAAATATACTCAAAATAAAAGAATCAAGAAAACTTGCTCACAGCACTTCATGCTACTGATTATTTGTGTTAAAAATGAACCAAACAAAACACCATCTTTTGCTGGCTAAACCATGGTTTTATTAAGCCAAAATTTCTCAGATTGCCTCCACCAAAATTCAGGTGAAGCTGAAATTTGAAATTGAAGTATATAAGTTTGATATTTAGTCCTACGAAAAATACAAAAGGAAACAAAGTTTACTCCTTTAACTCAATAGCTCGTGCTTAAAATTCTCTCTGCAAGCAACAAATCATCAGGGGTTGTGACCTGCAGGACAAGGGATTTAAGAGTGGATTTGTAATTCAAATAAACTACTCTTATTCTGTAAGCATGAAAGAAAATTGACAAGTCTGCACAGAAGAAACATATTTACAGTCTTCCATGGTAAGGTTCAGAGTATATATTTTCAATACCTTGATGTTTGTGTATGATCCTTCAGTAATGTATACTGGATGCTTAAGGTGCTCAACAATAGATACATCATCGGTGACTTCAAGACCCTCTCTGCACAATTACTAATGTCAGAAAAAAACTTTCTTATCCTGGTATTGGTCACCAAACCAGCATTAGGGTGAATTACATGGACCAAACTGTTCAATAATTACACCGGTCCTCCCACTTGTTTCTGAAATTTCAGCGATAGAAAGACCTCAAATTTTCAGCATCCAACAGAATTTATCAATGAGAAAATGACATGGCCAAGTTTAGTAAGTATAGCTTATCTTGATATTAATGGAAGGCCAATTCAACTTTCAGGAGGACCATAATACTCTCCAAAGCCATCCCCATTATAAAATCTTTGGAGACACCAGATCATACTTGACCGAACCCTCTGGCTATTAGCTATGAACAAACATACAGAAACCAATTCTCGGAAATATGTTTTCAATTAATCAATAGCTAACAAGTTTTTATTTGTCCCTCACAAAAACTCAAGCAGTCAGGTTTATAAAACCTCAAAATATGAACCATCATTAAAGGAAATTTTCCTTTCTGACCACATTATGTTTACAAAAATAACATTGGTGTCCACCTCAGATGCCTATCTGTTGTCAGATTATAGGATACGAAAAAGTTCATTCAAGTTCTGCTGATAGATCCTGGATCACAGTGGCAGCTTGATGTGAAATATTATTCCAAATTTGTTTATGCAAAATCAACATATTTAAGGATTAAGAGAGCTCCAGGATAACAGTTATTTGAGAAATTTATAGCAACTAATAATGCTTACCTATTCACTAACTCAAATCCTTTCTTAAGCAACTCAGGTTTCATCACCTGTACAATAAGATTTATATGCAGTTGGATAAATTAGCATTCAAGTGCTATTTTTGAGGAAGTAAAAAAAAATAAAAAATGGTGATGGGTTATAAATCCTTTAAGCATTTAACCTGGGGGGTCTGCATTTCCCAAAGTGTTTTGCGGTCAAGAGTTCTCACTACAAAAGATTCACCATCTGCCTGCATAAAAATTAGTTAACAGATTATAAATTCTGTTAAATGTTAGGATTTATAATGAATGGTTATCTAATTAATGGCATTATCTCACATGATGCCTAGAATATTCTTAGCTATTCTCAGCCATTTAACGCCTCAGATATTTTTGTTCCTGTGTGTACACAGCATAAAAAAAAGCTTCAATGCATACACAAGTAACTTCCAAAGAATATTATGTACCTCCTTGATTGTAGCTTTAACAGGAACACCAAGTACAGCAGCTCCATTTATCCAACCATCTTTAAGGACCTAGGCACAAGCAATTACCATTTACTTGGATAGTCCTTATCTAGAATGAAGTAAGAAGTAGTAAAATCCACAGTTGATGCATTCACACAAGGAAGTATTTCGATCAAACCTTTTCCACATCTTCTGACAATACCAGTGGCCTAGCTGAGTCATGGACGCAGACAAGCTCAGAATTCAAATCAACTTCCTGTGTAGAAAGTGGCATACTATGTTTAAAGATCAGACATTTCCAAACACTAAGATGAATTATTGACTGGTAGCAATCACATACTTTACAGTGAGACACACCAAAGACAAGTAAATTGCTCTCATGCAGTGAAGCAACATCAAGGAAACTCACAAGCAGCTTCGATATGAAATACTTCATAATGAAGAAGGCTATCCTAAAAAAGACATGTTAAGGTATCTTATCAGGGAAATCTTATTATGTTTTAAATGAACTATGAGATATGTTTTGCTGGGGTACTAGCAACAGCACCTCCACCCTCTACTAGAGAGATTAGCAGCTCTTTTAGAGCTTCCCCTTCTCTACTAGTTTGTATTAGATGTTAGCAACCATGCTCTTTTGATCGGAATTATTTGAGCATAATTCTGAAAGCACACCCAAAAACCCAAGAAAGTATCATATATAGATGCTTTAAAACCCATCCTGTAACGGTACAAAATTGATAAAAAAAAAAAATCAAGCATGGTATGGAAAGGGACATGAACTTTTCTCAACCAAAACAGATTGAGGCAACACCTGAAGCCCACTGTATACAGAATCTTGTCTCTCCTTTCCTGGCAGTGCAAATTTAAGGTCTACATTGATCTGTTCTTGACAATCTGAGAAAAGGATAAAAAACTAGTTTGAGTCTCCTGCAATAAAAAAGTTCATTAACAACCCAAGCAGAATCCGTTTCCTGCAAAGGTAGGAAGAGAGAGAGAGAGATCTGGAACCTTCAAAAATGTCCTTGTAGGATGGATCACAGACTACAATAATTTCTTTAACTTCATCCATTTCTGAGAAAGTGTACAAACTGCCAAAATATCATGCAGTCATTTCAGAAGTAGGCATACGTTGCTTACATGCCAAACCTAGAATTGGTGAGCTGAACTGTGAAATATTTTAACCAAAAATAACAGAAATAAACCTTCAAAATCAGGATACTTGAGCTAAATAACCATCCATGATAATTTCAAATGACCATAGGGTGATTTGCAATTGCATGGTATGTTACAGTCTGTCTTGAATGTGCCGTGGAAGTACACAAACCATACCATTGCGTCCAATTATTTCCACACAGATGTGACCTTTGAATGTAAACATCTAAACCTTTTAATTATAACATGCTAACATTTCTTGCTGTCACAAAAATAAGATTCTGGCAGCATGATTAAAAGCTTCTACGGTGGAAAGGGGAGAAAAAAATAGTTGAAAACAGTCGTTGTCATTTACCTATACAAAGCAATAGGCTGGCCAAGAAGTGGTAGATACTGCTTTGGCATGTTTGCCTATGCGCACAAAGATAATAAAACCATCATCTGGAAGATAAAAGAAACTATAGGCAATGACCGAAATTAAAAGCAACTAGTAGATGTCAGCGAAAGAACTTGTGAACTTAAATATGTGATAGCAGATAGCAGAAAATAAACACAAATGCAAACCTAAAATCAAACAAAACAATAATGGCACAGTTAACTCAGAAATGCATTCAATTAAAGTTATTTTTAAGAAACTATCAAACTCAAGTGTATTTACACTTTATATATCTTTTTTCTTTATCCTCTTTTTTAATCAATATGAAAATTAATTATATGTTCAGTAACTCCCTGATTTCTACATAATGCATTGTTATTATTATTATTACCGTTTAAAGAAATGTTAATTGCTATATGGAAAAGTAGATGAATTGAACTTTTAAACCCCAAGAACCTTTAATTCTTGGCTGTGAATGCTCCTAGAGACTCTCCTTTGTTGAAATTATTACTGCTTGGTTGCATCATGTTCTCAGGCACAATACGAGCCAAATCAAAATAAGCAATGCAGCAGAAGAGAAGGGAGAAGTTGTTGCCTAAACCCTTTTGTTAAATATACGAAGCAGCCCCAGTGATGACAGTAACACAGAAAGCCAGTTATGATGATTAGCCACCTGAATCATAGACCACTGGACAGTGACTTGGATTGAGAGTAATGCAAGGCCGAGAGGTAGACCAATCAGAAATAACGAATAGGTATGGTGCATTTGGGGTATAACACACTAGGAAGGTTTAGGAATTGTTCAGCGTAAACATTAATTTGTATCAAGTTACTGAGCTAGGCGATAGATGTAAGACGGTAATTGACCTCCATACACATAATGGGAATTAACACTATCACCCACAGCTTAATGGATATGCTTAACTGGAGCTAGAAATTAACAACCCCATTTCCTAATCAGATTGAACTGAACTGATCCATTACATTCATGAAAGAAAAAGAAGGTTACTCGCAATCTCACAAGCAATCCAAGTGATTGGGAGATCCAACAACTAAGTTAAGATTACGCCTAACAATTGCATGTGGCATATATCAAGCAAGAGAACAGAATCATTGCATTCCGGGATTAGGAGAGAAGATGCCAGGCACATTGGCAAAGACAATGGTAAGACATGCCATAATTTGGAAACCAGAAAGAATCGAAGGCAAATATAATACTGGCAAAGAAAACATACACCCATTCTTTTCCCCTGCCCTCCAGCCAACAGAATAACAGAGACACTCTTCTCTTTAACTACTCCAGGTATCTGGGACAAAAAAAGACAACAGCATAGACTGTTAACAATTACTACCCTTTAGCACACATTAAGAAAGAGACCCAAGTGTATGAAGACTACTTACATCCTCAACTTGAGAAGAGCACTTGGTATTAAAAGGAAGGATTTTGGGCTTCTGGGTCAGCTTGAATTTATGTCCTGAAACCAAACTCCATCAAAACAAAAGCAAGAACATTCATTTAAAAGCAAGAAAGAAGGAAACTTTGGCTTGCCTGGAGATTGAAGGAGGGGATTGGAGTTGAAGTGAAGAGAAGGGCAAGGAAGAGAGTGATTATGAGTGGATGGAAAATATAGATTTACATGAGATTTGAAGGGAGAAGAGAGAGTAGTGAGGTTCGTCTGAGGAAGAAGAAGAAGATGGGGACTCATTTCTCTGCTTCTCTTTGTCTCTTTGGCCTGTGTTTTGGACAAGTGAGAATTTTAACAACGAAAGAAATGGCTTGTCCTCAAACGTGTTTTTTACAGACCACTACTGATTCTCTGGATGGATACACCAACGTTTTTAGCATCTTCTGCTTTGTCGCCTTGTCAGTTGTGTCAACCAGACTCGACGTATCCGAAGAAAAATGTTCGAGTAGATCTTTGCTAGGCTTAAGGTCTGTTTACGAGTATAGATCTTCCTAGTTCCTACTTTTAAGGTGTGTTTTGGTAGAGGCGGTTTTCTTTTTCTTTTTCTAAAAGGTGTTTTTAGGGTCTTTGGTCGACGGCTTATGGAATTATATTCTAAATGGAGTTTCAATCAAATTTGATTTTTTTTTTAAAAAATGAACATTTTTCAAGAGCTATCAAAATAATTTTTTGATTATTTTAATGTGTTAATATCAAATGGAGTCTCTTAAATGGTGCTATCTTGAGTTTGGTTGAAATCTATCTGCTTCTCTTAATGATCAGAACAACAGTCACTTGCAAATCAGGCAGCGTTAGTCTACTTACAAGCTAAACATGTTCGAGTTCTTACAATAGGGTTCAACAAAGCTGGGTCATTCTGCTGAAGAAAGCTGCGCAGTGATCCATTCAAGAGACAAAACAGGAATTCTTAAAAACATTTCTTCGTTCTTAATCAAAATGCTTGCTAGAAAGAGATTCGTGGGGCAAGTTTAGCGACCACTTCTGGAAATTATAACTTTCAGCACGCCATTCTTGATCATCTCGAAGGCACAAACATCTCCCACCTTCAGAGAATTTTCTCTTGCAAATCTTGCCCAGCCGGCAGATAATACAGCTACCCTTTGAGACGAACGGGTGATCAACTTCACCGACCATGATCTATCCTCAACTTGAAGCATAACAAACTGATTTATGTGCTTAAAGTACCTCTCAACGAAGCTCATCGGCACACACTGCACAAGGTATATATGAATTTAACGTAATTGCATATAATCTTGGCGCAAAGTAGGAATGCTTATCCTCTCTAGCATTATCAGAACGCTTCTGTAGACTAATGTTCCAAACATATACTATGATAGCATGATTCTTAGGAACATGCATGCTAGAACAAACCTACCACGTAGGATCTGGCGAGATAAGATGACCGGAGAACGACTTCGAAGAATGGACGTGTTGAGATGAATTTGCTCTCAGTTTCGGAACCTCGAGTAAGCAGCACAGAAGAAGTATTTATTAACCAGGTTTCCCAAACTTGCCCAGGTAAATTTTAACAGTCAAAAAGATGTATAAGAAGTCATTTCTCTTCACTAAATAGTTGAGAAGATATCAGGCCTTACCGGGTTTAACTTTAAATCTTGATTCAGAATGCTCAAACTTCCCAGGTTTATGTTCATCATCAGGGTTAGAAATTCCAGCACCATCTTTGCTCTTCCAATCAGATTGACTCGGTTCAACTTGATTGGCTCCTCCCGTATCTGCTGATACAAAGCAGAAAGCCAAAAGCTGAGTCAGATGAAGGGAGAATTTCTTATCCAGAAGAAAATATATCACTCAATCAATCCATCGAAGAAAGAGAGGGAGGAGGTTTTTTACTCACCGGATGACAGGAGACTCTCTACATCCTCCGGGCGGAAAAACACAACTTTGAATGACATTTCAGTGATATTAATCAGTTCAAAGATGCAAAAGTCGCCAACAGCCAGCTTATTGTCCTTGGCAAAAGCCATCCAACCATGACAGAATACGACTCTAGATTTTGTGCGATTGCAGTACTTAACCGGCCAGGTTCTACCATCCAGAACAGAAAGGGTGACATAACCATGGTTTTTGGTGAAATACTTTCGAGCAAAGCTGCTTGGTACACACTACAAAAGTTCAAAAAAGTTGGAAAAAATATCTTAGTTTCAATCAAGAGAGGAGAGAACAGAAGTTCAGTCATCTGTGTGCTTCTTCCTATCTGAAAAATACTGCACAGGGAAATTGGAGCAAACAAAAGTATGGCACCTCAGGTTTTCAATTTAAACTTGAAAAATTACCAATCTATATGAAGTATGGACGTATGATGGTCTCATGGCAGCCTTGAAGAAGGGATTTTCAGATTTGAAAGCTCGAGTTCTGCCTAGAGCTTTAGCTTTTTCATAGCTTGTCAGTGGTCGCATATTTGCATTAGCCCCAGTATGTGATAATCTTCGACCACCTCTGATGGATTCTTCCTCTAAAAAAGAAGTAAATTTATGAGAAAAGCATTTGACACCAGCTTGTTTTCCAATCGAAAAGACATCAAATAATATCATATTTCAATCTACATACCATCAAGTCCCCTTACAGAACAGCGCAACTTTGCCTTCTTCTTGGACTTCATCCCCCTAGATCGAGTGTTTAGCTTTGAACACGTCCCAGTTTCAAAAGTTGAATTGGCTCTCCCCATCTTGTGAGACCGAGGACATGGCAATGGTGATTCCTTTCTTGTTCTTCGCGATGGTGAAAAGTTGTCCAAGATTTCAACCGAGTTACTTTCTTCCATTCTTTCCTCATGGTTGTTCTTAAGTGGATAATCCATCTCGGTGGCAGTGTTGTCAAATATGAGGACACGGAAATCACAATTTCCTTCATATTCAAAAACAAGGAAGTGGCCACAGGCTACAGAGTAGTGTTCTGCAAATTCTTTCCAGCCCTTTTGCAGCCAAACTTTACCATCACACTTTGTCAACTCAATTTCCCAAGCCTCACCATGGACCTTGAGGTGTGCCAGATTTGTGAGATCCATCCCATATCTTGTCACAAACTTTTGTGGAAGCATCTGAAACAAATACCAAAGAAGAAAAATGATATTTTAAAAGGCACCAATTGATATTTTACATGCAAAAGCTACTGGAAACAGAGCAGAATCATGGAGAAAAACAGAGCTAGTTAAGCTGATGATCTACCAAAAGCACAATCAAGCATGTCAATGCCATAGATGATTTGTCATGAAGTGAATAGTTTTAGATTGTAAAAATGGCTCACCAGCTTTCCTTCACGAAGAGAATCCTCGAGAATTACTTTGAAAAAATGGGGTGGTTTTGCCACAAACACCGAGGGTTTAGCATCACCTTCACCCATTGTTAAGCAGAAAGCAGCTCAAGGGTGGTCGTCCCTGTGCTACTTCCTAACAGTGAGAGTTCTATCTATATAGTTATACACAAATAGAGCTCAACTGACCCCACTGTAAACCAGTGTGTGCTTGTGCTCCTTGTAGCTCGTCAGCTCTGTGAATCATAATTGGGTTATTAAAGAAAGTATCAAACTCCATTGAATGTTCACCAACCTCCTAAATACAAGCATGCATGGATGTCACTACAAAAATGCTTTCAGAATGACAAGACACTCACATTGGTTTGAATATTTAATACTGATTTTAAGATTCAAATTCTAGAAATCAAGAGATGAAAGTGGTTTAGAATTCTATCGTTATTTTTCAAAGTGTTTTTCGCTTATAAATATAATAAAATAATATTTTTTTTATTTTTTAAAAATTATTTTTGATGTCAATACAACACTAAAACAAATTTAATTTTAAATAAAAAAATTATTTTTTAAAAAAATTATTTTTGAAATGATTTCACAAATTATAAAATTCTTGAAATAAAGGGATGGATCAAAATATTGCTGCTAGGCGCAAATAACCAACCAGACTGACCAGGTAGATAAATCAAAAATATAAAAATAAAAACTATAGTTAAAACAATCAAAAATATTTTAGTGCGTGTCTGGTGAGAATGAATACATAAAAACATAATTTATTTGTCACCAAATCCTTTTATTTGAGATTTTTACTCTTCTAAATTTATTTATAATCAAGAATTGTCTACAATTTCAAGTAAGGTTATCAATACTGTTTTGTTTCCACCGAAACGGTCGAAACATTTCATACCAGTTAAAAAAAAAAGACAAAATAACATTATTTTTATCTTGGTTTAAATTTCAGTCCGTTTCATATTTCTCGGCCAAATACCAACCAAAACATACCAATATCACTTCATCTGTGTCGTTTCGGCTACAGGAAAAAAAATCATTTTACTTTTCAACCTTCAAGCCAGCACACATCCTTAGACTTGAGATCACTTATATCTATGAAAAGACTCACGTGACTGTTGTGTAAGTGATCCTTAGACTTGAGATTACTATGTTATCTTCTATAGAGAATGTTATGTTTTGATTTTGTTGCATGTTAATTTAAAGGAGGTAATAAAAAAGCAATTATTGGGTATAGCATGAATTATATGAAGATATTTGAGTAATCAAGAAAGAATCCATCACCCTAAATAAATTAAGAGTCATATTTAATCTCTTCTCAAATAGTATTGACTAAGAAATCCCTGGTCAATGTGGAATGATATTTGAAAAGAATTTTAAATTTTATTCAAACGATAAATTAATATTATGCAAAGAACAAAAATAATTTGACATGACAAACATGTTTTAATGTTAAATCAGAAAAGTATTGATGACTATTAATTACTCTAAGAAATATTAAGCTGAAGCAATTCCCGAATAAGAGAGATTGGTTATTCTGCTACAGAAGGCTCATACAGAAGGTATCCCCATAGAGCCATACATTCGATCGAAGTGGATTGAAGAAAGAGTAAAACAAAGAGTTCTTCCTAACCGCTCCTTATCAGTCGCTCCTTCTTGTCTTTTTGAATAAATAGAAATAAGTTGAGGGGTTTCACTATCTGCTCTAACAGACTCTGGCTTCTTCGGGCATCTTAGTCGGGAATCAAAGTCTCTTTCTAAAGAACTTCCTTCGTTCTACCCTATCTTCTTCCTTCCTCTCAAAACAAAGTAGTTGCTTGGCCCCAGCAGCTCGGCGTCCAAATTCTTTCCAAACTCGATCATTTTCGCCATTGAATGAGCTTTCAAGGTCAGAGCTTGGTTGTAGTAGATATATCCCAACGCGGATTAACAAGTAGAGAAACAAACCAGCAAGAATCCAAACACCTATTTTAGAAAGTATGGATACAATGATCTTCGTCTTCTTCACCAGCAGCCGGTATCTATGCCAATCAATACAAGAAGCCAACAGTGCTGTGGAGTCCAGTTTCTTTCGTACCTCTTCAACAATGTCTCCAATAAATAGCGACTCGTGCCTGCATGCATGCAACTCAAAACCAAATTAAAAAAAAAATGGAAACTATATTACAATAATATTTTTTATATTTTCTAAATCTTATCTTTAATATCAGAACATCAAAATAAAACAATCCGAAAACAGCTTAAAAAATTAACAAAATAAAAAATGGCGAAAGCCCTTCCCCTAAACCAGTCTCTAACTACAAATTAACCAGTGTCTAACTACAAATTAACCAGTGTCTAACTACAAATTGTAAAGCAATTTATCAGATCAAGCAGTGAAAAATAAGGGATACATGTGTTGATCATACCTATCCTTCAGAACCATCCCTCCCAGGTATGCAACTTCTTTGAGTGTCGCCTTCCATTTCTCCACCCTCTCCAAATCATCCTGAAAATTATCTCTGTGTTTGGCAAAGGCTTCGGCATAATTCCCAGTCTGCTCCCCAACTTGAGATGGATCCACATCGTAGAAAACAGGTAGAACAATATGCCCAGCAATCCTCTTACGATCCATGATCATAACAAGTTCGTCGAGGCACCATGACGAAGAAGCATAATCTTTAGAGAGCACAACAACTGACATCTGCGATTCTTGGATTGCCCTTTCTATTTCTGACTCGATGTTTTCTCCTCTCTGGATATTGTTATCGTCTCTGAAAGTGACAATCTCTGCCTTGGTCAACGTCGAGTAAAGGTGATCGGTGAAGTTCTTGCGGGTGTCTTCGCCTCGAAAACTCAAGAACACTTGATAAGTGTAAGATGAAAAATCCATCGATCAATACAAGAAAAACTCTCAAAGGGATCACGAGAATCAGTTTTTTACAGAAAGAAGTAGGAGAGAAGGATAGTGTCTTCAAAATAAAATCATTGAAGCTTGTCGATGCTTAGTCGTCTTCTGTAACTGTCATATATGCTCCTTCCGCGTTCTCAATGAAGTTTCTCGGTAGCAGCAGGTGTTGACTATTTCACCACATCTTTGGAGCACAAATGAAACGCATTTACTTCAAAATATGTATTTTCATTTCATAATTTTTGTCTTATTTTTTTAATATTATATCAATAAATACAAAATTTTATTATATTTACCATTATTTTAAAATATAGATGGCCTCGTAAATCAACTTGGATCCAACCTCATATGTTGACTTAGGTTATGGTTGACTCGGCCCTAAATTGTTCTGAATTGGAAAAAAAAAATGATTGACTCGATAACCTGATCAAAATTTAGTATCAATTTATTGATTTTCTTTGAATTTTTTTTATCAAAACAATATTTTTAAAAAAAAAAAAAAAGTTGATACTCCTAATCCATGAATTGTATTTTGTTTTAACTCAATCTTGGATCAGGTTCTAAACTATGATATTTACTATATTATATATTTAAAATTAAATATAATTGAAGAAAAAAATATGAAATCTATTTTAAAAAAGAATAAAAAAATAAAATTAGGCATTTAAATGTGAAAAATTCACTTAACTGTCGAAATGCTTTCTGTTTTTTGGTAGGATTACACTGGTGAACAGGTTACTACCGAGAATCTGTATGCAGTAATTGTTGGTAACAAAGTGCTGTCAAAGGTAGAAGTGGCAAGGTTGTGGATAGCAAGCCCAATGACAGGATCTCCTTGTACTATTCTGACCATGGAGGTCCTGGTAAGTAATTTTTCTACCTTTTTCATATCCTTTGTCCCCAACGGCGTGGTAAATTGCTTAATATTTGTGTAGTAGGTCTTGAGTTTGAGTCAGAACGTATATCTCTTGTAAGAATCTGAGATAGCCAGAGTTTTACTTGCTCATTTTGGCCCACAAAATATACTTTCCGGAAAGTAAAGTTTCCCCAAATTCAAAAAAAAAAAGTTTCTTAGCCTTCAAAATGCCATTAGTCTTGCCATTTGGTCTTAGATATTTCAGTTTCTAGTTCAACCATAACAACATCAATCTTAAATACTCCAAAATGTTTTTGTTTGTTTGTTTTTCAACTTGATATTGGTATTTTATGATATTGGCATGAGAAAATCAGAACCTATTTACGGGCCCCATTCAGTGTAGAGTAAGGATTAAAGATTGCTTATGTTAGAAACCAAAATCTATATTCTAGAGAGAGAGAGAGAGAGAGAGCAATAACCAGTCCCCCCATAATCAAACTTTAAGTATTTTTTCTAATGTCGTAGACGATGGTATTTTTAGGTTCTATTCTAGTTAACAGTACAATAAATTTAGGCATGCTAATGCAGTACTTCTAAGAAGACGATGAAAGATTTACAGCAGCATGTGAATCAACATCCCAGAAGAACAGCAGGAACTCTTAAAGCGAATGGAAAGATTATTGGTTCTATTAACATTCAGAAGACGAAGTTTTTGATGCTTGATTCAACAATGGTAGATAATTGAACATTCTACAATTTCAACACCGGTTCATATGAAAGGATTTCATGACAAATATATTAGTGCATATTTGGTGATGTGGTATATAATATTTTTTAATTAAAAATATATTGAAATGTTATATATATATATTAACACATTAACAAATATTTTAAATTTAATATTTTTTTTCATGTAAAAAACACTTAAAAAACAAGTTCAACTACAAAAAAACACTTCCATAAAAAACTTATTTGAAATCCTTGGATGCAAGCAAAGGTCTTTTACTAGGTGTAATGAAAATGTACTGAAAATTAATGGAAGGATATGGCTTGGAAGGATCATTAAAGGCTCTTCAGTTGATGCAGAACAGATTGCCTTAGAGTTTGAAGAAGCACTGGACATGAAGATGAAGAAGAAAGATCGGTCCAAAGCCAAAGAACAACAGTGAATGCAGAGGATTGGAGAATTAATTTGCTGGAATTATGGCAGTTTATGAATCTTTCATATTCCAGCCGTTATGCTTACCATTATTGTCTTTAATTTCATCTTTAATGTCTTTATTTCTTTCCTTTATTTCAGCCTAATTGTAATCTGCAACCATAATGGTTTAGCCTTAAGGATGCTTGTAAGCCTATTTAAAGGCAATGAACGAATTGCAGAAACACAATAAGAATTATTTGAGTTTCTTTTCCAATTAACGTGTTATTTTACTTACAATTTACGTTGGTAAATTGTTGGTGCTTCCGTTCTGCGTCATCAATGGACTATAAGTTATTAATATTTGTAAGAGATATTGTTAGTTTAATATATCTTATAATTAATTGGTTGATTATATGTGGTATTATTATATTGTATAAATACATTATACATATTTTTTATTAATAAATTAAAGTTTTAGATTTTTTTTAATATTTAAATAATATAATATTAAAT
This sequence comes from Salix caprea, assembly GCA_964035475.1. Lineage (NCBI taxonomy): Eukaryota > Viridiplantae > Streptophyta > Magnoliopsida > Malpighiales > Salicaceae > Salix > Salix caprea. Next base: position 795,769 of record OZ037752.1, read on the forward strand.
TAATAAATCTAATATTTGATTTATGAATGCAGTGTAAAAATAAAATTCATGGGACAAATATTATGTAAAAACATTTATAAGGTTGTTATAATTATAAAATTCATATTGCATCAAAGCACTATTTCTAAAATGATCATAGTCAATGCTATCTTAAATACTGAACATTTACTATAGTCGTAGAAACTAACACTTATTATGTTCTTTCTTTTATAAAAAGAATCAATTACTCTCATAAGGTGAGGTATATGAGAAATCTAGAACTAAAATGAAGGTGTTTGTCATAAGATATATATACTAAACTAACTCGCATGAGAATTTTCATGTGTAGAGATCACTTATATCTATGAAAAGATTCACGTGACAGCTGTGTAAATGATCCTTAGACTTGAAATCACTAAATTATCTTCTATAGAGAATGTCATGTTTTGATTTTGTTGCATATCATTTTAATTTAGGTAATAAAAAAGCAATTTATTGGATATAACATGAATTATACGAAGGTATTTAAGTGATAAAAAAATGATTCATCACCCTAGATGAATTAAGAAACATATGTTATTCGTTCTCAAATAGTATTGACTAAAAAATCTCTGGCCAATGTGGGATGATATTTAAAAAGAATTTTAAATTTTATTCAAACAATCAATTACTATTGCACAAATAACAAAAATGATTTAACATAACAAACACATTTCATGGTTTAATGTTAAGTCAGAACATTATTGATGAAAGACTATTAATTATAGTGAGAAATATTAAATCAAATCACTAATGACTTTTCTAATATTTAGAAGATCATGACATGTTGATAGACGATGCACTTGCTCCTCATATATAAATTAATCAATATTTAGACATAGTAATTCTTTTCTCCTAAATAGAGATTCCAAATATTTTTCACTGATGATCAGTGTGATTTATCGTTAGAGACCTGATAATTAGATGACTTATGGATCAAAACAACTCAGAATATAAATATTTTTATTTAAAATCAAAAGAGATTATATCTTAAGATAATAAATCATTAAACAACTTACAGTCTAACAATATTCTAGAGAATTCCATATATTATTTCATTTTATTATTTCTACTACATGTATATTATTTAAAAACCCAATAAATACTTGATATAAACCAAAGAATACCTGTACAAATACCATCTCAACCAATCAATTCATTCAAATATTATACATTGCAATCTTACATGAGAGTGCTTTTCTACGTACACAGTTGTAGCCCCGCAGACCACCACGTTTCAAAGCTAAAAGAAATGCTTTTTAAGTTTTAAACATAATTTTAATCCTGAAAGATCATATCAAATATTAAGATAGACAGAATGCTAGCACCAACGAGCAAATGATTTTGATTCCTGTATCAATATTTTTCTGGGTCCCAGCACTCGAGATTTCTATACCCAGACTTCTCAACGTCTGAACTCCTATACCAGAATCTTTCAACATCTCAGCACTCGTGATTTCTTTACCGTCGATTTTCAGATTTGTCCACGTCCGATGGCTATCGGCCCCAGCCCCTCGGAATCCAAATCCTTTCGTTGGATGAGAGGCCATATGCTCGTCAACGCCTGATTGTAGATACATCCAAAGGCCGATCCATTTGTAGAGAAACAAACCAACAAAAATGAAAACACCTGTGAGATAAAGTATGTGTAAAATCATCTTCGTCTTCTTCATGAGCAGCCGGTATCTATGCCAAGCAATAAAAGGAGCCAACAGTGCTGTGGAGTCCAGCTTCTTTCCTACCTCTTCAACAATGTCTCCGATAAACAGCGACTCATGCCTGCATATATTCAAGCACGTTAAAACTACTCAAGATTTTCTTAATTACAGTATAGATATATATATACATATCTATCTGTGTTGATCATACATACCTATCCTGTAGAACCATCCCTCCCAGGTATGCAACTTCTTTGAGTGTCGCCTTCCATTTCTCTACCCTCTCCAAATCATCCTGAAAATCATCTCGGTGTTTGGCAAAGGCTTCTGCATAATTCCCTGTCTGCTCCCCAACTTGAGATGGATCCACGTCGTAGAAAACAGGTAGAACAACATGCCCAGCAGTCCTCTTACGATCCATGATCATAACAAGCTCGTCGAGGCACCATGACGAAGAAGCATAATCTTTAGAGAGCACAACAACTGACATCTGCGATTCTTTGATTGCCGTTTCTATTTCTGACTCTATGTTTTCTCCTCTCTGGATACTGTTATCGTCTCTGAACGTGACAATCCCTGCCCTGGTCAACGTCGAGTAAAGGTGATCGGTGAAGTTCTTGCGGGTGTCTTCGCCTCTAAAACTCAAGAACACTTGATAAGTGTAAGATGAAAAATCCATCGATCAACACAAGAAAAACTCTCAAAGGGATCACGAGAATCAGTTTTTTACAGAAAGAATCTGGAGAGAAGGGTGTTGTCTTTAGAATAAAATAATTGAAGCTTGTCGATGCTTAATCGTCTTTTGTAATTGTCATATTTCTAGGAATGCTCCGCCGCGTTTTCAATGAAGTTTCTCGGTAGCAGCAGATGTTGACTACTTTACCGTCCTAGGTCTTTTTAGTTTACGTGCTTGATTTGGCATTTTAAAATTATTTTGAAAAAAATTATTTTATTTTAAAAAAAAATTTAATAATTTTAAATTATTTTATGTTGACTAATTCATTGGTTTTTCTTTTGACTTTTTTTTTTATTAAAACAGTATTATTATTTAAAAAAAAGAAGTTAAAGTCATTCTCCTTATCCATGACTAGTATCTTCACCCTCCTGGGTCTCTCAAGTTTACGTGGTTGTCATGGCATTTCAAAATACAAATATATTTTATTTTAAATTTATTTTTTAAGTAATTAACAATAAGCTAAATGGTGCGGGGAAAGCATGTAGCTCCCCACACATTTCATTGCTACAATGCTTTTTTCTTTTTTCTTTTTTCTTTTTTTGCTTTTTTTCTTTCTAATTACGTTTTCTTTTGTTTTTTTCTAATTATTTTTTTCCATAAATTGTTTTTTTTGCTGGTTATATTTTTTATTTTTTTTTCCTTTGCCACTTATATATATATATATATATATATATATATATATATATATATATATATATATATATTATTTGTTTTTTATAATTAGGGTATTTAGGCTAGCTTAAGCACACCATGATTACTCCGATTTTTTTATAGTTTTTTTTCCTCAGTATGTTTATTTTTTCTGATTATATTTTTTTTATTTTTTCCATGAATTTTTTTTTGCTGGTTATATTTTTAATTTTTTTTCACTTATATATTTTTTTGTTTTTTATTATCTGAGTGTCTCAGTTAGCTTAAGGGCACCACAATTAATCCTCAAATTCAATTTTTTTTTTGATAATCAGAGTGTCCAGACCAGCTTATGCATACCACGACTAATCCTTGGACCTACTGTTTTTTGCTAAAGTGTTTTCCTGTTGGTACTTTTTTTTCTTATGCTTTTGTTTTATTCACTTATACATTTTTTTTTATAGCCGATATCTACAGGCCAGCTTAAGTACACTATGACTAATTCTCGAACCGAATTTGTTTTTAAAACAATATGGATTGTTACAGAACTTATACATTTTTTTATAACCATGGTCTCTAAGCCATCTTAGACTATTTTTTTATTTTTTTTACTTATATATATTTTTTTATAACTAGGATCTTCAGGGCACCTTAAACGCACCACAACTAATCCCTGAACCAATTTTTTTTTTATAATCAGGGTGTTCAGGCCAGCTTGCACGCACCATGACTAATCTCCGGACCAATTTTTTTTTCTTATGTAGTTTTTTTTATGACCGGGGGGTCTTCGGTCTAGCTTAAGTGCACCACAACTAATTTCATTTTATTATTTCTACTGCATGCATATTATTTATAAACCCAATAAATACTTGATATAAACCCAATAAATACCTGTATAAATACCATCTCAGTCAATCAATTCATTCAAATATTATATATTGCAATCTTACATGAGAAATGTTTTTTTTTAAGATTTAAACATAATTCTAATCTTGAAAGATCATATCAAATATTAAGATAGACAGAATGCTAGCACCAACGAGCACATGAGCACATGACTTTGATTCCTGTTTCAATATATTTCTTGGTCCCACAATCCTTCATCATCTCATTACATTACAAATAAGCTAAAACATATCATTTTTTACTGTAGCAATTTACCGTGATTTGTGAGAATAGTTACAGTGAAAGGACGGCTTTTCATTAGAACAAGTGGGATAATAATTCCATAGAAAATATATATTGTTAAACGCGTGTTTACAAATGAAGAAAAAGGGAACGTCCAATACACTTGCATGATAAGGAAAGAGTGAAGGAGGGGTGGTAGACTTTGACTTTGGAGTCTGGACTTTAGTTTACAGTAACTAACGAGTGACTTGATTGCGTGTTGTGCTAGATTTTTTTTATCAACACTATAACAAGGACTGTCGCAGGGCTCTTGGTCCCGGCGATATCATTTTGCTCCAGCATCCCGGCGATCTGGCGTTGTATATCAGAATCTTGCATCAGCCCCAGCACCTCGGAGTCCACATCCTTTACAAACTCGATCATGGTCGCCAATAAATGAGCTTTCAAGATCAACGCCTTGTTGCAGATTTTTATGTAGACATACAAACCACAAAGAATCAAAAGACCTATGAAAAAAAGTATGTTTACAATCACCTTCGTCTTCTTCATGAGCAGCCGGTATCTATGCCGATCAATACAAGAAGCCAGCAGTGCTGTGGAGTCCAGCTTCTTTCCTACCTCTTCAACAATGTCTCCGATAAATAGCGACTCATGCCTGCATATATTCAAGCTAGTCAAGATTTTCTTACAGTATATATATATATCTGTGTTGATCATACATACCTATCCTGTAGAACCATCCCTCCCAGGTATGCGACTTCTTTGAGTGTCGCCTTCCATTTCTCTACCCTCTCCAAATCATCCTGAAAACGATCCTGGTGTTTGGCAAAGGCTTCGGCATACTTCCCTGTCTGCTCCCCAACTTGAGATGGATCCACGTCGTAGAAAACAGGTAGAACAATATGCCCAGCAGTCCTCTTACGATCCATGATCATAGCAAGTTCGTCGAGGCACCATGACGAAGAAGCATAATCTTTAGAGAGCACAACAACTGACATCTGCGATTCTTCGATTGCCCTCCTTATTTCCAACTCGATGTTTTCTCCTCTCTGGATATTGTTATCGTCTCTGAAAGTGACAATCTCTGCCCTGGTCAACGTCGAGTAAAGGTGATCGGTGAAGTTCTTGCGGGTTTCGCCTCTGAAACTCAAGAACACTTGATAAGTGTAAGATGAAAAATCCATCGATCAACACAAGAAAAACTCTCAAAGGGATCACGAGAATCAGTTTTCAACAGAAAGAAGTAGGAGAGAAGGATAGTGTCTTCAAAATAAAATCATTGAAGCTCGTCGATGCTTAATCGTCTTCTGTAACTGTCATATATGCTCCTTCCTCCTTTTCAATGAAGTTTCGCTCTAGCAGCAGGTGTTGACTATCTCAGCACATCTTTGGAGCACAAATGAAACGGACTTACTACAAAATATGTAATTCCATTTTTTATTTCTTTAATTAAAAAAATATGTATATATTATATCAATATATACAAAAAAAAATTCAATGAAGTTTTGCAGTAGCAACAGGTGTTGACTATCTCAGCACATCTTTGAAACACAAAGACTTACTTCAAAATATGTAATTCCATCTCTTATTTTTTTAATTAAAAAAATATGTAAATATATTATATCAATATATACAAAATTTTCATATTTCTAGGAATGCTCCTCGGCGTTTTCAATGAAGCTTTGCAGTAGCTGCGGGTGGTGACTATCTCACCGTCCTATGTCTCTTCAGTTTACGTGCTTGATATGGCATTTCAACTTTTATTTTAAATTTATTTTTTTGTAATTTTATATTATTTGATGTTGACTAATTCATTGATTTTTTTTTAATTTTATTATTAAAACAATATTTTTTTTCAAAAAAATTAAAGTCTACTCTCCTAATCCATGACCTATATCTTGGTTTTGAGCTATGATATTTACTATATTATATGTTTAAAATTAAATATAATTGAAGAAAACAATATAAATTCTTTTTAAAAAAAAATATAAGAAACATATTTAGGACATTAGGGTAAAAAAACACAGATGCTCAGCTCATAAACCCAACCAACCACCCAACCAACCTTAAGAACCCGATAACTGCAAATCAGTGAGGAAAAAAGAAAGTTGGAAAGCATAGAAGAAAATGGGGAAACCTTTGGGATCAACAGGAGAGTTCTTCAGGAGAAGAGACGAATGGAGGAAGCATCCCATGCTCACCAACCAATTCCGCCACGCCACTCCTGGCCTCGGCATCGCTCTTGTAGCCTTTGGCATCTATCTTGTTGGAGAGCAAGTCTATAACAAGATTTATGCTCCTTCCTCTGACCACTCCTCTTCTCACTCTCACTGATTTAGAGTATGTTGGTTTGTGTGTCTTTTTCCTTGAGGTAAGATGGGTTATATTTTTCTAAAAAAATTAATGATGGGTTTTGTGATTCATATCTGTTTTGATGTTTATTTGACTGGTTTTCTTGGTTTGGATTTGAAATTATGGTGATGCAGTCTCTTAATTGTTTGATTTACCAAAGATTTTTGTTGCTGTTAGTTGGAAATTAGAGGTTGTTCTAATTTGGATATATTTGTAATTAATAATTACATGAACTTTTAGGGTTTGACTTGTGATTTTGGTTTGGTGACATGAATGTGTTTTCTTGTTCTTGCATTCTCTATGATGATTGATAAAACAGTGGATCCCTTGATGAATCTTTCGGTCTTCAAGGCTAATAGATTTTCAATTCCTTGTAGACTGTAGAATGTAAAATCAGCAATTTATAATGCCCTAATATACAATTACTGAACCATAATTTGGAATCTGTATATGTGGCAGTCGAAATTGTTCTTTTCTTGTTGTGCTACATCCAGGTTCCTTTACCCTTAATTATGCAATTCACTATCTATTTTTGAGAATCATGCATTTCTTTGAAATGTTAGGTTTCTTTAATCATTGTCAGTTTTACTGAAATGAGTATGTTTTAGTATGCCTGCTTTATTTATTGCCCCCTTTCCTTGTGTGATGCTGTGATGTGGATGTGAAGTACAAATGGAGGAGTGCATTGCAGAAGAGTTCATACATGGAATTAAAATAAGATAGTTAAACAGGGAAGTGCAACTGGAGTGCTTTATGATGATTGTAAAGTTCTTGTTAAACTGAAGGGCAGTTTAATAAACTCATGATTAAATTGATTATACTCTAAAAATAATGAGTCTGGCACCAAACATTCTATGTATTCATGAAATCAGCAGACTTGAAGTGTGGTTATTAAGATGGCCTTAAAAGAATACAAGAAAGGATTGAATAGAAAGTTACAGCTCAAAGTACTTAACCTTTGAAGCATATAATGATGGTTCTCAGAACAAAATGTGGAAATGAGTAAATTGGTTGGCTGCTTGTTTTTTTCTGCAAATCACACCCCTGCTATGTATTCTTCTCTACAATATACTGGAGGAGCTAATATTGCACAAATACAAGGATGAGTTATTTTAATGTCCTGAAATAATTAAGATATACTAATTGAAAGACAGATGTTCCTGTATTAGTTTACAGGCTTGCATAATCACGTTGTTGTAGTTCCCATGGTTGGCCAATTACCTACTAAAACAAGCCAGCACCATGGTAGAAATGGTTTTCTTTGATGTACTCTTTGAGGGATTGCAATTTCAACCTGTGCAAATCACTATTTATATCACATTGAAATGGTAACATGTTTTGATGGAAGACCTGTTAAGGCTAATGCATGCAGACTAGTTATGATCCGAAAGCCCTTGTCTTTTGTTTTTGGCAAGTTGATTCTTAATGGATGACTGGTTTTGCAGATGGATGTTTGTCGGGAGCCCGAAGCTTGGATTGCCTGTAAGGCTCTTGTTTCAATTCGGTTCAATAAGCTTTGTTTCGCATTGAGACTTGGGGTCTGGTAATTTTACTTAGTATGTCCAGTTTTTGGAACATGGACTGGTAGATGTTTGTTTGCTGTGTGGCCATGTTGGCAATCCAACCATGGGCTAAGACATTAAGGTCTTGCATGCATCTTGTCTTGAATAAGATTCCATCTTCTTTTTTTCTCCTCTTATTTTGCTTGTTTGTTTCCTTGAAATAAATCTAATAGAGTGATAACCATTCTTCCAACTTTTCTTGTCTTGTTAACGCTAAGATCTCATGAGGGTCGGCAATTTATCTAGTGAGACTTGTAAAAGATTGGATTTCAGTTAATTGAGGAGCAAAGGCTTTGGAGCGACGAGCATCACAACTACAATAACAAATTTTATTTATTTATTTATTTAAAAAAAAAGAATTGATTATTCGAATGTGGGATTGGATTGTGAGCACCATAAAAATATTATCAGAAACATGAAAGCATCTCGAAGAGAATATTTCTTTCTTAATTTGAAAGTCGAGGCCTTTCCAAAGTCACCAGCAAGGTATATGATAAAATACATCTGTGGCCCCGGAAAGCAGAAACATCAAGCAATGATCGAGGCCACTCTCTGCTGCTCTCTAGTGGTCAAAGCCACTAGTGGAAGCAAATAAAACAACGGCAACTAGTTGCGTTGTTTAGGGGTGTGACACGCCCCATGATAGATGATGGGTAGGCAGAAGGCCCAATTATTTTTTTATTAAAAAAACATTATTTTAATATACTCGGAAATATAAATTATCATATAAAAATATCCAAGAGTTTTGACAAAATATCAGTAACCTTGGTCTCTTCGATTTGGGTTTTATAATTAAAAAATCAATGCCTCTTGACCTTACATTAGCTTGCTTAAAAATCAATTATCTGACGAAGATATTACACATTGTATGAGATTGGTGCGAGAAGTGCTCTTGAAATTATTTAAAGAGAGATTTGGGTTTTTTTTTTTTTTTTTTAATATGGCGTGTTTATATTTTCTCAGCTAATGATCTCATTTTATACATACATACTATAATCTTAAGTTCTTTTTCTTAAAATAAATCATTAAAAAAATATTATAATTTATAGTTTTTTTAACTTGTTCTTTCAAACATCAACTACAAAAGTTATATTTTGATTATGATGGTTTTAACATGTCAATGCAAAAACTATTTATAAAAAAACAATTTTTTTCTTTTTTTAATCCAAAAATATTTGTTTTATAAAAGTATTTACACTAAGGTCTTATTTGACATTGCATTTCAAAAATATTTTTGAAAAAAATTCAAAAAACAATATTTTTATTTTTTACTTTAAATTAAAAAAATAATGTTCTTGAATCATTTTCATATGTTGATGTCAAGAATGATTTAAAAAAAAACATTATTTTAAAAAATATTTTAAAAAACAACTTCAACAATAGTTTCAATCATAACTAATAAATCACCAAACACGTGCTTACCTTTCTTTTTCTTTATATATATTTAGTTGTAAAGCAACCTGCTGGCAAGCTATCTTTATTCCACCTTTTATTTCCCTAGAGGAATATTGTCATATAGTTTATGTTTCTTCTCTTTTTTTATTAGCTGCTTTAATTAAAAAAAAAATGTCCCCCACCGACATTCAAATTTTATTTATTTTCAAATTATTTATTATAAACTTTGATCTCATGGCTTGCATAAGTGTGCACACACCTATAAAATTGACTATATAATATGACACCAATATATTTGCTTTGGTCCTTACAAATCATTAGTATTCTTCATGAAAATTAACTCAAAAAAAGAATAAATCAACCCTACTTGCCTTAATCAATCTACCATTGTTGTTTTTATTTATTTTTAAAGGATCATGTTACCTCCAAAGTTATTCACTCCAAAACGTTTTAAATAAGAGTTTATTTTACATTTCTATTTTACATGTTTTTAATAATACAATGCAGGTGCATTTATTTTTAATTAAATAATTAAAATAATATTTATTTATTATATAAACATCTCAAAACCTAATAAAAAACATAAAAAAGTATTTTTAAAATAAAAAACAGTTTGAAAAATGGGTTTATTATTAATTTTATGGGTAAGGTAAGATCATCGGAAAGTGTGTTTTTATTAACAATTTTGTGTATAAACTTAAGCGTCAAATACCTTAATTTCAAGGAAGGACCCAAATCATTTTCCCAAGTCAAATTAAAATAAATAATAAAATAATGAAATCCCACTCCCTTATAACTACAAACCAGGAACAGGCTTGTTCCATCCTCCCCTCTCTATAGCTAAGCCTCTCTCTCTCTATAACGACTTTGACTACACCCGCTTTCTCCCTCAAGAACAATCAAACTCGTTCACTGACTCACAGAGTAACTCATAATTTGCAGTGTCAAGGCAATGGCAGGCAGTGCACTATCGGTGGAGGAGTTTTTGAAAGAGTGCCAGAAGTCAGGGGATGCAGCGTACGGTGCGTTTCGCTCGCTTTTAGAGAGACTGGAGGACCCGAATACCCGAACTGCAGCTCGGATCTTCCTCTCCGATCTCTATAAAAGCGTCGGTGACTCCGATCAGTGCCTTGAACAATACCATTTCCAGATCCAAGATATCTACTTGGATCAATACCAAGGTACGTGGTGGTGGTAAGTGCTGGTCATTTCTCTTACCAAGAACAAACAAACAATGTGTGTGCTTGGTTTCTGAGAAAATAGAAAGAAACGGAGATCAAGAGTTGAATTTCGAGTTTATTGAGTTGATTTATTTCCAGTTTTACGACTGTTTGGTTGCTGAGAAACTTTCAAGTCTGAAAAGGAATGAAAGTGACGTCATTTTGTTTCCGGAAAACGCTATAAATAATCGACTTCCGAGTAATCCTTTTCCGTTGGATGATTTAGCGATGAGTTTTTCTAAAACAATATATAGCTAAGCCAATGCTTTCTGATTTAGTAAAAAAATGGATTTAGGAACTAATAATTCACAGTTTATGTATTTGTGAATCTGTTTAGTTTGATTTGTTAGTGTTTTTCTTGGAACTTGTCACGACTGCTTGTTTTGGAACCTTGCTTGTGGTTCTCATGAGCAGCTAGTGAATTCTTTGTCCGTTCTCGAAATCGTGGTTTCCAAGAAAACAGAAAACGAGGAATTTCTCAATAATAATAATAATAATAATACTCCACTAGTAATCGAAAACGACTCCATCTTGTAGAGCCAAACAATAATTGTAATAATGAAGAGACTAGTAGCTTTGAGACTTGGATTATTTGAAATCTGTCGTTATCCCTGCAAAATCCAACAACTTTACAGTGTTTGGTGTCTTTTACTTTTGGTTTGCTTGTACTCTGTTGTTGTCTTTATTGCCTTTTAATTTGAAACATGTTACCTATTGATTTGGTAAAGGGCAACACAGGATAACGTAATTCAGTTGGAACTATTTTCTCCCTTAACTGCCAGTAATACTTATTTCCTTTAGGATAATCTAACTGCAAGTCTATCAAATCACTGGTTCAGATCTTAAAATTAAAATAATTCAAGCAAAGATGGATTTAATTCATCTCAAGAAGAAGAAGAGAAACAGAGAGGGTGCTGATTTTAATTTCAAAGATATGTTTGATCCATATTAAAAAAAAAGTTAACAGAGAGTTCTTTAAATAGGCAGCATTTCTATTTGTAGCAAGTAAAACGTGCACTAATTATGCAATTGTCATTTGTTTCAAAATCTGAAGAAATTTAAAACTGAGTTTATAGAACTTTTTACCAGTTCAAGGTCACTCTTCCAGATTAATGCTACATCACTTCCAAGCTATTATGAAGTAATCATTTTGTGACTTTCACTATTTTACAATAGAAAACTCCTTTTTTTTTCGAGTTTTGCCTATAGGATAACAGGGTGATTGCGAATCCCGGTCTTCTTTTGAAAATATTGAATCCATCCAAATCATCTCCCTTACAAATGAGCTAATTCAACCGTTCATTGGTTTTCTAGAATACACACACTTGCAGTTTGATTCCTAGTAAGTTGTCTAGTTATGTTATTTCTGCATGTTTGATATAGAGGTGATATTTATTTGTTGCTTCATGTAATTTATTGTTATTTTTTATCTATTTGAATTCTAGAATCATAGGAAGGACATGCTGATATTTTCCCCGCTTGAATTAATGTGGACAATGTTCTTTGCCAGGTCTGGGCTCCCAAGGGAGAAAGAAATTGACCATGATGGTGATCCCAAGCATTTTTATGCCAGAAAACTGGTCCTATACTTTTTATGAAGGCCTAAATAGACATCCTGATTCAATTTTTAAAGACAAGACGGTTGCTGAGCTTGGTTGCGGTAATGGATGGATATCCATTGCGCTTGCCGAGAAATGCTTGCCATCAAAGGTTTGCTGTTTCCCTGAGTTTCTTTACTCCCCTCTATTTAGTAGGCCTTCGCGCCAGTGACCTTTTGGTAGTAAATAATCCTTTCAGGTGTATGGCCTTGATATCAATCCTAGAGCAGTAAAGGTTTCCTGGATAAACTTGTACTTAAATGCTTTGGATGAGAAAGGTCAAGTCATCTACGATGCAGAGAAGAAAACTTTACTGGACAGGGTGGAGTTTTATGAGTCTGATTTATTGTCTTATATTAGAGATCACAACATTGAACTTGAAAGAATTGTTGGATGCATACCTCAGGTACTTATAGATCGTACTGGATTTAGCTAGTTTATCCAGTGGCTAATTGAATATATGTTTTTTCATGCTAGTTATTTGATTGTTACTTTTACTCATTCCCTTGTTCTACTGCCACAGATACTTAATCCAAATCCAGATGCAATGTCTAAAATGATCACAGAAAATGCAAGTGAGGAGTTTCTGCATTCATTGAGTAACTACTGTGCACTTCAGGTGTGGATGACTACTAATTTAGCAAAAAACTACAGTTTAAAGTTGTTGGTAAACAGAATTTAAGTGCATCAACTTTGTTACAGCTGAATAATAATTAAAAAAAATTAGAAACTATTGGGGCTGCATTGCTCGATATGTTTATTCTCCCCCAATTTTATTTTCATTTGATGAACTTGTATCAGGAGTCTGCTAGAATTTGAGTGGACAATTCCTTTAGCAGTTGTTTCTGGCCTTAAATTCCTGCTTATTTTTTCTAGCTGGATACAATTTCAAAATTTTAAACTTTGAATCTCATTTATGCTTTGAGAATATCTTGAGACTCGGTAGCTTATATTGAGTTTGATTTGTTAATTTTATTTTATTTAGGGGTTTGTCGAGGATCAGTTTGGCTTAGGTCTCATTGCCAGGGCTGTTGAGGAAGGAATAACTGTCATCAAACCTATGGGGATTATGATCTTTAATATGGGTGGTCGTCCAGGACAAGCTGTTTGTAAACGCTTGTTTGAACGTCGTGGTTTTCATGTCAACAAGCTTTGGCAAACTAAAATTATTCAGGCAAGAACTTCTCAGTTGAAAGCCATTTTTCCTTCCAAAGTGAGCTAGTCCTGAAAATGTGTTTTTACAGGCTGCTGATACAGATATTTCAGCCTTGGTTGAAATTGAAAAAAACAGCCCACACCGTTTTGAGTTTTTCATGGGTCTCACTGGAGATCAACCCATCTGTGCCCGTACAGCATGGGCTTATGGGCAAGCTGGTGGTCGAATTGCACATGCTTTATCCGTTTACAGTTGTCAACTTCGCCAACCAAACCAGGTCTGTACTTGATTTGAGTGTTTATTCTGCCAAGTTATTGTTTATTGATTCAAATGTTTTATCAAAGTAGTGGCTATCTCAATACATTGATTCCTTTTGACAGGTGAAGAAAATTTTTGAATTTCTTAAGAATGGCTTCCACGATGTCAGCAGTTCTTTGGATTTATTTTTTGAAGATGACTCTGTTGCTGATGAGAAAATTCCATTCCTAGCTTCTTTTGCTGATCAATTGAAGGAGAATTCATGTTTCCCATATGAACCACCAGCTGGAAGCATATATTTTCGTAATCTCATAGCAAGCTTCCTGAAAACATATCACCATATTCCACTCAATTCAGATGTAAGAATAAATTCCTGATTAATTAAATAACTGCTCGTATTTTTCCATGCATTTGTTTCTCTCTCCTTGTTAATAGAATTATCTGAATGGTTCTAGAACCCTCATTTAAAATTTATTCAGCAAGTACAGGGCATTGAACTAAATTGCAAGACCCCTGTATTTGCATAATTGTGATTCCATAGCCTCAGTGCTGACTGGTGTTTTACTTTTTGCAATTCTTGCACAAGAATGTTGTTGTCTTTCCTTCAAGGGCTGTGGCAATTGAGAATGCTCTCCATTTGTTCTCACCTCGTCTTGCAATCGTTGATGAACATCTGACTCAACACTTACCCCGAAAATGGTTAACATCTCTAGCCATCGAGGTATGTTATCATTCTTGTTGCAGTTCATCATCAAATATTTCTCATGATGTCACTTACCCCGAAAATGGATAGCTTTGAAAATTCCAGAACCATACAGGCAAGTGCAATGTGGCTTGTGAAATACTTGTATCTTTCAAATAGCCATTCTGAAAATTAGGGCATTGAGTTAATGGTCTTATTCTTTGTGTCTTTTGGGGCTTATGTGATTTCTTAGGATGTGTAGTCAACAGGGAATTAACCAGATATGATTGTTCTGCTGACAATGCAATCATAATCAGGAATGCTAGGAAAATAGTGGATATAACTCTGAAATTTTACTATATATTTACGCCCCGTTACATGTTTCTCTTTTTGTCCATAAAGAAATGATGCCCATACTGTTAAGCTTTTAATTGTTTCTTATGTTTCAAATATAGTGCTACAATCATCATATGATTCTCCTTTGATAGGCATATTACTTGTCAAGTAGAGAAGCTCATTTTATTGACAATTTGGTTCTGTAACAATGCAGACACAATAAATCACTTAATCTCGATCTTGTAATGTTCCAATGATTCTTATTGCATGTGCTGTTAGTGCCCATTTGGTAATGTAGTGCATGGTGCTTTTCAAAAGTATGTTTCAATTGAAAATGTATCAAAATATTTTTTTCAGAATTTTAATTCTTTTTGTTTGACATTAGTGTATGGAAACCATTGAAAACACCTAAAAAACATCAATTTAATATTTTTTTAGGTGAAAAGCAATCTGAAAAGTACTTAGAATAGCAGAAGCTAACGCGATGCTAAATGGGCGCTTAGTATATCATTTACCATGTTAGGGTTACAAATATCACAATAATGAGGAGTCAATTGTTGTGCCCATAGTAATTTCAGTATGGCCATCTTACTTTGAGAAGCAGTTAAAATGTTTGTATCAATGAAATGCATAGGACTAGTCAACGGTTTTTCAAGGTATATCATTGCTTAGCTTCCTTTTGCATTAGCAGCTTCTGTAAAATCTAATGGAGCAGTGTTGTGCTGCAGTAATCCTAAACCGCTTTGCTAAGATGTGACTTCAGATGCTGCATATCCACTAACATTTTCTGCACATTGTAGAGCGCAGAAGGTGATGACCCGTCAAAGGATGTGATTACAGTCATTGAAGCACCTAGACAGTCTGATTTAATGGTAGAGCTGATAAAGAAGCTGAAGCCACAGGTGGTGATTACTGGAATGGCTCATTATGAAGCTGTCACTAGTTCAGCCTTTGCACACCTTTTAGAGGTTACCAGAGAAATTGGATGTCGTCTTTTCTTAGACATATCTGATCATTTTGAGCTATCCAGCCTTCCAAGTTCCAATGGGGTCCTAAAATATCTTGCTGGAACTTCTCTTCCCTCACACGCTGCAATTGTTTGTGGCCTTGTAAAAAACCAGGTATTTTTTTATTTATCTAGATAAATTAACTTGGGTGACTGCTTTATTAATTGATCCAGGCATGGAGTCTAGAATTTCCCTTGACCTCAGTTCTTCCACCTTGTTGATGTTCTTTATGTTAATGACTATAACATCCTTTGCAGGTCTATGCGGATTTAGAAGTAGCTTTTGTTATTTCAGAAGAAGAGACCATCCTCAAGGCTTTGTCCAAAACTGTGGAAGTTCTAGAAGGAAATACCACACCAATTAGGCAACATTATTATGGTTGTCTTTTTCATGAGCTTCTCGCTTTTCAGCTTGCAAACCGACATCCAGTTGTAAAGGTTTGCTAGTCTTTTTCTTTTTATTATTATCATTATTTGGAAATAGACCCTTTTCTACATGATGCATTTTAATACATCTTGTTTAATTTGTAATAGATGTAAATCTAAACTTTGCAACACCCCAGATTATACTAGACACATGCTAGTTATTATTCTATCTTTTTTTATCAAACTTATATTGAAATAGGTCCGATCATTATATCTAAATGAAAAGTACTGGAACGAGGCTACAGAAGTTCGGCTTTGATATCTTGTTTAGGCTGGTATATCCTATTTCCATTTGCATTTATGACATATCAAGTGATTTGGCAGTCCTTGGAAGAAAAGTAAGTGACTCTGGCTGGGATGTAGAATTATGTATGTTGTGCTGCACCATGACCTTTACTGGATTTACCATGCTTCATGGTCTAGTCTTGATGTTTCAGTCAAATGTTTTTGTGATTTCCTGTTTTGTGAATGATTTAAAAGGTGTATAGTACTGGTCCACAGCTTTATTTGTTGTCGATGAGTTTTATTTCTCCGTAAACATTCTTCTGTTTCCTGGAGGCAAGTTTGCTCACGAAGTTGATTTTCAATACTTATCTACAGAGGGAGTCTGAGAAGGCCAAATCAGATAAGCTGATTGGGTTTTCTAGTTCAGCTAGCTCAGTCCTCGATTATTCTGAGTTGTCAATTAGTGGGGCAGAAATATCTACCTTGATTCACATGGATGTTGATCAAAGCTTCTTGCCCACTCCATCCCCTGTTAAGGCTGCAATCTTTGAAGGTTTTGTAAGACAGAACTTGGCTGAATCGGAAATTGATGTCACCTCTGGCATGAAGCAATTTATTAAAAGCAATTATGGGTTTCCAACCGATAGCAGCACAGAATTTGTGTACGCAGACAGCACACAAGCTCTGTTTAATAGGCTGGTCCTTTGCTGCATTAATGAAGGTGGAACGTTGTGCTTCCCAGCTGGATCAAATGGAAACTATGTTTCTGCTGCAAAATTTTTAAAAGCAAACATTATGAGCATCCCTACTGACTCTGGAACGGGCTTCAAGCTGACAGGCAGCCTACTTGATGGAGCACTTCAGACTGTTAATAAGCCATGGGTTTACATTTCTGGTCCCACAATCAACCCTACAGGCTTGCTTTACAGCAGCAAAGAGATGGAGACCATATTAACCACTTGTTCAAAATTTGGGGCGAGAGTTGTCATTGATACTTCAGTCTCTGGATTGGAATATAATATTGAAGGTTGGGGTGGATGGGATTTGGAGCCTACATTGTCAAAGCTGAATTCCTCTCGCGGCCAATCTTTTTGCGTGTCTTTACTGGGAGGATTGTCTCTGAAGATCCTTAGTGGAGCACTGAAATTTGGGTTTCTGGCCTTGAATCATCCTCTGCTGGTTGATACACTTCATAGCTTTCCAGGATTAAGCAAACCTCATAGCACTGTTCGATATGCCATAAAGAAGTTGCTGGGTTTCAATGAGCGGAAATCAGAACTAAGAGTTGCTGTTGCAGAACAATCAAAAAACTTGCAATCGAGGTGCCAGCGCCTAAAGGAGGTAATTATATCTCGTGCCGGAGACACTTTATTCGGCATTAAATAATTAGTTTTTTTCAGAATGTGTTTTGTTATATGTCAAATATCCATTTTCTAGGGTGATGCTCACCTCAGCATTGATGATTTAATGCCTGCCAATCTTGCTTAGGAGTCATTCACCATCTCTCTCTTGCATTAGTCTGAAAGATGTTTGCTGATTAATTACACCTTTGCTATGCTCAAAAGAACATGATACCTTTTCATAAATGTCTTGCATATCTGATACATGACTAGAATTTATTCCAATGCTTCTTCCTAAGTTTTGCTTGGCAATTTCCTTGCGATAGACACTCGAGAAATGCGGGTGGGATGTGCTCGAGCCTCAAGGTGGCATTTCCATGGTGGCGAAGCCCTCTGCCTATCTCAACAAGTTTATCAAGATCAGGCACTCGCCTGAAGACGACGGGAAAGCGACGGGCACCTACGAAGTGAAGCTTGATGACTCAGTCATCAGGGAAGCCATGGTCAAATCCACAGGTCTATGTATCAACAGTGGCTCATGGACTGGGATTCCAGGCTACTGCCGCTTCACATTTGCCTTGGAAGAAAGCGACTTCAAGCGAGCATTAGATTGCATCACCAAATTTAAGGATGTCATCAACAACTGAAGCAATCCTTCTTCTTATTTCGATTCACGACTTAGTTGTCGTGCAATAAAGCAAATTCCGCCGATGAGACTCCCTCAAGTGTCTCAACAGATGAGGTCTCTCCTCGCCATGTACGTACAACTTGTTTTTTTTGTTGTTGTGAAGCTTCTCAAAATGGCCATATAATGAAGATGGTGCTCGCACTCCGCGCCTTTTATTGTGGTTGAAAACTACTCTCACATTCTCTAATATACTATTTGATTTTTCAATAATAATACTCTTCTCCGATCATCAATTGAATCTTTCTTTCTTTCTCGAGAATCTTGAAAAATCGAGGTTAATCTGTTGAACCTAATCAAGGACATGGAATTATGAGTGCTACATAGAAAAGAAAGTGTATACAAAAATATGAAGATTATTTTTCAATGAGTCAAACATTGAAATATACGATTCGGGAAAAAAATAGACTTGATAAAAAATCTAAACTAAGTCCCGAATCAACTCATGTTAATATTAAAAACTTGTGATTCTTGTCATGATCTTGGGATTGACAAAAAAAAAAAAAAAAAAAACTCGAAAAAATAACAAAGTAATCTTAAAATCTATAAAAGATATATAAAAAATAGTCATCAAATTGTATGCATGAAATAAATGAAAGAAAATTTTCGTATTTTACTAAGAAAAGGAGAGGGGAAATAGAAGAAGAGGAAAAAGTATTCCAAAGTCACATAGTCGGTCCACCGTCAAGGCATAAGATTTCGCATGTGCTGCTCTAAAGAGATAAACTTTTCCGACGTGTTGGAGCTGCATTGCAACCTCCAATTATATATATATATTTTTTTTTTTTTTTTTTTTTTACAGGTTAAGGGAAATGTTTTTGGACTAATTAAGTTGATTGAGTGATGTTATAGCAACTCTTATCCGATTTGATTTTTAAACTCAAGCTAGAAAATACGTTAGCTTGAAAAATTTCAAGATTAATATGGTAGTTCAAATTTAATAATAATAATAACAAATAATTAATAATGATTTAAAAAGTTAACAATTCTTAAGAGAATCTCATTCACTAAAACGATTTCTAATTATTTTTTCATGATACATAAAAAACCTATTTTAAAAAAATATATTTTCCATTAAATTAATTATTATTTTTAAATAAATCATATTGTGGAAACAAACGAGTCTTTGATACCATCCTCTCTCATTTGCTGCTGCATATTTAAATTTAAAAATCGAGGCAGAATTATAAGCTACTTCAACTCCTCCCCCACCTCTACTCTCGAAACAGCTAGCCATGGAGATCGACGGCGAAGATGTAACCCTAGAAGAAGAACTTGACGACAACGACAAAGACAACGAGAATGACAACGACAACGACAACGACAACGACAACGGAGACCAACTTCAGAACCCCAAACTCCGGTCCGATTCTAATTCCGATTCAGACTCCGACTCAGATGACGAGTCGCAGCAAATTGAAGAGCTTAGAACCCTAGAAATCGAGCTCTCCAGTAACCCCTCCAATTATGACTCTCATGTTCAAGTAATTAACGCTAATTCCTCTTTCTTTTTGAGCTTCTATATGTAAAGTAAATATATTCATTGTATGCAATGATGTTGCTTGCTTGCTGTTCTTCTTAGTACATAAAACTGTTGAGAAAAATGGGAGAGATAGACAAGCTTAAACAGGCGAGAGAAGCCATGAACAATGTGTTTCCACTAAGCTCTGACATGTGGCGTGATTGGGCTAAAGATGAAGCTTCTATTTCTGGGTAATATATGTGTGTGTGTGTGTGTGTGTGTGTGTGTGTGTGTGTGTGTGTGTGTGTGTGTATTGTATTTTCAATGACTATTTTCTTATATTTTATTGATTGTTTCTGGTGGTTGCTGAGTTGAGTTGAGTTGATTCATTGATTGATTTATTTCTTTCAGGCCAGAGGGTTTCACCGGGGTTGAGAAGATTTATGACCGTGGAGTGTTTGACTATTTGGTGTGTTCATGCTCAACTCTTTTAGTAATACTTGAGGTTTCATTTTTTTATTTTTTTTTCCAGAACTTTTGGTACTCTGATGCTGCGCTACTATATATAGTGTGCATTCATAGAATGAAAGTTGTTTGATAATGGAAGAAACATTTATGATAATAGTTAATTTTTTTTAAAAAAATGAATGCTATGCTCTCAGGAATCAGGATCATTATGCTGTTTTGTTTGCAGATAATTTAGTTTTATAGAATGATCTATGATTTGTTTGGATATTCCTGCTTAATTTCATTGGCAAGCTTATAAATATAAATAGACCTTTTTTTGTTCAACTTATGTCATTTTATTTGGGCTTTCTCAGTTACAAGTAAAAATAAAAGTAAATGTAAATTCTAGTATTACTTAATTTAAGAAAATTGAAGCTCATAGTTTCATGGTTTTAATTTGTTGTGTGATTCACTTTACATATTAACTATGTGCTCTTAAGCTCATTGCTTTAAAAGTTGAGGTAGTTGACTGTACCATTTTTCAATGCAGTCTGTTTCTCTTTGGTGTGACTACCTGAATTACATTCAAGAACATGATCCTTCAGTTCGAGAATGTTCTCCTGATGGGATTTCAAAGGCTCGAAATCTCTTTGAGCGTGCTCTTACTGCTGCTGGTTTGCATGTTGCTGAAGGAAACAAAATTTGGGAATCATACAGGGAATTTGAACTGGCAGTGTTGCATACCATTGATGAGAATGACATTAAGGTTTGAATTAACTGTCTACATCTAATTTCCAGTTTGTTTTGATGGCATGTGATATCTAAAGTGCCCTGATCCTTATCTGCCAAAATTGGCATTTGAATTCACTGAACCTTCTTCCTTCTTTCATTTTTTGGTATAATTCATTATATGCTCTCTCTGTTTGCTTAGTCTAAGAGCATAGATGTATTGTTTTAAAGGTGGACAACATTCATCTTGGAGCTTGGAATTGTGCATCATAGATATTTTTTTATTAACTTCTCTAAACAACTGTGATACATGGGAGAAGGAAGAAGAAAAAGTGTGCTGATTAGGCATTTCTTAACCTGCCTGAACAAATTAATCCCCATCAAGAATTTTGAGTAAACCCTTTGAACCTCTATTGTCTACTCCAACATGACCTGAGAAGTTGTTCTTGCGACTAACTTGATAAATATGACCAAGCCTGATAAGAAATGCTTGTGAAAAAAGTTCTTTGATATGTCTTCTTGCACTTCACCTTGTTTGAATCAACCACTTCAACACAACATTCCTCTATCTTATTGGAGCTCTGAAGACCTAGTCAAGAACATGGTACAGGTCTGCATGAGATCACAAGAAAATTGCAAAAAATGGTATTAATTGATGGAACTTGATAGCTGATGTATTCTCAACTCGATGATAGTGCTAATACTTAACTCACGTTGCCTCATAGCATGTAAGAGCCTTTACCTTGGACCCAACAGATATAATTCGTAAGTCCAGATGCTTCCAACAGATGAATTCTAAATAAATCCAAATTCTTATGTTTCTGAATTTGCTTTATATCCCCTGAAGCATTTTGATGTGAAGCAGGTTAGAGACATTTTTAAAGTTTTACGGAATTAGTAGTATCTTATGTTAGTAATTAGCTTTATGAGTCTTCGAACATGCATTTAAGAGTTCAAGTTCTTGTTTGCAGGCAAAGGAATTGCAGGTCCAACGCATTCGAAATATTTTCCACCGCCAATTGTCTGTTCCGCTTGTTAACTTGAGGTCAACACTCCTTGCTTACAAGGCTTGGGAGGTTGAACAAGGGACTGATCTTGATGCCAAATCTAGTGAAGTTGATGGTATATCTTCTCATCTTGCCTCAGCATACCAAAAGGCCATGGAAGCTTATAATGCTCGTGCTCAGCATGAAGAACAGATTTCCATGCAGAATTTATCTGATACAGAAAAATTTCGAAATTTCATGGTATGCAGGACAACTGTTACAATTTAATAGAGCTTTTGATAGTTAAAAGCTTGTTGTGGATGTCCTACTTGTACTTTGCCTTTTGCTTCATTTTTTGTCCAAAATCTTTCTTGCATTATTCCTTCAATTTGAAGTTCATTAGCTTTTAACTGCAGTTTGGTCATTCTAGTTACAACAAGATTTTTTCCTTTTCCCTTTTTCCTTTTCCCTTTTCCCTAGAGCCTTAATTTATTAAGGTCCCCTGTTTTTTATTGTGGCATTTTTTTATTTTCTAAAGGAAGTTCATGCTTTTATTATCATGCAGAACTACTTAAAATTTGAAAAGTCTGTGGGCGATCCAGCGCGGGTTCAAGTTTTATATGAGCGTGCAATGGTGGACTTTCCTATATCAAGTGATCTCTGGCTTGATTATACTCGCTATCTGGACAGGACCTTGAAGGTTGTCCCTTGAATTTCTCTATTCTCAAGTTTTTCCATCTTCCAATTCTGTAGATTATTTACGCATTTTGTCCCATTTCCAGGTAGGAAATGTTCTGAGGGATGTTTATTCCAGGGCAACAAAAAATTGTCCCTGGATAGGAGAACTTTGGGTTCTGTACATGCTTTCCTTGGAACGTGGCCGTGCTCCTGAAAAGGAGATATCATCTGTATGCTTCTCTTATCACCCTTAGTTCCAAACATATATTTTCTAATGGAGTTCATTTTGATGCTTTGTGTTTTTAGTACCAGTGTTGCCAGCCAAATCATGTCTCCCCCACTCCCTTTAGCTTCACATGACAGATGATGTATCTTCCCGTCTGTATACAATGACAATAAAATTCTAGCTATTTGGGGCCTGTTGATTCTTATCTGCGCATGTTATAAAAATTCAGTCGTAAAATATGTTCTTTAAGTTATTCATTTGATTTCTTCCATGATTTCAGGTTTTTGAAAAGTCCCTGCAATGCACTCTTTCAACAATTGAAGAGGTACATTTACGAAAAGTTCCTTATTATGTGGGCGTGGTTTCTAATTTATCCCTGTAAGTCAGTCTAGTTGCTCTCAATTTGTCCTTATATTTTAGGTTATTCTCCAATCTATCCTTCCAGTAAATATTTTCATGCAAACCTAAAAGCTACCCAAGCATGAGAAATACAAACCCTTGATTTACTGTTTGTTTCTTAAAAAAAAAACTCAATTGTTGTGATATAAAAAACTCCTTTTCTTTTTTCATTTTTTATATAATAAATGGAGTGAAATTTGAATTTCTCACTTGAGGGCAGTTAAAGTTAGTTTGATGAGAATATTTGATAAAATGATAGATTGGAGAATAGCTTTATATTGAGGGGCAAATTTGGAGCATTTAGACTTGTAAGAATATGTTGGAGACTAGGGATAAAATAAAAGGGCGAGTTGACCTAATTCGTTTTTTCTCCACGTCTTAGTGTCATTGTTTCTTGTTTGCATCGGTTTTCTTTGTTTACCCAATGTCTTTTATTTGTTTCAGTACTTGGATTTGTTTTTAACACGAGTGCATGGTTTGAGGAGGAGGATCATATGTGGTGCTGAAGTGAATGATGTCTTGGATTATTCATTAATAAGGGAAACTTTTCAGGTTTGTATAAACACGTCGTTTATTATGCTCTTACTCCCTTTTTTTCTTAGCCTTTTTATAGAATTGCTTAGTATGTTACAAATACATGGAAAGCTATAACTTTTAAAAAATCATAACCTAGCCTAATGTATAAACTATTCTCCAAGCCTCTAACCCTCCAAACCAAAAACAACCTGTAAACTTTAGTTATTAGGTGCTGAATTTAAAGATTGCATCACAGTGTCTTTTTTATTCAACAGATTTGGCCTAGTTACATATCTGTTCTATTCATATTCTTACCTTGGTCTACTACATCAATAAGAGATTAGAGAAATGTTTTGACTCGCCAAGAATATGCTAACTTATGTGTGAGGATTGGATTAATTGTTACTTTGAATTTTCTGTGTCTTCATTATGGTTGGATTTAGTGGGGTTGAAGCGTCATCCTGTAACTTGTTCTGAAAAGGGATTTCTCCCTGTTCCTTATACTAGCAAGCTAGGTATTGATGCTATGAGCTGTTTGTGTATGTTTTCCTTTTTCCTTTTGAGCTTGGCAACTTCTTTATGCTTACTGTATACACATGAAGGAGATTTGAATTCATTTTTCTCTCAAATCATAACCATTAATATAAATACCACATGGACTTAATGATTTGTAAATTAAATGTATGTGAATCATAATTCATTTCATGCTTGAATCCTAACCATGAATTTAATATAGCATGGACTTAACATTCAAAAACAAAATACATGTGAATCATGTCAGAGAGAGTAAAGAATGCTTTCATCACTTTCTGGGGATGAACTTTTTTGGTTAGCATAAATAAAGCCTAGAAATTAAAATATACTTTTAAAAAATAATAAATTATTATTATTATTATTTGTATTAACATATGTTTTTTGGGGCTACCACTTTGGTTTTTGTAACCTACCAAATGCATAGGAACCAATTTGGGTTGTTTACCTGGAATTTTATTTGATCTATAGTATTGACCTGTCGCAAGAAGTAGAAATTAGAGTAACGAATGGAACTAACCAGTTTTTAACCTTTTTTATTTTTCAATGCTTGGTTCAGTTTTTTTTCCTACCAACACTGTTTCAATTTGTCTGTTCATTGGTTTTTTTTCTTTTAACACACCTAGTTTCAATGCATTTTCTGTGGATGGTACTTATTGTTATTTCAAGAATTAGATACCCAAATGGTGCTTATACGAGCTTCAATAAGATTCTATTCAGCCAGTTGATTTGAATTGCTTTAGCTGTTGTGGCATTGGTCAAATAGTAGAAAAATCAACCCCAAGGTCCTTGGAGTTAGCATGCCCAAATTCAATTCCCCTACCCCTAACCATCATAAGATTGCTTGAGCTGTTCATTGTTTTTGTTAGCATGCCTGTTTTTTTCTTGGAGGATATCCAATGTTCTTTCCAGAATCAAAGATGCAGGCAGTGATTATATGAGCTTCCATAGTATTCTCAAGTCAATTACTTTGGATTGTTTTGGATCTTGAGGCATTGGTCAAATACTAGAAGACTCAAGCCTGAGGTCCTGACTTTTATCATGCCGAAGTTCAACCTGCCTACCCCCAAACCTTAAAAAAAAAGATTGATTTAGATGCTTCAAGATTTACAGAGATCTTTATTCTAATTTTTTGCACTATATTCTGGGATGATTTGTGTATAAGTAGATAATGTGTGTGGTGTCAATGAGTTCTCTATAATTTGTATTCCTTATACAATTTGGAGCAGGTAGTTATATAGTTTCTTTCATTCATTTTTTATCCTAATACTGAATTGTTTTCCATTCAGCATGCCTCGGATTACCTGTCACCACACCTGAAAAACACAGATGGCTTGCTGCGCCTGTATGCCTACTGGGCTCGTCTAGAGATGAATTTGGGAAAAGATCTAGTTGCAGCTCGTGGAATTTGGGAGAGCTTGCTTAAGATCAGGCAGACCATATATTCTATTCATCTAGTTTTACCAAAGTTATTTTATTTAGTACTAGTTTGCTTCATATTCTCTAATTTTGATGTAATGCATCTTAATTCCTTTTCCAGTGGCTCAACGTTGGAAGCTTGGCAGGGTTTTATAGCAATGGAAACTGAATCGGGTCACATAAGAGAAGCTAGGTCCATATACAAGCGATGCTATAGCAAAAGATTTGCCGGAACAGGTTCAGAGGTATATTGTTTTTTTCTTCATTTTCTTTCATGCTGTGATATGTATATTGTATGACATACATATTTGTTAGCATTAATTGTTTGCCTGTTTATTTTCTAAACAACCAGTGAAGATGCAATTCATAGAAAAAATGAAGCCTGTTGTATTATAGTTTTTCCAATGCACATGGAGAAGCAGAATGCAATCACAAGCAAAGTTAATGTTGAAATAAAAAATGATTCATGACAACTTAGTGAAATCTGTTTATCTTTTCTTCATCTGGCAGAGATTAAGATTCCTTGTGGGAAAATACATAAGAATACTCAGGCCATCAGCTAACTCCTTTCCTAGGAGAATCTAGACTTGATAATTAGGCAATATACCCTTGAATTTTGATGAAATGAAGACATAAATTGGCAATTAAATTAACCCCAGTTTAACTAGGCCTACCAACAAAACATTGCATGCCGTGCCTTACCAGCCACTAAATACCATATAAAAGATCCTGTAAATTAAAATCTATAGTTGATGCGTTGAAACCATGATAAAGAGAAACCACTAATTTCTTTCTTGGCTTCATCAAATCAAGAGTAGTCTAGATGGTTTTAGCTCATATTGTATCCAAATAGTGGCCTATCTATTTGTCATCATCTGTGAAATGGAATTGGGTAATTGCTTGCTGGTTGAAAAGTACAAATAATGAAATTCTGGTAAGAATGATAATGCTGTGTGTTCTGAATGGAAAGATTTCATGGTCTACTTATAAGGAAGTGGTTGTTCAGGTTAACCGTGGCGAGTTATATTACAAATTTAAATGGAAGTGTTGCACACAGCTGTATCTGATTGTCATGTTTTCTGTTATCCTAAAATCACATTACATTTGTTGTTAATGCCATGCTCCTTAATAAAGAATCGCATTAGGCAATAGCATTTCTCGAAAAGTTACAAATTCTAATCACTTAAAAAAGGTGCTGATAAATATATTTATTGAGTCAAAATTTGGAAGCAATTGCATGTTAGCCATATGGAACCCTTTTGCGAGAAGTGTTGTGATTGTGGGTTTGAAACAAGGAGTATCATTTTCAAGGGCTTACTTTGGAGTATAGGACAAAGGACTTTGTATTGAAACTCTGCATGCGAGTGTGAAAAATGTTAAGCCTTGCACACATGATTTAAGGCATAAAAGAAATTGTGCTGCTTACCATTTTTCAATTAGCTATGTTTTCTTGTAAATCTAACATGGTGGCATCTACGATATTCATGTTCTGTTGGTTGGCAATTTTGTTTTGGATCCCTGACTTGTGATGTTTTGCTCAATATCTGTATACTGCATTTTGGATTAGATGATACTTTCCTTTCCTAATTAACAGAATCATTCAGGACATTTGCCATTCTTGGTTGCGATTTGAAGAGGAGTTTGGTACACTGGAAGATTTTGACCATGCTATGCAGAAGGTACACATTTCTTTTGATATATATATGATCGAACTTAATGTTTAATATACGTAATGTGCATATGTAGTGCATTTTTTTATATATATAAATGGTTCTTTCCAATTGATGTCTTCCATTAGGTTGAGCATCCATATTCATTCTGGGATCCTTCGTAGTTAGAACTGAGAGGAGGGTGAAAGCCAAAATACTTTTTCTGAGAAAATAGTCTTGTCTTCCTCCATTCCGTGTCACCTTTTCACACCTCAATTTTGATAGCTGATAGATGAGTAAAGCACAGATCTTTCTTCAAATAGAATGGAGCATTAACTAGTTTTCCAACAATTTGACTTGGCACTTCAAGTAAAAAGCATCCTCTCGTAGTGATGTTGGTGGTTGAGTTGACAAGACTTGGTTTGGTTTCTCTGAAAATGGCTTTGAAACTATTTGTTCAGAGAGACTTTCTTAGGATAAAAGTGATAGTTATGACATATGGCAAGACATAACCGATGGGTATGAAAGCAAATATTTGTGCTTATGTTGCTTCACATATTGTATATAAGATTGGAGGTTTGAGTTGAGTATTGTTAAGTTTGGATATCTTGTGTGAGGACTCCCCATAAAGAAATTTCATGATTAGATTATTGTTACATAAATGGGAGCTGTTGTTGATCATGTCGAGTGACAAGCTATTGCTGTGCTTTTTATCCACACTGCATGCAAGAATGGCAGGCACTGTTGTTGATGATTTGTCTAGCTAGCAAGACATGATTCAAGAAGTTGTGGTGTAATTCTGGACTTGGGAGAATGTGCTGTCTTGGCGACCAAGTAGCTCAAGGTTAAATCATTTGGTGCTTTTTGACTGGAAGTCTAAGAGGAGGGTTGGAAGGAATAGCCAGTATTTGATGGAGTGAAACATTGTGGTCATGGAGAAATCCATGACCTTGAGAAACTTATCTTAGCTGCGGAATGCTTCCTTTCCATAACTTTCCTGGAACCTTCTTTAAATTTTTGAATGAGCATCATTTTTTTACCCTCTTCATTCTAGTTTTCTTTTTGGTTCTATATTTTTGTCCACAAGGCTTAAATTTTTTGTAGATTCCTAGAGTTCATGGATTGCAGATAGTTTGGTGTATTTTGAAATTATTTACTATCCTACCAATATATGACCAAATACTTGTCTTATATTGGCCATGGAGTAGCTGGATTGGATGGCTTGAGGGACTTCACAACAGCTAAACTTCAGAGCAGTAGTTTGTTTAACAGTTTTTTACAGGATAAAAATGTTTGCCTTTCTCCTTTCTCAGGTTACTCCTCGTCTAGAAGAGCTGAAGCTGTATAGGATACAACAGGAAACAAAAGCATCAACAGACCAGAGTGAGATATCTGGTAAGAGAATTGCTCGTGAAAAGAGAAAGGGGGGTTCAACAGCTACTGATGAAGAGTCTTCAGCAAAGCGGCAAAAAAACACAGCCCAAGCTCAAAAGAAGGGGTACGAAGATAAAGATCAATTGCAGAAACATGAAGTAAATGATGCCCAGGAGACCAAAATTGATCTTGAAAAGACAGATAGTGCCCCTGAAAAACAAATGAAAGGCTCTGATGCTGTAAGAACTAGAGGCTATACAGACCAGTGCACTTTGTTTATCTCTAATATCCATTTCAAGGCAAGTAAACTACCTCCTCCCCTCCTACCAGTGCCCCGACAAGGAGGGCCTTATTTTGTTTTTGACAAGTGGGGATGGGAACTTGTAATTTTAATGTTGACAACTTTTGCAGGCAAATTCTGAAGATATACGCAAATTCTTCAGTGATGTTGGAGGGGTGGCCTCTATTAGAATATTGCATGACAGAAATACTGGAAAATCAAGGGTCTCTCTCTCTCTCTCTCTCTCTCTCTCTCACACACACACACACACACGCACACACACACACACACAAACAAGCAAAGGAGGCACACTAGAGTGTAGCTAGTAGAACAAAAGGATCACCTAGAAGAAGATATGCAAGAGAGAAAAAACATGTTAGTGCTGTGACAGGGAAAATGGCAAGCAAGCTTTTGGAAACTGGCATGGCTCATAATGCAAGGAGATAAACTTTGTTTATCATAGCAACCTACTGTTAATAGCATTACATTGTTTTCAAACTTTTCCTTTTTGCCTTCACATAGCATATCAATTCTCTTCTTGGAGCTTTCAGGGTCTTATGGTAAATTTTGTGGCACTACAGATCACAGGCAGAAAATCTGCATCGGTTGATGTTAACATGTTCCTTATCATGTGATTGCCAGTTGGTGAAAATACCTATGTTTTTTTTAAAAAAAAAAAATTAGCCAAACTTTTTTCTAGGCATATTTCTATACTGTTTAGCTAGGAACAGAGGGTTCTTTTATTTTCTTTCTTTTAGAAAAGAAATCCAGAATTTAGGTCTTCCATACACTGGATAGGCTCCATGCATCAGGTGCAAAGAATATGTAGTCGATCATATGCATGAAGCAGAAGGTTTAGTGAAAAGTCAGCATGCGCTAGTCATGATGGGGTTTTTTTTTCTTTTTATTGACAATTGCATTCTGATGCTCAATATCCTATATTGACTTTGTGAAGGGACTGGCTTATGTGGATTTTGTGGATGATGAACACCTTACTTCAGCTATAACAAAGAACAAACAAATGTTATTTGGGAAGAGGCTGAGCATTGCCCGGTCAGATCCCAAACAGAGCCGAAGAGATGGTCGTAGAGTTCCCAGGGACCAAGGTAGGTTATGCGTACCATCTATTACTCTCTTTGGGTCCATATCCACTACAGCAAGTTGTTAAGCTTAGAGGAAGTTCTGTAGTTAGTTTCTGAAGTTACTAAACACTTTAGACTCAAGGTCATGCTGTCCTAAGGTTATTAGATTATACTGGAGAACTTAGGGTGATAAACAGCAACCTGCAACAATAAGAAATTATGTATAAATTGCATATGCTCAAAGCAACTGTCAAGTGGTGTTACTTAAACCTTTTCAACAATACAAACTTGGAATAGAATAAACTATAAAGAGTAATCTTTATAAATATTGAACCAAAATTAAACTATAAAAAACAATAAGCAAATATTTATAGATTGCATATTGCTTAAAGCGACTGTCAAATGGTATTTATTTTAATCCAGCCCACCATTACAACCTTGGAATAGTCTAAAGAGCAAGCTTTATTAATATTAAAGCTCAAATTAAACTACATAGTTTTTTTTTTTAAAAAAAAAAATATTCATGCAACCATAGAATCAGCCTGATCAAGGAAGTTGAGATACAGAGCATTCTGAGTTTGACACGAACTATAATTGCTAGTGGGGTAGGCATCTGTGTCAAATCTGACTACTAGGTATAAGAGCTGTGTGACAGTCCAGCCACAGATAGCCCTGAAGCACAACCAATTAAAATGGAGAGATGCCTGGAAATGGTAGGGAAGAAACTGGAAAGAAAAGCTTCAGTAGTAATAGAAAGAAGGGATGGAACAAAAGAGAGATCCAAAGGGGAAAAGCGGTCAAACAGGGAGAGAGTGTGGCGGCATCCTTTTCTAAATCTCTAGATCTGTACCATCAGAAATAGGCCTTAAACATGCATAGAAGACCCTAGACAAGTTCTAGGGGTCAGCCTCTGGCCTTCTGCTCAAGAGTCACTAAAAAACATTGAAGTCACATCAGTTCAATAATAATTGCTCCTGGTGGCCCTTGAGTGGGATAGTAATGACCTCTACGGCTCAATTCCCTAGAAGTAAACTATTCTTCCATAAACAAACAAAACTAGCATTTAATAGCCAACGGTGGAGCAATGTCTGGATCCAAAACCTTGGCCGAAGTACAGAAACTTTTCTTTTTTTGTTTTTTTTTTGTTCATATTTAATGCTAGATCTAGAATTCACCCTTTTCACGGGAGTTAGATTTTTCTCGCATGACTGAATTTTGACTAGCGAGTTCAGATGACTCTTTTAAACAGATTTTTGCCTACTGTCATTCTACCAGTGGATCATGTTGTCGATGCTACGTACTGGCAATTTGTTCTTGTGAAAAGTTGATTAAAAATATGCTGTGATGCTTTCACACTATATCCTGCGTGATCTGTGCTACCAGTGCCTACATGCGTGCAAGCAAGCACCATGTACTTGAATTCCATTTCCAGATGTTGATTTGTTATGCTTTGAACAATAACGTGTGGACTCAATTTGCAGCCTTTTCTAGTGACCGAAGAAGAGACAGCAGGGAATCTGCACCCAACGAGTATGCTGATAAACATTATGAATCAAGGTCACAGCAGGCTCCTCAGCCTGCTACTCTCAAGTCAGATGACAACATCCAGTTCAAGGGGAAGAACATATTCGCGGTGCCGAGGAATGTTAGGACACTTGGCTTGTCTGCAAACAAGTCAAAAACAGTGGAAGAAGGAGATGAGAAACCAAAGTCGAATGACGAGTTCAGAAAAATGTTCATCAAAGAATGAGGTATGACCCTCTACAACAGATTCTTGGTCTCTTCGAATGTTTTTGGCATACACTGGCAAGAATTTAGTACTTGTTTTAGGATGAAGTAACCGTACTAACTACCCACTCGAGGAAACAAATCTTCCGAGGTTGCTAAACTAATCATTCTGGTATATAGCATCGACTTGCTGGGAATATGCATGTTGGGTGCACCTTACCTAATATATATCAGAAAATGATCACGGTTGTCATTTTGTGATTGGTGTCAGAGCTGTTTCGTTTTTTCTGTTTGTTCTCGGATTAAAATTTATCATTTGAATAGAGTAGAGGCTCAAGGAATAATACTATCATCGAAATTGTCTGGCCATTTCTTTTTGCGTAATTTAGTAAAATAAATTTCACCCAAGTAATGGTCAAAGTTATGAAACCATGCGAGGTCAACTCGATGACTCACCTGTTGAGCGGGCCCGAACTGCACGATCATGCCCTAATAGGCGAGACCGAAATATGAAATGAGATGGAAATATATTTCTCCTCTCTCTACGATTTCGGTGCAGTCCCATTATTGGTTATGGCTTCAGCAAGCGCAGGCTGCTGGTGATGTAACTTTTCATTTTCAATGCCGAAACAAACAACAATGCACTTAAATATTTGGGATCCCAGATGGTGTCAGAATCTTTCACCTGCTACATTTAAGCCCTCATAAATCCTGCTCAGGGGAAAACAGTGCTGAAAAGCCATTATCCAAAACCATGCATGGAATTCTCAATCTGTGTACTCATCCTGCTACGCAGCTTTACTGCTACCAGAACCCAGAATCAGGCAAAACCCAGAAGAGCTTGAGAAACCCTAATCAGGATGGTGTTGGTAACATTCTCACACGAGGTTAAAAAATAAAAATATATATATATTATTGTATGGGCATTCCACGTGGTTGAATAACAGGTTAGTATATGACAGCTCGATCCTCCAAAGCCAAAGCAAAAGAGAAAAGGGATGACTGCGTTGGAGACCAATAATGAGTACGTAGTGGGTTTGGTCTCATGTGCCGTGTTTTGTTACTGCTGCTTTGTAGGATTAGTTGAAGTGCTTTTATTGCAGTCTTTTGAAAGTGGTTACACACAAAGACATGGGTGGTGGAGTTTGCATCAGCCATGGGAAAGGACTGCTGCTGCTGCCTTTTCTCTTGTGCTGTTGTTGCGATCGATAGAAAGCCAAATATGTCAACAATTTATGGAGACATCCTGTGTGATCAAAACGCAAATATATATATATTTCTAGTTCAAGGTTTTCTAGTATTTCATATATATATATATTCTACGAGGATAATTAAACCTTTTCTTTTTCCTATTAGTGTTTAATTGATAAGTATTACACAGTGATAAATACGAAATTCTCTAAAATTGAAGAAAAAATAATAGCTTCAAAATAAACACTAGTCTCTTAAGACCTTGTCAAAACAATAATCTTGACTCGAATTCTTGGTTTTCGAAAATGGAGGATAAAAATTGAGTAATTCATCGAGCTCGAATCTCTTCTTTATCTAAAAATATAAACTAGAACTCCTATTCATACACTAAAAATTAACTAATTGATTAATTACGTCTATTTCAAATTGTGTTTTAGACAAATCATATAAATTTAAGATAAATATCCCATATTCCCGCAACTCTCTCTCTATCTTAATTAGTTTATTATAGAGGATGATTGCATTTAACATGCTTGAATAAACAAGTACAAGGACTCAAGACTCATTCCATGCAGAAAATATTTGTAAGTAAATCTTGGACATAGATAGATAAATAGATAATGAGATTATGAATAGAATATAATTAGTATTACACGACGATAATAAAAATTTAATTTTAAAACTCAATCCGGTTCTTTTCTTTTAGTAAAATAAGATTATATCATTAAGATTTTTTTTTTAAAAAAAAGTCAATAAATTGATGATAATATTTTGATTTGAATGGCCTTGTTTTTTTGCCTCTACCCTGAAGCTTGGCATTAAACACAATAGATGGTACATTGAATTTGCACAAGGAGGGAGACCCGAAGGCTTTTTACAAGCTTCTCCCTCCCTCACACCCTCTCCCTCCGTCTCTCTCTCTCCCTCCATCTCTCTCTCTCTCTCTCTCTCTCTCTTCCTTGGGATCATGAAGCATTAAGCATGCGTTCTCTCTCTTTTTACAGAGACAAGAGAGTCTTTATGGGATCACGCAAATGGACTGTCCTTCCATTTCATCACGCTCTTTTACCTCTCTCTCTCTTAGTACTGTTCTTTTCATCATTATTGCTTCTGTCTCTCTCTTTTTGTAATTGGTGCTCTTATCATTTTTCATTATTTTATTTAATACTCTTAAAAGTCAAAGTTTTACAAATAATAATCTCTTCTTATTGTATTTCTAAATAAATTTTAAGCTTGCGAATCAACAATGCATAAAAGGAAAATAACAATTATTGAATTTTTTAAAAGAAAACATTTATGGTTTTTCATGAGAGGATCAGTGACGATCGGACAGAGAAAGCAATATATATTTTAAAAGGGTTGACTGCCCTAATTGTATTTTAAGAAGATAATGCTTCACCCTTTATTTAATTTCTCTTTAAAAGTTGTCATTGATTAGGAGGCAAACCTGAAAAGAGAATAATGGCAAAACTAATGTCATTTACGAAGTAAAAAAGAAGAGAGAATCGTAAGTTTTTTTTAAATATATATATATATATATATATAGTCAACAAAATTTAAAAGACATTTTACTAGAAATTAGTAAAATTAAATCCTCTTTTTAAAAACCATTTCATAAAAATATGAAATTTACTAGAAATTAATATCATGCCATGAAATTACGTGCTAGCTCGACAAAACAATGATATATCAGCAAATTTTATCATCTCAGAAGATGGCATATAGAAAAATCCCGAGAGAGGGATAATCTCGAAGAAAAGCAACCTCGAAGATGCTTCAGCCATTCACATAGGACCAAGTTAAAGACAAAAAATAAAAATAAAGATGAGGGATATTCATACAATAAATAAAATAAAGTTATATATAGTGAGGCAATGAAAATAAACAATGTATGGAATATACTAGACTATAATAAAGGTAATCAATCCAAAAATTGAACAAGTTGTCGTGGGAAAATTTATGAAACATGAAGGGAGGAGATGGGTACTCATGAATTGTGTAAAAGGAGAGGTATAACATCTTTTTTTCTTTCTTGTTGTTTCCTTGCTTTGAATCTCATGTCATACCTTGGAGAATGTTGTGCCCTAATTAATATGTGACCTTTAGGCCGAAGTCAAGACAAAATCAAAAGGCTGTGGGAATATTCTCAACGGCTAGTCTTTTCCCTTTACCCTTTGTTCTTTAAAAAGAAATTAAAAGAATAAAAATAACAGACAAAAAGAAATTGTAGATTCTGTTGTGTATATTATAAGATGAGGGTCCTGCCATATTTGAATGGCTGTGGCTTCCAATTAATATTTTAGAAAACCAGGCACGATAAAATGATCAGAGAGGGTATTGTTAGTTCATATATGGCATCATCAAATGCTACTAATTTCCATAAAAAATATTCGAATTTTCGCTTTTCTTTTCTTTTCTTTTAAGAAAACGAGCTTCTTCAGGGGGGGGATTAAAGAAAAAGAAGAGAGAAAATGCCTCTTTTTTCCACAACAATGGCAACGCAAACTCATGAAACTCGTAGAGAAAATGTTTTTTTTAAAAAATAAAAGAGAGGTAAAGATATGGGTTAATCATTTAAAAAACATGAGTTCGAGATGAGGTAGAATGATAGCTAGGCAGCTTCGAATCCTAACAGTGTAAGAAAAGAGATTGCTTTCTCCATGTGCCCTGAACATTTCAAGCTCAAGTAAGCTCAAAATCAACATCTTGAACACGATCATCAACAATTCAGGCACATGTTTCAGAAAATGAGAGAGAGAGAGAGTGGAGACATGAGTGTGAAGTTAGCAAAAGCTAATGATTATGCCTATTGTTATGTGGTGGTCACTCTTTCAATGTTTCCTATTCATGAATATATAACAAATTGACGTTATTTAATTTGGTTTGGCTTATGGTTCATGTTTAATCTGGATTATGGTTTCCTAATACAAGGCACCAATGAAATTAGAAAGAAAAAGAAAAGAAGGAAAGTTGGTATCTTATGATTACTTCTAGGGTAACCCTACATTAGCTAGGTAGTCGACCATAGTAATAGATTTCCTTCAATTAATTACCTATTCAATATCTACAAGAAGGCAGTAATCTTTAAATAAAATATTACTAAATCCTCTTTACAATATGATTGTGTAAAAAATAATTAATAAATCTAGACCAAAATAACTTATAATAAATTTCTATTTAAAATTTATTGTGTGTATGGTTGTTTTGCCTCTTTTTTTCCAACAAAGCAACGAATTGCTTTAGTCGCACATTGTGAGAAAAATAGCCCTACACTCAAATAATTCATGCTCCTCATTTCCTTGCAAGGCAAGAGACATATTGTGCATGGTAATGTATCATCAAGCTTTATTTTCATTTGAGAATACAATAAGGAAAATGAGATAAACCCAAATGTTATATGTTTTTATTTTAATATTAAAATTAAGAAAGTAAATTTACACGTCAACTAATAAAATTAATATTCTTAAAATGATTTAAAGTGCACATTATTCATCTTCATATATTTAATTAATAATTTGATCAGCTTAAAGTAATATTACTAAACCCCATATATTATTAATGAATTATGATTCACATACATTTAATTTACAAATCAATAAGTCCATGTGGTATTATACAAAGGGTTATGATTTGAGAGAAAAATGATGACAATAAAACATAGAGAACATATGTTTAATTAATTAATATATATATATATATATATTACTAATTTGATCAACTTAAAGTAGCATCAACATGATTATAATATGTGCTGACTATGAAGTTGGAGAAGCAGAGAAAGGGGACTTAGTAGGGTTAGCACATCGACATTCTAAAGATTTTGTTGGATAAGATATGAAAGGTATATTCATGCGGGAAAGCTATGTCTTTGCTTACATTTAATCAACAATGATAACTAGCTTTTTTTACTAAAGAAATATAAGATAACGAGATTGGATTGATGGATTTGATGTTGTAAAGTAGCTAATTAATATATCATTTATTCTTTCACTCTTGAATTGTCGTTGCTCTTGTTGGAAAAGACAATAATTTAATTTTATTTATTTATTTTCCTGCACAAAGTTAATGACAGGAAACTGGCATGAAATTAATTGGGTCATTAATTTTTATTTTTTTATAAAGGGACTCGTTAATTATAATTAATTGCGCCAAAAAGTACAGTTGTAAACACATTTTTGCATGAAATTTTCTAAAATATAATAAATCCAAGTAAAACTCGTCAGGATTCATGAAGATAAATTAAGAAATGGCTTCCAAAAACATATTTTTATGTTTTTTTTTCCTCTTAAGTATAAATAATAATATTTAGAATAGTTGATAAATGGTCCATGCCCATCATAAGATCCCTGGCCCCAAAAAAATAAGTATATATTATCTTAGAATAAAAAAAGAAGAGTGATACTCACGACTTGCATAGTTGAGCCAAAAAAAAAAAAGCTGGCCAAATTTTCAATCTTTTTGACATTACATGAAGGCCAAGTTCTAAGAAGCTTAACCATCATATATATTTAATTGTGATTCTTATCTAGAAATTACTAAAGCCTAGAAAGGCTGAAGACTTATTAAAGTTTCTGAGAATACAATTGATATTTATTTTTAAAATATTTTTCATTCAAAAAATATATTAAAATAATATTTTTTTATTTTTTAATATTAATATTTGAAAATAATTTTTTAAAACATAATATCAAAAACTTCAGTATGAAAACAATACAGAGAATTTGAGCTGGCAGTGATGGAGATTGATGGATATACGTGTTCCCCCCTCTCCCACCCTCCCTCCCTCTGAAAGCAAGAAATTTTTGGCCATGAATATCTTGAAAATTGTGATCAAGGTTGTGTCATCAACACCATTTATTCTTGTGGACCCTTTCCCCATAATAACCATCCTCTCTCTCTCTCTCTCAATCTCTCTCTCTCTCTCTCTCTCTCTCTCTCTCTCAATTTCAGTACGGGATGTGTGTAAGGATTAATGGTGTTACGTCCATCCCATTTTGCAATCGGCATTACTCAGTGGAGCATATCATGTCATAGCTATAAAACTCGGTGTAATCTGGTATTCATCAACTTATAGTAATTAAATTTTATTTATATTACCCTTGATATATCGGCATGTGGCCTAATAATATGATATCATTTTCAAAAGGGTTTTTTTAAATTAAAATTATAATATCATATTATGAGCTAAGCAAGATAATTCTTTTGATAATGAAAAAGTAACTATCTATCTGTAAAACAATAATTGACACACTGAGAAAATGATAGTAGAATATAAAAAAAAAAAGTTGAAAAGGATAAAGTAATAGTAATAGTGGTCATGAGGAATTACTAGAAGAAGGGACAACAAAGATAAGAACAAAAAATCTAAAGAGGGATAAAGTCTCTAAATGTGGTGTGGATTGTAGAATAAAGGCAGGGATAATGAAGAATAAAGTGGTCTGGATTATCACATTTAATAAAGGTGGGACTAATTTTATTTTTTATTTTTTTTCTCTCTAGTGTAAAATGTGGAAAGCTAGGCTGTATTGTATCAAAATTACAATATATATATATATATATATATATATATATATATATATATATATATATAAGGTTGATTTACTCTCATTTCGATGTAGCTATGCGAAATCCACTCAATTGTGTTAGGGTATAATGTATAGAAAAAATATAAATATATTTATTTGAAATAAATTATTTTTTATGGTGGTTTTAAAATATTTTAAAACACTTTCTATCTAGCTTTATTTGTTTCCTACTTTTATCTGGAAATAGTGAATTTACAAGTTAAATGTAGAAGTGAAAAACAAATCAATAATTATTATTTTATTGAAAAGTGGTGATTGGAAAATCATAAGATGGTATGAAAGAAATGATAATGTGATTAATTATTATTATGTAATCCAAGGTGATAGCAATTTAATAAATTAAATATAGAGCTTGATTATTTTTTTATTTTATATATACGTTGAAAGTTCTCTTGTCAAAAAAAATTATAATAAAAGCATTTCCCTCTGCGGTATATATCGATCTGGCTTGGAAAGCAAAAGCTCACTAAAAGATCTAATTACTTGAAAAATATAACCACTTAGTGAGTTAATTCAAGTATATTATTTTTATTTTAATATTTTAAAAATCCCTCAGTGTTGACTTGATCCAAAGATTATATTTTAATATTTTTAAAATCCCTTAGGTAAAAATGAGTTTCTGTGTTTTTTTTCTTCTCTAATTTCAAATTAAAAAAGGTTTTTGCAAGGATAAATGATTGATGCAATGGTGTTTGGAATATAAATAACTCACATGAAACTCTACATAGATCGAGTTCAAATTAATTAATGGGACAGTTGTTGCATTAAGGGAGGTAGCTGGTGAGATTAAATATGATCATCAGCTCACACCACATAGGGCTTGATGCAGGTTTGAGTCAGTTCAAAACTAGCTAGGGTTATAAGTTGAGTTGGTAATTATCTTGAGTCAACTCAATCTATTTTTTTAAGAAAAAAACTCTGAAATGGCGTGGTTTTGAAAAACAAACCCTAGAATTTCTCACTAACATGGTCGGACCAAGCCCTTGACGGGTCATCAAATTATTAACCTAGATATATTATTAACTATGGCTCATACCAGAATTGATGGGATTAGCCTCTAGCTAACCTGTATTGGTTGGTGTGTGTGTGTGTGTGTGTGTGTGTGTGTGTGTGTGTGTGTCGATCGATCGAGAGAGATTAGGGTCCAGTTTGTTTTTGAAGAACATTTCTTTTCATAATTCTTTTTGTGGTTCTTCTCTCTCATTTGTCCTCTCCACTCTCTGACACAGTACTGCTCTCTACATGGCGTAAACCCTCGATGCCTGATAGTGCAAGCAAAGCAAACGAAGCACCCCCACCTTTTTTTTTCTTTTTTTTTCTTTTTTTTTTTAAAATGCCCTTCACTAAAACACACTGTATTCCTCTTTGTCACACAAAAAATCTGCTTTCCTCTCTCTCTTCTCTCTTCTTTTTGGCCCTCACCACTTCTATAAGCTCCTTGTTTAGTACTTTCTTCCTTAGCAAACTCAAACTCAAACTCTGATCTCCCATCGCTCCTCTTTTCTCCCTTCAAATTCTCTCTTTCTTAGCCAAAACCCTCTTATTTTCTCTTGCAACCGTTGTGGAAAGTGTTTAAGCTGATCAGTGTCATCATCAAACTATAGCTAGACAAGCTCGTTGTTGATGGTATATATGATCTCGTCTTCCTGTTCCTTGAACCTTTTCTTTCTTTCTATTTCTAGAGCTAGGCTTTCAACTGGCTAGCTTCCATGCATGCTCCATCATTTTCCTGTGTTTTATATAGGTCTAGTGTTCGAGTGTTGACTCCGGCCCCGGCCCCTCTCTCTCGCAATCACTTTCAAGAAATGGAAATGCGTGGAGAGACAAAGTGGTTCTTTTGATCGTATTGCCAGCTCCTGCGTCTAGCTACACCGCTACTGAATTTTCTTCTTCTTTCCTTTTCTTCTAAGTTGACCATTGAATGAGATGAGCGTTCATGAAGGTCTTGGTACGTAGTTGATGAAGCTTTTTCTGTGCTTTAATTGAGCTTTTTTATCAGGAGATTGACCACCCTTGTCTGCCTTCATCATTTAACAAATCCCTCTTTCTTTCTGCTACTCGATTACCCTAAGCTAGCAAAGTCCAAAGCTCCTGTGATTCCTAAGATTAGGTCTTTTGTTTTTGCTTTTGTCTCCTTTTAGTGGGTTTGCAAGTACTTAGAAGAGTTTCTTAGATAACTATGGTGTCCAAAGCTAGCTAGGTTCTGTAGTTTCCAAGTGTGTTGTGCTGCCATTATTAAAAAGAAAAAAAAAACAGCCCACTTTTTAATTCTAATCATTAAGCCTCTTAACTGTGCTTCCTGTCTGGTTCTTTCTCGATCTTTTGGTCTCCAAACAAACAAACAAGGAACAAGTAAACTATTTGTCCGAAAAGTGAGGGGGAAGGAGATGGAGCTTTCATCAAGTCATGAGGGGGGCATCCCCATCCCACTGAACAGTACATTCGGGGGGGCTGCTCATGGGCACGGCCATGGCCACTTGATCCTTCATGATCATCCTGCACTACCCCACAACCACAACATCATCTCTTCCGCAGCACCCCAAATAATCCCCATCTCCAACAATGGCGGCCCTTCCTTAACAGCAGCAAGTATAGATGACAGTCACGTGCCTTACAAGAAAATGGTTAGGTACAGGGAATGCCTCAAGAACCATGCAGCCTCCATGGGAGGGACTGCCACCGATGGGTGCGGCGAGTTCATGCCCAGTGGTGAAGAGGGTAGCATAGAAGCTCTCACTTGCTCAGCCTGCAACTGTCACAGAAACTTCCACCGGAAAGAAATCGAAGGTGAACATGGCTCGTGTACTGGAGATCATTGCTACCATATTAATAACCCACATTTCAGCAGGGTTAATGGAAGGAAAGTTATTTTAGGCCACCACAAGAGCATTTTAGCCCCAGCTGAGGCTCTGTGCTACCCTACAGCTGCCGGTGCTCTTATACCCTCAAGATCATCAGCACCCCACCACCAGATGATAATGTCTTACAACATGGGGTCCCTCCCTTCAGAATCTGACGAGCAAGAAGATGGGGGTGGGGCAATGATGGCCAGGCCTGCACAGCTGATGAAGAAAAGGTTCAGGACAAAGTTCTCTCAGGAACAGAAGGAGAAAATGCTCAACTTTGCGGAGAAAGTTGGGTGGAAGCTGCAAAAGCAAGAAGAAACAGTGGTGCAACAGTTCTGCCAGGAGATTGGTGTCAAGAGAAGAGTCCTCAAGGTTTGGATGCACAACAACAAGCACAGTCTAGCTAAAATGAACCCCTCCACCACCACCACCGCCACCACCACCACCACCACCACCACTTCTTGACACAGTTAAGAAGATTAACCCGGCACATTATCATCTCTCTCTCTCTCTCTCTCTCTCTCTCTCTCTCTCTCTCTCTCTCTTAATTAGCCAGATTTGGCTTAATTAACCCTACTTGTTAGTGAAAAGCAATTACTCTACTACTACTTTCTTACAATATCTTTTCGTTTTCTTTTTCTTTTTGAA
This sequence comes from Salix caprea, assembly GCA_964035475.1. Taxonomy (NCBI): domain Eukaryota; kingdom Viridiplantae; phylum Streptophyta; class Magnoliopsida; order Malpighiales; family Salicaceae; genus Salix; species Salix caprea. Next base: position 837,956 of record OZ037752.1, read on the forward strand.
ATCTTGGACTTGTTTCTAGTGTTTAGGGAAATTGGGGTTTAATTAATTATTGGGAATTTCAGTCTTGGGTGGTGTTTTTGTCCATGAATCCATTTTTAGTGTGTAAAAGTGGATTGATTATGCGATTCTTGGGTTTAAATCAGTGCTCATCATCTATTATCATGGTACTAATATACTACAAATATAACATAATTATGCATCAATTAATTTGCACAAATATTTTATAATATATCCTGCGTGCATATTCCAATCACTTCGCATGTTGAGCGCATTCCATCCATGCATGCACATATATATATAATTAGGTGTTTTGGAATTTATTTAATATTCTCTCTAACTATATATGTGCCGACTTAAAATTGGTTAAACGGGTATCTCAGTTTTTGTATGCAGGTTATACTATATAGTTTCTCATTTAATATAATATAACCCTAAATTAGAAAGAGCAGAAAATAGCAATGCCAATAACCCTCCAGTAACTGGGCTGGATTAGTGAGGATGTCTGTAATCCTTTGGCGTAATTGCTAATCCCAGACTAATTTGGCAGGTTCATATGCAAGAAATCCAAGTCAAGAAAAAAGGTTTTTTATTTTATTTTATTTATAAAAAACAATTGATTCAATGACCCTCCAATAATCCAGATCTCTTCCCTAATTAATCCATTCACATGTAGGGTATGACAATTATAATTCCTACAATTTCCCAATCAATTCATTTAATGCTTTGAGGGTTTTTGGATTGTAATAATAGTGTTTTCTAAAAGTGTTTTTTTCTCAAACATAGATTAATTTTTTTAAAAATATATTATTAATATCATCACATCAAATAAATATAAAATAATATAAAACAAAAAAAAATATAAATTTTCAAATTTAACCTCACTCTCAACCATCCCGTTTGTCTCGCAAGATGGACAACGTGTTTCATGAAGTAGGTGTTGATGGTTAGAAGAGCAGCTGCCTACTCTATCTGCATGGCTTCACATGCATCACTTTGTGTCATTAATTTTCTGTTTCGACCTCACTTGTGTCGGTAATTGAAAACACAAATCAGACCAAAGCATATACTTCTCTGTCTTTGCCTAATTCCTCTCCATTTTATCAGCAGATTAACTTGGAAAAGGTCTGTATTATTCCTTTCAGAATATACGTGATGATACTTTGTTAATTTTTCGACACTAATCCACCTTTAAACATTAATTTAATTAAGAAAATGTTGTCCTCTTCTTAGTGGTTAAACCATAAAGATAACAGAGATGTAAACTTGTTTGATTGAAGATAAAAATATAAAAACAAATATAAAATACAAAAGTATCCGAACATGGTTTTATTTTTTATTATGTTTTATATACTATTAGCAAGCATGATTTTGTTTTGATTTCTTATTCTGTTTCATTTTTCTTAATTTCTATTTTTTTATCTCAAAATAATAACTTTTAATATGCTTTGTATGAGAATTGTTAAATAATTATAATATTGATATTTCCAGCAACCATCTCCTCTCCATTTTTTTATCCCAAGATAATAAACAAATGAATGCTACCATCTCCTGTCCAGCTCTGAAAGATCTGAAATTGACGTGGGAAAAGCTTAAATTATTGGATTACCGAGTCCATAATATTGACCCATTTATGTTTAATCCGAATCATAAAAAAAAACTAATAAAATCAATTTTACCGAATTAATTTCTTTTTTTTTTATTATTATTATTATACTTGAAACTTAACTTAATCAAATCTATCAAATTTCAAATCAGACCCGGTATAACAGCCAAGAAAGTAACAGCTGAAAATGAGAAGAAAAAAAAAAGGAAAAGGAATTCATCTTTCATTAAAGAGTCTCCATGATCCTCTGTGCGAATATTTTATATTATTGAGGAAATATTTTATGTACAATGCTGCCATTGAGATGACATCCCCGTTGACCTGCTCAAATAATAAGTATGAACCACTGTAAGAAATTTGTATGAACCTGTGTGGTGAAAAGTGTGGGGACACGTCACCACCCCTATATTCAATCAACTTGTTGAATAATAGTTTATATTATTTTGTGTTTTTTAAATTTTTTGCCAGTTTTATATATATAATTAATTTATATATTCAACCACAATTTTGCCAGTTTTAAAAATATATATTATTTTGTGTTTTTTAAATTTTTTGGTACGCTGGTTTCAGAAATATTTTTTTAGAAAATAAATATACATTAATTTAATATATTTTCAATTTCCCATAAAAAACATTATTTTAAAACCCTCTACCCTGAACATCCCAGTGAAACCACTGGTTAAGTCATCATATGCCAAGAGATGCATAGAGCAGACAAGTAGCAGATGTGATTGAAGTTGAATATGCTGAAGAAAAGCAGTTGAATCATGACCTACACTTGAAAATACTGGTGCTCGTGCCTTCCAAGTTACTGTGTACAGAGAATACTCGCAGAAAAGAAAGTCTCAAATCATCTCTCTCTACTAAAACTGTGATCTTAAAACGCATTTGCAGACTGTCTACAAGAACAAAAAAAAAAAAAAAAAACCAAAACTTTTCTCGTATATGTATTACAGTACAGCTTCATTCTATAACAAGCAATGACTTGAGTATACAGCTTAATTTCACACGCCTTGGCATATCCAACTTTATCTCTAAGCAGACACTGTAAACTGCATAGAAAAAACTGACCAGCTTATTGTGCCCATCCATGTTCACCATAGACCTGCCTGCCGTCTATTGTTAGCTCTTGATTAGGCGCGTGCTTTTCATGATTTGGCGGTTGACCTGCCCGGAGGAGGAGTATCCAATGTTGTCTGAGCACCTGACTTTGCAAAAATGGAAGTGTTGGGGGCAAATTGTCCCGTTTAGCTATTTAATAGGAGCCTAGCTCTGCCAGGATTAAGAAGTGATTCTGACATTCTCCAGCCCTAAGAGGGAAAAAAAAGAAGAATACATGTCAGCTAGAGTATCGTAACCATATCAGACATCAAGCATCAATGTCCAGAACACCCAATAACATTGTGGAATTTGATTTCATCCTGGGGTTCATTAAAAAAACAAAATGCTTTCCAATAGCAACCCCTAAGCAATGCTGCCACAAAAGGCACTTCTGGGTGTTTTCAAGCACCAAGTTTAAGGGAGGTCATGTTATAATTTCTAGAAGCCTTATGTTGGGCTCTTGAACCACTGATTGTACAGCAACTTAAAAGGGGACGTCAACCGATCTCCATCTCTTCTACTTCTTAAAAGAACTGCAATTGTGGTTGTGATCTAGTTGCCAAACATTCCACTGTATACAAGTACATGTCTAGTATTCCTATTTGCTGGCACTTCAAATATTTCTTAGGAAAAGAAATCAGCACAAAAGCCGACAATCTGGAAAGCAAGCTCATGCAGTGCACGACACATCTAAGATCATAGGCTTTCAACAGTGAACAGTAGTTCGCTTGTAGATATAGTGGTCAAGACCAAATCAATCCACTTCTACTTACTTGTTCTGCAGCTTTACTTTTGAAAGGATCATACAAGGTTGAGACCATCTTGCATGACTCGGCAATATGAGACTCAAGATCAGCAGCTGAGAGGATAAAGTTTGAGTGACCATGTTCCTGCTGCTTGCTGGGATAAGAGCGATTGTTGTTTGATGAATGTATGAAATGCATAAGCACGTGGGCCTGAAATACAAATTACGTATATATATAGGAAAATTCTTTCTTCCTAATGTAACAAGTATAGAATTCAAAGCAGTCAAATCTCTCTCACGTGGAATGCTGCTTTTACTATGTCATCCGGCTTCGCTTGATCCTTGAGCAATGCATACACTTTATCCTTTGATGGATTATAAGTCACTATATATCTCTCTCCCTGTCATCATTCAGTGGCATATATTCAACAGGTATTAGAGATATAAACAGGCAATCAATGCAAAAGAATTACTTGATCCATAGTGGTAAAGATAGATTTCCCCCCTAAAATATGCTTCCTATCAGAAAGGAGCATTACCTCAAAGAGAGGCTCGATGGCAAGATATGCTCTTGGATCTTGAAACGCATCTTTAAACCTTGGTCCTGCCAAACAGTGGGAACAAACCTCGTCTAAAATCTGGGACATATGATTTAAGCATTTGTGGCTGTGTGCTTGTATGCTTGCAAGAGAAACAGCTCTAGTTTTATAAGCATACCTAGAGAGATAGACCTATCTTTCATCCACGGAAAATTGAATATATTTTCCTGCACATTTCCCTCATGCAATGAGGGAACTCGTCCTGCAGATGAATATAAAACACAATGTGCATCAGAAAAAACAAAACCCTGCTTAAAAAAGAACTCAACTTAATTCAGTAATATCATGCCCAGCCACCAGATTGAAGAAATAAACACAAACACGATAATCTTGTTTCATGCAGAGCACATATAAACCTGTCTTAAGAAAAGACTCCACGGCCACACTGAATCTGGCCCGGTTCAAGGTGTGCAAAACTACAGATTTAACCTATAAAAAAGCACATGCTGGCAGTCAGGACAATTCACTCAACTTCCATTACCACAGAAAAAGTAAATTAGAAGTGTGCCAATATAACACCAATGTTTTCTCTTCATAATCATACCTCTTGGTAAGAGCTGAAGACATACCCACATGAAAGGAATGCAAATGTGGTAACCAAGGATGGATTTCTTTTAGAGATCATTATGCTCAGCCCAGTTCCCATCTTCAAAAGGCACAAGTTCCCATAAATTAACATCCAAGTGAGACAAATACTTGCATGGTTCATTTGTTATACAAAGAAGATATTCTACATGAACTTTAAAGCGTCCAAATTGCAATACATATTCAATACTTTTTAAGCATTGCATTGAAGCAGTTGATAAAAACAATGCAATGCCATCATACAATAATTGATTTACAAATACTGTTTTGGCAATCTTTATTGTGTTAATAAAAGTTATAAAACAGATCCAATATTGTCAAACTTTTTTTCGGAGAGTCACAATTGATTAAAAATTGATTTATAAATCAGTCTCTGTACTTGATAAATTTGAGTAGATTTGAATACCATACCAAATCAGCCACATTGCCAACACATTCTCCCTTGGCAGTGACATCCCCTATGTTTTCTCCTTTGGCAAAGGCTTTGTAAATTGGTGTGCGGGTGGACGTTGATGTTACAGCACCAACGTTCTATAAGAAGTAATGAAGAGTAAGAAACTGTAGAACAAATTCAAACAAGTATACATTTTGCAAACAAGTGACTATCAAACCTTAGCCACATTAGCAGCACAGGCCAAAGGAAGAAAAAGGTGTGGGACTGCTGCAGTTGCCAACTCCACCGCAGCACCCAATTCCATGAGAAGGTCTCCAGCAAATCGCAACTATAATGCATTGTTAAGTCAGTTACCGCCCTGTAAGAACCTTCTGCGTAATTAACCCAAAATTGAGCAACTATACCTGTTTTAGATCATAATCGAATTTCTTTCCTTGCCGTGCATAAAGCATTTTTCCAACACGACCGGCACCATCCTGCAAATATTAGAAAGAATGATGAATTTACACCCACAATTTATATACTACCTTGGTATAAAGCCTTATTTGGTATATGATCGCACAAATAGTGCAAAAATCCATGAAGTGGAAGCCCAACTGATTTGTGTTTCAGGCTTTTTTGTTGCTTTTATAACTAGTGTAGGCTCTGGACAGAGACACACACACACATCATGTTTGTATATTTTTGTAGATGGGTGGATGGACGTGTGCTTTCATGTGGGACTCAAGGCTCAAGAACAATGTGAGCACTTGAGACATTTTCTTTTGAAATTGCTTTTGATTTCATTAGAAAATCTTTTAGATGGTAGCAGCATGAAACTCTAAAACCTGTAACTGGACCAGAAGCATAGCTATTTATGCAGATGTGGGGCTAGTTACACAACCGATCCTTGTACTTGGTTGATTTGATTAAACGAGTTCCTCAAATAAATAAAAACGTATGCATAAGTCCACTATGTTTTATTCCTTTTCGATCAGGACCCTCCATCCATTTTCATTTGAGACATAGCAAATAGTGATGAGTGACACAATAAATGTGTGGCATCTGCCATTGTAACCAAGTTTGACCTGATATAGTCCCTTTCAACAAGAATTTACATGAGAAAACTAAAAAAACAAATCTTTGACTTGATCGCAGATAAAAACATGATTTAATTAAAAAAATCAAATGTAAAACTAATTAGAATGTAAAAAAAAAAAAAAACTGCTTTTTTTCTACAACTGGATTCTCTCTATACACTAACCTCAAATCACTGATATTTCTCTTTGCATTTCTCCTAAATCCATAGAATACCCAATCCCTTCCATGAGAAAATAAAAGAATCCCTGAGTCATTATGAACACCCAATCGATCCAAGAACCACCACAGCCTTTCTTTAACTCCCCACTACCGCAACCAACTTTGCACTCCCAATGTTGGAACCCTATACGCAGTCTCTCTCTTGCCTCACCAAGTTTTCTAATCCTTCTCTAATCCCATCTGGCATTGATGTTGATTTAGTTTCTATTTTCAGTGATTCTTTCAGTTTTTTTATTGTATGAGGATTTTGTTGTTCGATCTGTGGACCTATTATAGCTTTATTTGGAAAATCGATTACAGGGGCTTATAGTGATAATATCAAAGTATATTTCGATGCAGGAAAGAGCAATTTAATCTTGTAGTTTCTAGTTCAATTTAAAGATGACTTCTACACTTTGACAGCTTGTTTGGGTTTTAATCTTAATAGTAATAATATTCGTTACATGGGCTTATAGTGATAATATTAGTTGTGATTTCTAGTCCTCGATTTATTTTTTCTCTGATCCCATGCCCTATCAAGCACCGTTACATCTTTAAAGAATGTGGTGGTGGATAGCCACTGTCTACCATTCATTTATAATTCCCGTGGATGAAGCAATTCGACAAGGTGAATCTAGGCTTGGTGTGCATTGCCGGCCATTCATGCACCTTAGAAATCGCTGCTTGGCAAGATAATTGAGCGTTTTAAAATTGTTTTGAAAATCAAGTGTCTGTGCATAAGCCCCCTGAAATATCAGAATTCAAAGGCTATGAATGAGTCCGTTTTATTAAGAAACAATAAGGGGCAATCGGCAACCCCTGTTACTATTTAAGTCATACAACCGGTTAGTCTGCCACAGCAATTCTCTAATCAACTAAGAAAGTATCGAAATAAAAAATTTAGTGTGGAATGCCTTGTTCAGCAATGACATGCTCAGCTAATAAATGGCAAACAATATAATAAAAGCAAAGTGACAAAAAAAAACTTGCTTCTTGCAAAATGTGTAACTATAACACTTACCTTGAGAATCCAATTGATAGCAACAGCCCCAGGAATAGCTTGGCTCTTAGAGACTCCAACCGAATTCAAAAGGGTTTTCGTTGTGAAAACTCCCATCGCTCCGCCAAAGAAATGCTGCAATAAAAGCAGAGCAAAAGGTAGTTAAGTATACTGCCCCTCCCCGTAAAAGCCAAGGCAAACCCTGACCCAGCCCCGAGACAAACAAACGCATACCTTCAAAGCTCTCCAGGTCATGTATGGCACATAAGAAGGAATAACACTATCAGGAAAACCTTCAGGGACCACATAGGATCTTATGAATCCCATCAATTCCTGCACCATTGAATTACTTCATGATAAAAATCCAAAATTTCTTTAAGGTCATTAACAATTCATCAAATAAAACCCAGAAACCTCAACGGGAGCTTGCGGAGTCTGCAATCCAACGGCGCGAATAGAATTCTTCTTGAACCGTCCAGAGGCGTCACTCTCAGCGACGTACTTCCATCTCCGGCCATCAATTTCCTCGCAACAAATCAGTCTCGAGGTGGAACCGATAAATCCGTCTTCAAGAAGAGCCGACTGAGAGAGTGGGGGTTGATTGGCTGGAGGAGAAGAAGCCAAGTTAGCGCTTATACGCAGCGTTTCACGGACAAGAAGACGCGCTTCTTGTGAGGAAGTGGTGGACGAGGTTAGGGTTTGCGCCGGGTGATTCGACGATTGCTTCATTTTGATCGGAGGCATTGTAAATATGGTGTCGTTTTGTGTTGTGGGAGCGTGGAGATGGCAAGTGGGTGGGATTTATTGAGAGAAGGGAGAGCTTTGGAAATAACGGTAGAGGGAGAGACGAACCGGTTGCATTTATATAGGGCAGGTCGCCTGTCCCTACACGGAAGAAGATTACAATGGCAACCACTTAGGCGGAAATTGTTACCGTGTCAGAATTTAAAAAAAAAAACATTTTTTTTTTATTTTTTAAATTTTATTTTTGATATTAACATATTAAAAAATACAAAAATATAACTTAAAGTAAAAATAGATAAATAAACACTTTTAAAATGAAAAAACAAACAAGTTTTCAAATAAGCATTGGGATTCATAAGTGTTTGCTTTGCAAAAGTGTAATTGATATAGAGAGTATTAAATAAATATAAAAACAATATTTGATGTATTTTAAAATAAAAATTATTTTTAAAAAATACATTGCACTACAATACTAAACTTATATTAGGCTGGGTTATGTGGTACAGGTGTATTTTAACTTGATGATATATTTGAGAATATTTAGTTAATTAATAATTATTTATATAAATCCATCTAAAAACTCTCTTTTATAATCTTATTTAAAAAATTTATAATTTATAGAAATTTTAAAATGTAAATTTTAAACAATAACCTTAAGAACTGTAATAATACAGGCACAAAGTAATTAAAATGATGCTTTTCAAACAAAAAAGCATAAGCATCAGCTTAAAAAAGCGGCCTGCAAGAATGATGATACTAGATATTGTAAAATTGTTTTTTTTTAAATAGTGTTTTTTTTTTGTTGATGTTAAAAATAATTATTAAAAAATATATATTATTTTAATTTATTTATGAACAAAAAACGCTTTTAAAAACAATTTACTCTTAAACATGTAGTAAGACTAGATTCTATACTGATATATGTTTTGAAATTGAAAATATTCTTATACCAATTTACTATCTAGATATTGTTTTTCACGAAGTAAATAAATTTGATCACCGCTTGAGATTTTTCACTAATAGCCGAGCCGAGAAAATGTATTTAAAAAACCCCATTAACGTGGCAACGAATATCTATAAAAAAGAAATGTTTATAGCTACTTCCGCGACTTATATAAAAGTCATTCTTGAAACTTTATTTTTTTTATTTATTTAAATTTTCATGGGGGGGGGGGGGGGGGGGGGGGGGTCTTATATAAAATTGATTAAAAATAGATAAATATTAAGGATAAAAATAGATAAAACATTTCTTATATTGGGGTAAGAAAATTGATTAAAAATAGATAAATATTAAGGATAAAAATAGATAAAACATTTCTTATATATTTTAATAGATTTCGTTGATTTAAGAGAGCATTGTATAGGATTTCACTTTAAAAAAAAAACATTTCTTATATATTTTAATAGATTTCGTTGATTTACGAGCATTGTATAGGATTGCACTTAAAAAAAAAAACTAAAAAAAAAAAAACTAAAAAAAAATGAGGTTGAAATCTGGAAGCAAAGGGGCCTTTTAGTATTTTTAAATGAAAGCAGGCTAACTTTTTGTCTGTGTTTCTCTCAAAGAGGGAAACAAGAGAGCCGCACAGCTGTGAAGCAAAGAGCATCTGGCTCCTGCTGACGTGGGTAACGGCTGGGGTTACAGATAGAGTAGACACGTGGACACGGTATCTGACGTCTCTCTGATTCAGGATCAGTCCACGTGTTAAAGCACCTCGGTTTCACAAAAAAAAGACTGTCCTGTTGTCGATGGTGTGCCAGCTTCCTTTCATTTTGCGCACGTGGATGTGCAAGGCGACAAATTAATCCTCTATTTTGATGAAATCAAAGCAAGAACTGCGAGACAGTGAACCTGTCCTAGGAAGTTAAGTACTGCCTTTTATTTATTATTAATTGAATAAAATAAGTTAATTTTGTCTTATATCGAGGATGTTTTGAATTTTAAAATATTTTTCAATTAAAAATATATTAAAATATTTTAAGAAAAATCACAAGAGAAATTTGGTCATCTTACATTTTAAATGCACATTGCAAAGAGTGCACTACTGCAAGTCTGCAAATAAAAAAAAAAAAAAAACTTTTATCCATGGTTTTTTTATCTTTTCAAATTGTTCTTTTTTTGTAATAGACAAGCTGAGAAGGAGGTGATTTGGTTTATAAATATAATTAAAAAAAATTGATGGCTCATTTAGTTTATGTTTAGTCTTTGATTTGATCATTGTTTCTTTATTGCTATTTGTTTTATTTATTTTTTTCAATTTCTCCCCTCTTTGTCTTGTTTTATTTAAATTTTATATTAATTTTGATTTTTATTCTTTTAATTGTTATTTGTTTATTTTAATATATTTCCTAGTTGAACTTTCGTTTCATTTCATTCGGCATTTGATTTCAAATTATTTTTATATAAAACGTGGTCGTCGTTTACTAATTGTGTTTTCTTTGTCATGGATTTTTTTTAGTGTATTTTTTTAAACTTCATCCCCTGGTATTTTGATTATTTGAAAATTTGCTTTGTTATTTTTTTAGGATTTTTGGTCCATGAGATTGGTCTTAAACTCATGACCTGGGTTATAAATTTTAAGGATTAATATAAGTTGATTTTGGTCTATTTTAGATTTTTTTTACAACTATTTTTTTGATTCAATACTTCAATATTTGATTTATAAAAAACTAGTCCTGCTTTATTTTTTAATCTCTTTTCTAGGAGATTATATAAATTTTATATCCATGGTCGTAAGGTTAGCAGGTCCAATTATTATTATTATTTTTCAGTTATACCTTTTAACATTTAATTATTTGATAATCAAGTTTCATGATTTTATTTAATTTGATGTTGATTCCCTAGTGTCATGATCAAATCATAAATTTGACATGTCAACTTGGGACTCAAGGTTTCTTGACTTCTTTTAGTTTGTCTGTTTTTTAAATCATTTACTAGCATTATATTTTTTTATTGATATTATTGAATTAGCTAAACTTATTAAATATAATAAGTTATTTTTTAGGGACGTTTGCTTCATCTTGGTACATTTTTTAATATTAAAAAAAATATATGGTGTAATACAAGCCCTATATAGTATCAACTAAATGAGGAAAATGGTAGTAGTGACATGATGTGATAATATTAACTGAAAATGAAATAAAAATTGATGAGTGAAGAAGATTGATTGCTTGACAAATCATTTTCAAATGGTTGAAAACCAAAATTGACCAAATTAGTAATAAGAAGATTTTTTTAATTATCATCATAATAAGTATAGGTCAAGACTCGAATTCAAAACCTTGATGGAATGAGGTAATATATGGTGTAGATCATCAATCAATCTGTTTTTGATATTATTGTTTTTTTAAATGAGAAAGCTCTAATTTTTTTAGTTATTCTTTACGAGATTGAGTTAAATAAGTAAAATTTTAGTTGTTCTAAATTTTTATAAAATAAACATATTCTAACTTGAATTAAAACCTGTAAAATAGATCCCAAACCATTTTATACCACATCACGCCTATTGAGACATGTATATCGCCTCTTGAGACATATATATATCAATGAAAGAGTATTAAAAATATTAATTTAATAATAAAATTTTTAATTTAATAGTTTTTATAAAATAAATGAAGAGTTCATTTATGCGAGACGCCTTAACCCACCAGCGGCTGCAAACGACACCCACTCACTACAAGGGCTCGTGCAGAAGCAGTGGATTTCAAATTCCCAAACGAGACCTTGAGACTTGAGTGATCTGCGACTAGGGCAAGTAGCACGACCGTGGAGTCATCTTTCTTAGCATTTTATATGCGATTGTAATTAAGATTATTTTTTAAAATATATTTTATTTTTAAATATAGTAAAATAACGAGCGAATTTGCCCGCTCCGCTAGGCTTTTTTATATATGTAAAAAATTGATTGATTTTATAAATGTTGTATTTTATTATTTTAATATTTAATTGGTAAAATTAAAATTGATAAAATCTGTTAAAAATAGTTTTTTTCAACTAAAAAATGATTGAATATTACTATTGCTAAAAAACTTTTGATAAAATTTGTTAGAAAATTTACTAAGAAGGTGAAATGATTTGTTAGAAACTTGTTGTCACGGAAACTCTGGTTAAAAAAACACAAAAAAAAAAAAACCGATTTAAAAAAAAAAGACTTGAACACGACGGTTATTAAAAAATAAAAAAAATGTGAAAAAAGGTTATCGGTTATTAAAAGAAAAAAAAGAGTATAAAATAGAAATTTAAATTAAAAGCTAAAGCCAAAGTTATATTTATAAGATTTATTAATCATATTATTATATTAAATGTATTCAAGAATACAGATATTAATTATTTTTTTGCAAGAAATCGTAGGTCATTTTTTTCTCTCTCTATATATTTTTAGGCGATAATATTCAATAAATATTAAAACATATACTCAGTCTTACATACTTTATAGTGTAATAGAAATGGGAAGTGGGTCGTAGATTTTTTAATTGTAGATAATTAAGGTAAATTTGTCAAAAAAAATTTATGAGTTGCCTTTTTCCTCTTGTAATATTAGATCTGACACATTATAAATAAAAATATTGTAATTTGTTTTTAGAAATAAACCTCAAGTTTTTTGCGTGCTATAATTACTTATCTGTCGTCTAAAAAAACAGTGTAATCAAAACGGGAAGTGACTCGAATATTTTTTAATTGTAGATAATGTAGGTAAATTTGTCATTTTTTGTTGTTGTATTTTTTGTCCAGTAATATTAGATATGAACTATTAAAAACCAAAATATTATAAATATATTTTTAAGAAATAAACTTTAAAAAACAGAGCACAAAATTAAAATTCGAAGACTTGTTTTTTTTTTAAAAAAGATTTATTTTTTGTATTATTATATGAAATGTATTACACTGTTGAAAAAAAAAAAGGTAGACGTGTGCTGCGATGCATCGGAGCAAATTGCCAATGAATAGTGACTATGAGTCACAGGCTATAGTAGAAAACCGAGTTGTTTTAGCTCGTTAGGTAATAAAAGAAAATAATAATGAGCCCAGGGATTATTCGCGGCGCGCTTAGTTGGCTAGGAAAAAAAATATACTTGGAAAAAAAGAACCGTGGTGCGCGTAAGCTGACCCGGACACCTCGGCTAAGGAAAAAAATGTATAAGTAGCAAAACAAAATAGGGAAAAAAATATAAAAAAAAAAAGTTGATTAAGAGATTAGTCGTGGTGCACGTAAGTTGGTTTGGACACTTTAGTTATTTAAAAAAAAATCTTGTTTTTTGGAAAAAAATAAAAACAACACCCAGTTATTCAAAAAATTCATTTTTTTAACCAAAAAAATATTTATTTTTTGCAAACAAATAAAAACAACAACCAGTTATTAAAAAAATCATTTTTTTAACAAAAAAACATTTTATAAAAACAGTTCTTAAAAAAAAAAAATAAGATTTGTAAAAAAACACAACAAAAACCAGTTATTAAAAAAAAATTAAAAAATAAACAATTTTTTTTACAAATTTTTTTCTTTCTCAGTTCTTAAAAAAAAAATCACATTTTGGTGTCTGAGCGGTTTGAACTCGCGCGCGCCTGTGTTGGCAGTGCGCGGATAAAACCGCTCGGCCAAAGCTTCTGATCTGTCATTTCCACCATAAAAAATACAAAAAGAGTCTTTGTGTAAAAAAAAATTATAAAAAAAAAGTGGATCCGGAGATTAGTCGTGGTGCACGTAAGTTGCCCTGGACACTTTAGTTATTAAAAAAAAAATTGTTTTTTGTAAAAAAATAAAAACAACAACCAGTTATCAAATTTTTTTTTAACAAAAAATACAAATATTTTTTTTTGTAAAAAAATAAAAACAACAACCAGAAAAAAACATTTAAAGAAAAAACATTTTTTTTAAAAAAAAAACAAATAAGATTTGTAAAAAACAACAACAACCAGTTATTAAGAAAAAACTTTTTTTAAAAAAAAGAAACCATTTTAAAAAAAAAAATAAAAAAAAATCATTTTCAAAAAAACTTTTTTTTAAAAAAAAAAACAGTTATTTAAAAAAAAAACAGTTATTTAAAAAAAAAAAAAAAACGAAATGAAATCACAATTGGTGCCCGAGCGTCTCGAACTCGCGCGCGCCTGTGTTGGCAGCGCGCGAGACAGCCGCTCGGCCAAACCCTCTCATCTATCCATGTCCACCATAAAAAATACAAAAAGAGTCCACGCGTAAAAAAAAAAAAAAAAAGAAATGAAATCACAATTGGTGGCCGAGCGTCTCGAATTCGCGCGCGCCTGTGTTGGCAGCGCGCACGACAACCGCTCGGCCAAACTCTCTCATCTGTCCATTTCCACCATAAAAAATACAAAAAGAGTCCCGGCGTAAAAAAAAAAAAAGCGCACATACACCCGCGATTCACCGTGACAAATTGCCAGTCCACAGTGGCAATGAGTCACGGTGAACAGTAGAAAGAAGGACGACCTGTTTTAGTTATTAGGTAATATTTTTTAAAATTTTTATTTATATCAACGTGTCAAAATAATTCAATAACACTATCAAAAATTAATTTTTTTTAGTGTTCCAAACACTGCTGTTCTAACACATCACATTCAAGTTGGATGCTATTGGTCCCAGCCAGCTTTTCTCATTTGGTGTTAGTGTCGGTGTGATCAGAATAAAAATTATTTACAAGATATATAGCACGACACCCCTGATCAACTTTGTTTGTGATTTTTTTTAAATGTTTTTTATTTAAAAATATATTAAAATGTTTTTTTTTTAAATATTTTTAATATTAGTATATAAAAATGATTTAAAAACATAAAAAAAATTGAAAATAATTTTTGAAACGCTTCACAGACCAAGTTGGATGGGACCGGCATGCTTGATGATGGTGGGGACAAATAGTTATAAATATATATATATATATATATATATATATATATATATATATATATATATATATATATATAATAATGAATTCGGGGAAGCAGATAATGTTTCCATCCATGGAAGAACATCTTTTGAAGGTGGATAGAGTTTTAAAGGTAGAATTCCTATCGATTGCTACAATAAGAGATAAAGATGTTGTCAATTGTCAATAAAATCATTTATTTAGAAGCAATATCTGGGATTAAACCTGTAAAAAATGACAAAATCTTGCATAGTAAAGGATTATCATGCTTTTACATTGGAAAAAAAATGAAAGATACTTTTTTCACATAATCTAAAAAACAGGATAATCATGCTTAAAAAAAAGTTGTATATGGTGACGAAAGTAAATTAAAACCAACAAAAATAAATCATTTTTTATAAAAAAAAAACTAGGTGTTTATCATTGTGGTGGCTTTTGCATTTGTAGTTTTTTAATTAAAAAAAAAAGTTTAGTTGTTATTAGAAAAAATAGGTTTAAAAAAATATATTTAATTAAAATTATCATGAGATGAGTTTTTACATTTAAAATAAATATAAAATTTAAAACACTTTCAGTTCTTAGTATTTTATCAAGAATTTATCTTGGCTCTTTAAATAAATTATTATTATTTTCCATTTATGTAGAGAAACCAAGGTGAGTTGAGAAATCAAGAAAAAAATCTTATTTGTATTTGTATAAGATATGAAAGTAGTAGCAATACATATTTATAATTTTATATTCTCTTTACTGTATCTTTGTCAAAAATTGATAATTTGAGTAGGCTTTTTAATTATTATCTCTTAACATTCGAATACTTGTGTGCATGGTGGTAAAGGGCAATGAGTTCACCTTGTTGATTTTTCATTATCTCGAGTCTTTAAAATATATAACGTAATGATAAAATATTTGAGATCTAACTTGTAAATTTCGGGTTCAAATCAGAGTGTACTAATTTTATAAAAATCCGAGACAACCAGAATTTTATTTATTTAATTCAGATCCGTAAAAAATATCTAAAGAAAGGTGGAGTTTCTTTTAATCTAAAACACAATTCTTCAAATTAAACTATTCAAAATATGATATATTTCCCTTTTCGTTTTAAAAAATAGCTTATAAAAAATCGAGGGACTTTTGTCGTCTAGAAAATTAGACTACATAGCCCAAATTGGAACCCCAAAAATATCTCTAAAAAATCAATACCACCTTTATTAAAGATATATCTATCAACTCATTTGTCATATGCTCCTACAACCTATTTTAAAACATCCTAATTTTGCAGTAATTTTTATTATAGTATATCGGTTCATTTTATTTATTTTTGAGTCCGATTTAAAAAATAGATAAAAACTTATCATAAAACAATAAAAGAAATAAATATAGAATAGATGGGTGCTCTAATATTAACAACAAAAATAGTCAAATTTGATGTGAGCGGAGTTTTATTTGATGATGAAAGTTAAATGGTTGTGAATTATGGGAACATTAACCAAATTCTCATGGAACCAGTAAATAAATTATTAAATTCCGAGATATTCATGCAAATATATATTTTTTATTTTTTGCATGAAACTAAATGATATGACTTTTTTTGTATTTTCTGAGAGTTTTGGTCACACAATGCTCCTCGTTAGCTTTAAAATTTACAATAAAATCAATATAAAATAATAAAAATATTTATATTAGAGTTATATTGTTTTTATCTTTATGAATATAAAAAAAGTAATTATACTTTACCAAACAAATTGAAAAAATAAAAATACCCTTGAATAGTAGTCGTTATATTATTTTAGAATAAGATTAAATTAGTAATATTATTATATAAATAAAACAACCAATCTAATCCCATATAATTTATAAAAAACAATCAGATTATTATGCCTCTAATATTAACTCTAAGGGTTTAATAAACAAGACGGTGAAGGATAGAAAGAGGGATTG
This sequence comes from Salix caprea, assembly GCA_964035475.1. NCBI lineage: Eukaryota > Viridiplantae > Streptophyta > Magnoliopsida > Malpighiales > Salicaceae > Salix > Salix caprea. The sequence goes on from OZ037752.1 coordinate 854,822, forward strand.
GAAATAAAATAAAAAAACAATTTGTCAAGTTTATTAGAAAAAATATGAATATTTTTTTTAATTATATTTATTCAACTCAATCTACACACTTAAATAATAATTTTTTAGATACGAAATTGTTAAAAATACGAGGAAAAAATTAAAAATATTATTTTAAACTTCCCTTCATGTTTCTTCTTAATAAAAATAAAAACAAAATTTGAAAAATAAAAATAAATCAAGAAAAACTTCTCTAAAAAATAAAATAAAATAAAATAACAAAGAAAAACATTAAAAGGAGAACTGGAGCCTGTCTCCCACCACGACCACCACTCCAATAACCATGCTTTCGCTTCTCAAACATTCCAAAGCCGTCGCCACCACTGCACTCAAACACCTTACCGCCAAAACCATTACTTCTCCACCAACAAAACCTTTAATTCCCTCACAAACATCGACAAAACCCCTAGCTTTAGGGTTTATTCGGCGATTAAGCGACAAGACCACAACAAACACATCAGACTACGACTACATTAAGGCTGACGTTAACTGTCCTCGATGCACCTCTCATATGCCGGTTCTATTCTCGAACCGGCCTTTATCAATTACCGGACGAGAAACCGGTATCTTTCAAGCGGTCAATTTCTGCCCTACTTGCAAAACAGCGTTTTATTTTAGGCCGTTTAAGTTGGAGCCTCTACAGGGGAACTTCATTGAGCTTGGTAGGGTCAAGGGTTTGTGTAATAATAATAATGATGATTGTAAGGATGTAGAGGGGATTATTGAGAAAGATTGTGGTAAAAGTGGGGAAAATTCGGAGGAAGTTAGTGATGGCGGTGGCAGTGGCGGTGAGGGGCTGGAGAGAGAGTTGCCTACGCCTAAAGAGATTTGCAAAGGGCTCGATGATTTTGTTATTGGTCAGGACAAAGCCAAAAAGGTTTGCCTTTTTTTCTCCACTTTCGTGCTGAATCTGTGTACTTAGTGGTAACTTGTATAAAAGGGTTTTCAATAATCGAATCTGTTTTTACAGTTGAAATCAGTGGAGATTCGATTGTTGTTTTGTGAATTGCCTTTACCGTGTTGTTTTTTTAGTGCCTATAAAACTTGTTGTAGTTAGTAATATCATAGTGTTCATAACCCCCTAGACATACTGAAAGGTAGTCATAAAGATCAAGACTTTTTTCATGATATTTTAAAGGGCTGCTAATGTTGTAATAAACACCAACTTTGATATTTTGATAATTTTGTAGTTTGTTCTCTTTTCTTGATTGTTCAGCCCAGCTAAGCAGCTTTTCTCTGTGTTAGCTATCTTATCTTTTCTCCCTACGTTAAGTGGTCAGAGTTTGCTTCAATAAAATCATTCCTTAGCACTAGGGATAGAAATCATATGCTGGCAGCCTTGGTAGAAAATCTGCCACCATGAAGATTTTATGTCTGGTAGTTTGAATTGTGTGTCTAGATGTAGAAATGTAAGCATGGTTATTTCCTAGCTTAGAATGATTGTTCAACCCCATTCATTCACTTGTTCATCTTCCTCAAGCTCTTTTCTCCACCTGCTATCATAGTTCATGGTGAATTTCCTGTACATCAATCTTGTTGTGAATTTGTTAGTCTAGACGAGTTCATTTATGATTGTTTATTTCTGGAATCAAGCAAATGAAAGCTCTAAAGTTTTTGCACTTTCAAGTATTGATTTTCTTACTGTTTCCTTGCAACTAAATGAATTGGGAATGAAAGTTTATTTTGATGGATCTGATTAGTTTCTCTTCATTTTGTGATTGTTTTGACACCTATTATAATATATCAGGTGCTTTCTGTGGCAGTTTACAACCACTACAAGAGGATATATCATGCCTCCAAGCAAAAAAAGTTAGTTTTTCATGTTCTTTCTATTGGAATTGCTTTGGGGTCTTTAGTGCTTTTCACTCGATCATCTGTTTTGATATCATATTGAATGTTCTTTTCAATATGATTCTAATGTTATCTGAGAGTTATGATTAGGTTGTTGTGATTATCAAAGTCATATGTTTTCTATTTGATGCTTCTTACTTAACATATACTTTGCGATACCAGGTCACATGCATCCTGGAGTAACAGTGATGGTGAGAATGATGAGAACGAGTTTATTGAGTTAGATAAGAGCAATGTACTGTTGATGGGTCCCACTGGCTCGGGTATGACAAATGCTGTTCATGCTTTTATGATTTGGTTATTGCCCAGCCAAATCATTATTCTTCTGAAGAAACAATTGTGAACCTACTACTTAGATTGACTGCTGTCTTATTTGTGTAATTTTACCTTGACCCTAAGGATAGGGAAGACATTACTGGCAAAAACTCTAGCTCGTATTGTGAATGTACCCTTTGTCATTGCCGATGCAACAACGCTAACACAGGCAAGTTCATTTCATTGCCCAGTTTTTTATCTTCACATTCTCCACATTTTAATGTCATTTCCGATGCTGTTTGTTTACATACCCTTGTCTAAATGGCTTTCCTTTCCTTTGCTTCCACTCCAATACTCATGCTGGTTTTGTAAGTTGTATATTCATGATTCCCTTTCCATCTTGAAATCAAAGTAATTCCTATAAATTGGAGCTATGTTAAGCTAGAAAAATCTTAAATGAGCTGGGCATTGCTTATATTTGTTTATGATATGAACATGGAGCATATAATTTGTGGGCTTAGTGTTACTCTACTGAACCTCTCTGCAAAAAATAAACAAAGAAAAAGGGATGGAATCTCTACTCATTGTGCTACACCATATATCTTTAAAGGATGTTGATGCTGTTTGTGAAAGCTTTATCCAGTTACTTGGCTAACTTCTGACTCTAATTTCCCACTCCAGGCAGGTTATGTTGGAGAAGATGCAGAATCAATATTATATAAGCTACTAGTGGTATGGTTTGCCAGCTTTTGGCTGCATCCTTTTGCTTGTGTTCATCTTAGATAACCTTTTTTTCTAGCTGGCAATCAGGTAGCTGAATTCAATGTGGAAGCAGCTCAACAAGGGATTGTTTACATAGATGAAGTTGACAAAATAACCATGAAGGTCTATAATTTGTTGACAGTGGATTCTACCTTTATCTATATTTTGATTCACATTGTATGGTAATTTTTCAACTTGTGTGCAGTCAGGGAGTTCCAACATTGGACGAGATGTGTCTGGAGAGGGTGTTCAACAGGCATTGTTGAAAATGCTGGAAGGAACCGTGAGTGAACCATTTAGTTCCCAGTTAAAGAATTTTGACTCTTATTAGCTATGCTATCTGCTTGAACTTGTAGAATCATGCCGTTCAAAGTTAATCTACTAGTTTCTTCGTTTGAATTTGCACCTCTTAGTTTTAGATGAATTGAGCTTGGGAAGAAAGTTGAATTTGTAGTATTGGATGTTTTATCCCTAATTTAATGTTCAAGAACAAGTGAAATCTAAAATCTTAGAATGTTTCACATGGGGAGAATTTTTTTCTCAAAGTTTTTGCATATCTATTTTCCCACTGTTTGCATTTTTGTTGCGCTTGGCTTAGTTTGTCTTTAGGTATTACAGTCTTGTGATACTAAAAATTTGTGGAAGAGACAGCATAGTGCTAGGTATTGACTTGCTCTCTCTTGCTGATGATTACCAAATTATCTGTCTTGGTTATTTGTATTATTGAATATGTTCCACTGGATATTTCTTGTATGAAAATTTTGATTTTGATTTTATAATACTTCCTTTTCCAGGTAGTAAATGTTCCAGTCCCTGATAAAGGACCTGGGAAGAATCCTCGTGGTGATTCAATTCAGGTATACTGGGCCTAAAGCCATTTGGTTGTATTTGCCCAGGCATCCTTCTGTTTGTGTGGGTGTGTGTGTGTATGCAACTTCCAAATTGTGCTTGATTTTTTTAAATAGAAAAGTATCTCTGCTGACGTGCAGGTATCGATCATGTCTGGGAACCATAATTTTGTTTGATATTTCTTATTTATTTAGGAATAATGGTATTTATATTCAATTAGGCATTTTAACATTCAAAATGTCAAATATCTAGCCAGGTGGTTTAGTAAAATATCACTATCTTGTGCATCTTATTACTCTGTTTTTATGGTGCAGGTAGATACAAAAGACATCCTTTTCATATGTGGGGGGGCATTTGTAAATCTGGAGAAAACCATTTCAGAAAGGTAATTTCATTTTCTAGGTGGTGTGTTTATAGAATTTGCTTGCCAAAGTTTGCTTAGTTTGATAGATCAGTGCTGTCTTTTTTTTCCCAGACGACAAGATGCTTCTATTGGCTTTGGAGCACCAGTTCGTGCAAACATGAGGGCTGGTGCAATAACTAATGCAATGGTGACATCGTCACTGATGGAATCTGTGAGAACTAAAACCCAAAATGCTTAAAGAAACAGATGTATTATGGTGTTATATTTTCTATTTCTTGGCTTGATGTTATCATGAGCTATTCTATTGCAAATATGCATTCGATCCATGGTCTTCAATTGTTTGAGTAGGAAGCCTCAAGTTTTGTTGGACCTGTAGGTAGAAAGTGGTGATCTTGTTGCGTATGGCCTCATTCCTGAATTTGTTGGACGATTTCCTGTTTTAGCAAGCTTATTAGCCTTAAATGAGGACCAACTTGTTCAGGTGTGTTCTATCTTTCTGGTGTCATTTGCAATTCTTATGATTCTTATTTGGTGTTCTGGTATACTTGTTGAGAAAATGAATCTTCTTTCTTAACATGAAGAGATATAAAGGAGTACTCAAATTTCCTCTGAACTTCCTTTTGTTTCCTCATTCGCTTGTTAGTGGATGATAATATTTTATTTACCAAGCAACAAACAAAAAAAGAGTTGAACGTTGAGATTGATGATTCGTTTTCATTGTCTACCTTATGTTGTCATTTTGTCAATTACAAGGATGTGCATGGTTTTTGTGCTATAGGTCCTCACGAAGCCAAAAAATGCTCTTGGCAAACAGTATAAGAAGATGTTCAATATGAACAATGTAAGTTCGTGTCCATTCTTTCCGAGAGACTGATGTTGATGAGACGAGCCTTGTCAATACTAACTTTTAATTTACCGAAATAGTATTAACTTGTTATACCTATAACAATTCAGGTGAAATTACATTTTACGGGGAATGCATTGAGATTGATTGCAAGGAAAGCGATGGCAAAGAACACTGGGGCCCGAGGTTTAAGAGCCATATTAGAAAACATCCTGACAGAAGCAATGTTTGAGGTATACATCGACTGATCTGAGTATACAGTCAAAGTTCGATTCACCTTTATTTTTATTGCATTTCCTAGGGTGTCGATTATTGATGCTTCCCAAAGTAGAGGGTGAAATGATAGGCAGTGCTAGTTTGTTCTCTTTTTTTCTGAAAGTTGTGATTGACAACGTATCAGCACTTGCAATGAGTTATGGGAGTGACATTTTGACGAAATTTGTTAAGCTACAAAATCGAAGGAGCAAAAGTAGACATAGGGAAACAAAATTAAGGAACACACTTCTATTCCTGACACTTGTCTTGGTGCACAGATTCCAGAAAACAAGTCACAGTCTAATTGTGTAACTGCTGTTTTGGTCGATGAAGAGGCTGTTGGCCTGATGGATACACCAGGATGCGGAGCAAAAATCATCCATGGAGATGGTGGGCTGGAGCATAAATTGCAGGAGAGAAAGGTAAATGAGTTCAAAACACAATTTTCCACCCCCACCTTTTTGTCAACCCAGTCTTTTCTTCTAACCTCTGCTGTCTGTTTTTCATCATCTTCCTCAGTTTGGCATGTTATATTGGTACTAAATTTCAGCTTCTTAATTATGCCAAGTCCCTTTTTAAAATGTCATCCAGGAGCACTTCCTAATTAAACTTTTCCTGGCAGGAAGAGGTGGTGGGATTGCCCGGGGAGAAATGCAGGGTGAACCAGAACCTTGCTCAAGGACCCTGAGCATGTAATTACTTAATTTGCCATTGTGTACATAACGCCAATATGTAAACATTACAATATCTAGGGCAAATGGAATTTTCCTCGTGTTCTTGTTTCATGTTCTTCTCTTGCTGGCTACCACCCAAAAAGAAAAGTAAACATTCTGGGGACGGGGATGGGAGAATTGAACAAAGAAGAGGGAAGAAGCTCGGGAAAAAAAAACAGAGAAGCTGTTGAAACTGTGTTTGGCTAAAAAAAATATTAAATGTGTAATGTTTTTTCAGTGTTGATATTAAAAATAAAAATATATAAATTATTTTATTTTTTCCAAGTAAAAAAATATTATGTATTATAATATTATTAAATATAATATAAAAACCGAGATTAGGAGGGGAGAAAAGGTGAAAGGTTGTGTTTTTTTGTTATTTCATCAAAAATCGTCAAATAATGTATAAATACCAATCCAAATGACAATTAGGCTTCTTACAACTCGCTAAAAAATTGCTTTAATTTAGTGACTAGATCATTGACCGTTGAAGGTCGTCTCAATTTTTCTAGCATAAAAAAATATTTAAACATTGTCAACATGTTTTTTAATAAAAGAATTTTAATCATCAGCGTAAAAAAAGAAACATATTAGATGATATATTTTTAAAATATTGAATGATATTTTTTCTTAACTATTGAGATAACAATATATTAGTTCGATATAAGTTAATCTGTCAAATTTGTTGCATGAGTTAAAAAAATATGATAACTCTATTGAAAACCAACTACAATAAATTATGAAAATCAATTTTCAATCAATTCAAACTTGAAGGATAAAATAATAAAATAACAAAATTAACCTAAGTTAATTTCCCAAGCTTACAACCAAGATAATGAGCTTGAGATAAACTAATGGAAAACAATTTTTTTTTTTTTTATGAATTTCAATTTCCAAACAACCTGGTGCTTAGTGATGAAAATGAAAAAAAAAATTAGTTGAAAAACAAAAAACTTAAGTCCACCTGAGCAAAAGTTCTAAACTCGCGATTAAATAACTTCATAAAAAGAAAGAAAAATATAAAACTCACTTTTCTAAGAGGTGCAATATTAAAGGTTGAAATCAAGAATAAATAAATAAATTCATGACCGAGATAGTTCTGCATAAAGCAAATTGAAAAAAAAAAAAACAATTATGAAGTTCTATCAAGCCATGTATCCTTTAAACTTAACAAATTTCTTCTTGATTTAGTAGAGAATAAAACATTATCAATAATAAGTTTTGTTCCACTAAAAAAACATTATATTCGTTCTTTAAGAGCCTTCAATTAATTATGTTGACCTTGATATTGTATCCATTTTTGTTTTATCATTCTTCAATTTAAAAAATAATGCTTATATTTGAGAATAAAACATTATCAATAAGAAGTTTTGTTTCACTAACCCCCTGTAGATTGTGATAACGACGAAAAACTTGGTATGAAAGTACCATCATGCCCCTAACACCAACCTTCTGTTTTTGTCGTTTTTAAGATCATTTAAGTGGTGTCATTGTTTATAAAAAAATGAAAAATCATAAACACTCTCATTGTCAATTCCTTTTTTTATTCTGTTTGAAGGTAAATGTATTATTTTACTGTTCACTATTAGATTAAAAACAAGAAATACCCTTACCCTACCTTTGTTCTTTTGTCTGTTTCTAGAGGTAAAAAAGTAGTTTATTGTTCAAATAAGAAGGATAAAGTCGTAAACACCCCCAAACAACCTGATAATGACATACAGATGCATTAGAAAAGTTTAAAATACCCCTGGAATCGAGAGTTAAATTTTACGATCTGGAGGGCAAAATGATAAATTTATTGTTGAAATCCACAATAATCTATATCTAGGGAGACAATGAAACATCAACACATTTTATTTTCTTTAAAATATATACATATAATTTTATAAAATTTATTTTATTTTATAATAATTAATTGACAAGAATATCTAATTCCCTGTATCTAATTCACTCTGGGCCGTGGACTGTGCAGTCTTTGAAGAGGTTGTGGGCCCACAACTTGAAAAGGAGTAGCCAGGCCGCCGAGTCCTATAAAAAAGAAAAAAAACCAATTTCAAAATCAAAATCTTCTTTGCTAATATCTCTCACGAGGTAAGTTTCGAGCTTTGATTGATCACTGTTTACTCTTTGCTTTCGATTTCATTGCATTTTGAGGGTGCCCCTCTCGATCTCTAGGGTTTGTACTGCATCAAACTGATCACATTTGATTATTTAGGGTTTCGGCTTTTAATACACTGGAGGAATACAAAGAACGTGGTTCTTGGCTGCTTAACTTAGATTAGGGTTTTGCTTACTAGTGCACTGCATTGTTTCTTTTAGTTACTTTCCCTTTTTGCTCTTTCAATATTTTAATTTTTCTTTTATTTTTTTTCCTCAAATCATTTTGGATTATGGAATCAAGACATTGTATGCTTAATTGTTTTTTAAGAAAAATTCGTGCCTTTTATGCCTCAAAACATTAGCTCTTGTATTGTTTGACATGAAATTTTATGTAGCGTGGTTATGCAATTGCTTTATCTTTTGCTTTCTTTGTTGTGCTTAGGGTGTGATTCTAATTAGAAGAGTGTTTCTGGTCGTAAAGCTGTGCAAAGATGGCGAATTTACAAATGACGGGTATTCTGGAAAAGGTATGGTTTTTATTTTATCAGGGATTTGAGTTGATGAACTTTGTGCTGGTAGGAGATGGTGTTGGAGATTTTTGTGATGGTTCATTCGGGTGTTTCTGCTGGTGAGAGTTAATAGTATTTATATTTTGATTTGCCGGGCTTTGTTTGCAGATGACGGGTAAGGATAAAGATTACAGATACATGGCAACTTCTGATTTGTTGAATGAGTTAAACAAGGAGGGATTTAAAGCCGATACTGATTTGGAGATAAAGTTGTCTAATATTGTTCTACAACAACTTGATGATGTAGCTGGTGATGTTTCTGGATTGGCTGTGAAGTGGTATAGCTCTCTCTCTCTCTCTCTCTGATTGCTACAAACATTATGACATTTGTGTTCTTGGACAAATCCATCCAAAACTCTCCAGGAACGTTTCCTCAAAATTTGGAAGAGATATAAAGAGAAATATTTCACTCCTGTCATTATATTTCCTCATGTTAAGACTTCGTTCCTTGTAGACTACACAAATTGTAGTGCATACTCTTTGTCAGTTAATGTATACATATGCTTCATGTGACTATTGATTTAGCATCAAAGAGTTGCTATTTAAAATTCCAACTTGCATTCAGACAAATTATGGATGTTTTGTGTCAATAGTGTTAAAAAGTTACCGCTGGAACTCCTGCTTCCTGTTTCTTGTGTTTTGTTATGGGGCTTGTTTTTTCTTCATTTCTGCAACATGGACACTGTAACTTCTGAGGAACTCAACTTGGCATGGTTGTTGCCTTGTAGATGCCCTATATACATGTTTTTTTTCCAAGTGTGAACAATGAGAGGGAAATTGCTACATGGTAAATATCAGTGTTGCTGCAAGCTTGATTTTTATGTTTTTTTTATTAATGTGATGTTGCAGTGTTGTTCCATTGGTGAAAAAGGTCAGCGAGGCTCGAGTTGTGGAGATGACTAATAAACTTTGTGAGAAATTGCTACATGGTAAAGATCAGCATCGTGACATTGCAAGCATTGCTTTGAAGACTATTGCATCTGAAGTCACAGTAATATCTCTGGCCCAGTCTATTCTTGTCACTCTATCTCCACAATTGATAAAAGGAATAACAAGTCCGGTGAGTTCCAAATACAATGTGTCAAGGTCTTGTCATCCGGTAGTTTCTTCTCCTCTTCTCCATAACTTCTTTTTGCATTCTTTTCTGCCTCAGGGAATGAGTACAGAGATCAAATGTGAATGTCTTGATATTTTGTGTGACGTTCTTCATAAATTTGGAAATTTGATGGCAAATGATCACGAGTTGCTTTTAAATGCACTCTTGTCCCAATTGAATTCCAATCAAGCCACTGTTAGAAAGAGGACTGTTTCATGCATTGGTAAGACTGAACTGATATTCATCATCGATTTCCCTTGCAATACCATTATTTTGAATTAATTGTAGATATTCTTGATTCACTCTTTGGGGGAAAGGTTATTGCCCTGGATCCTAACCAAAATATCAGAGCACTTGGAAATTTGGCACGTTCTCAACCATTAGGCATTGCTAAATTTAGGTGTTCTGCCCTCTTACTCTCCTTTCATCTCTCCCTCCCTCACTCCTGGGTAACAATGGGGTTTTACGCGTGTAACTTGGTAGCAGTTGTGTGTGTTGCAAGACCTGAAACCAGATATGTTCTGGAGAAGGTTTTTTTTTTTTAATTCAAAGTTGTTTTTACTTAAAACTAAGATGGTAGATTCCTTCAAACCTGCTGTATCTATGATTTTTCCTTATTTCTTGCTAACTTACCGTTTTGACTAGTTTAATGTGAAAATTATCCAACCTCAAGATTGTTGATATGGCTTAAAACCATTCTTTGATGTTCAGCATCTCTTGCTTCAAGCTTGTCAGATGATTTATTGGGGAAGACAACAATTGAGGTTGTTCGGAAATTGAGAACTAAGGGTGCAAAACCGGAGATGATCCGAACAAACATTCAAATGATTGGTGCTTTGAGGTAATGCAATGCTATATGTGTTTACCATACAATTCTTTCATTTTCCTGGTTCACCATTATTTTTTTTTTTAATTACCTTGGAGGTCAAAATTCGTTTTGTTGAGGGTAAACCATTAACATTAACAGTTAACTAAAATATATAGGTGTAGTTTTTACTTTACCTCTTATCACAAAACAGTATTCAATATAATAGTGTTTTTTTTTCTTGTCTTTTTTTCCTTACAATATATGTTTTTTTTTTTTTTTTTTTTTTTTTTTTTTTTTTTTTTCCGGTTTCAATTATATCCTCCATCATTAGATCTACTTGGGATTAAACTTCATAATTGTTTTTAATTTTATAACAATATCATCATAAATGAGAATTGACAGTTAACTCGAGCTGACTTGTTAGTTTTTTGTGTTTTTTCAATCATTTTTTTTTTAAATTTTATTTTCAACATTGGATTGATTGAGAATTGAACTTTATAATTTATTTTAATTTGATTTCTATTGGTTTATCTCAGTCTCATGATCTAGGATGTGAGTTTTACATGTTAACTTGGATTATTTTTTCTTTTTATTTTTTCTTGAATTTCATCTTTTAACATTGAATTAATTGGAAATTAGACTAAATAATTTGTTTTTCTGGGGGTTATCACAGTCTTATAACTCAAAATGCAGATGAGAAGGTTAACTCGAGTTATCTCGACTCGTTCCAATGTGTTGTCATTATAATATTTATAAAAAATATGATATTAAATATTTATTTTCAGTCAAATTACGCTTTTAACAGTCGTTCTAGTTGCTTTTGGACTCACCAAATCGAGTGGATCATATTGTCAATCCTCATAGGGTTGATAATTAAGCTTATTGATTGTACTACGATCTAGGATTTCACAAGTTATAAGTTTTAGATATTATATCACTTTTAGAAGGTTCATGCCAAGTTTGCTTGATATTTATTTTCCTTTGTTTAATCTAATTTCTTTTCTTCAATTGGAGACCGAGTTCTATTCTTTTTAATTGTTTGTTTTTGATAGAATTTTTTGTTTGGTCTTGATAATGACAAGTTATCTTGAATATTTTTATTTGCTGTTTCTTGTTGGGTTTATCAGTTAATTTTTTGAATTAATTATTTTTTCTTCTAAATTCATCCTTCAATATCTGAAATAATTTTTTAAACCAATTTTAAAACTATTTTATTTTCAACTTCAACCCCTTTTAATTTTTTAATCTTTCAAATTTTATTCCCATTCTTTTGATTATTATTTGTTAATATTTTTTTCTTAAATTTCATCCCTTTTAAGTTTTTTTTTTCTTGTCAAATTTGATCTCTATTATATTTATTTCTTTAACATATTTTTTAAATTAATATTTTTTTAATTCTATCATTTGACATTAGATTTGTAGGGAATTGAACTTCTTGAATGAGCCGGGTTTATGTTCTGAGTTTTATTTTTTAAAACACACTTGCATCACCCAATTTGTTTCATACAGATAAAAAAAATATTATGGCCCACGGCTTAGCGTCCCCCCCAAATCTAGTTGGCACTGTAACATGTGAACCAGTCTGATAACAAGACTTGTAGCCTGAATGCGTGAACTGTGGCATGCTTATGTATATCCACATGTAGACTTGGAACTTTAAATGTATTGGAGTGTAATGAAAAAAAGTTTATTCTTTCAGCTCTTGATTACTTTCTAGTCATCCTAACAATCTAACACTTTTTTATGCTTGCAAATTGTGTGGTGTTTTGGTGCTTAAGCCGCTCTGTGGGATATCGATTTGGACCCTATCTTGGAGACACGGTGCCAGTGCTTATTAATTACTGCACAAGTGCATCAGAGAATGATGAGGAGCTTCGTGAATATGGCTTGCAGGTGCTGTAAATGTCTCTATCCATTTTATTACTCTTATTATTCTAATCATTTGCTTGTCTTTGATCATGGCTTCCGGTTGCATTCTTAATTTTTTTGATGCAGGCGCTAGAAAGTTTTCTGCTCAGATGTCCCAGAGACATTTATTCTTACTGTGATGAAATTCTTCATCTTGCTCTGGAGTACCTAAGTTATGATCCAAACTTTACTGATAACATGGAAGAAGATACTGATGATGAGAGTCATGAGGAGGATGAGGATGAGTATGTTATTAAAAAAATGCATATCTGTAATTCATATCAATATGCTTCCTGAACTTGTTGTTAATCTCTTCAATCCCTTTTTTTTTGTAGTGATAGTGCAAATGAATATACTGATGATGAAGATGTCAGCTGGAAAGTTCGAAGGGCAGCTGCTAAATGCTTAGCGGCATTAATTGTATCTCGTCCGGAGGTTCTTGCAAAACTTTATGTGGAGGTATGCTGCTATAATTGAGGCACATGTAAAGTGATTTCTTAACATGGTCTGGTATGAACATGCATAAAGTTTTGGTTGGTTGGCTTATGTTTGAATTTGAATTTAAGCCTTGAGGTGGATGACAGAAAGAATTTTTTTTTTTTCATTTCTTTCAAGAAAATGGTTTTTAACTTTTTATATTCCAACTTGCTCAACATCCCGATATTAAAAACAAAATTTGTTAAGCAGCTGTTTTACTTTTGCGCAGGCTTGTCCTAAATTGATTGATAGATTTAAAGAAAGGGAAGAAAATGTCAAGGTAAGGCCTGATCAATTAACTGGAGAAATTTGGGCACTGCATCTGAGTCTTCATCGGAGTTTGTTGTGATGCAGATGGATGTCTTCAATACATTCATTGAGCTACTACGTCAAACTGGAAATGTTACAAAAGGGCAGATTGACATGAATGAATCAAGGCGAGTTTCTGTATTGTTATGCATGGAAAATTTATCTTATATTAAAACCATTCATTTGAATTTCTCCTGGTAAATGTCTAGGTAGTTTCTTTCATTGTATACTTTCTCTTTGTTTACCTTGAGTTTTACTTCTCTTTTTTGAGTAAATTTCTTGGTTTTGAAACATTTTTAGGACAGAGAAATTGCTTAACTTTAAGAGCTTGTATAGAAACCAAGTGGAGTGTCATTGACAATAATGGGTGTACTGTTAACTACAGCCCTTCTCTGCCACTATTCCATTGAGACTGGTTTATCAGGGTTAGTCCTCTAGAGGATGAGATTCTTTTTTAAGCTATCTGTTTTTTATTTTATTCTTGTAAGCCTAATGAATGGTGTTACTCTGTACCATCTAAAAAGGACAAAATCACAATTCCTGAATGTTGTAAACTACAGTGCAAAACAAGTTGGCCAAGTGTTAAAACTTGGGTTTGTGGGCCTACATGATGGCTATGCTTTGGAATTAGATGATAAAATAGTGTCCACAAAACTGCTTTGTCTGCAATTAGTTTATTTCTTCAGGAGTGTGTTCTCCAGTTTACTAATTTTGCAAGCATTAATGTTGTGCAGCCCAAGATGCTTATTGAATCAAGAAGTGCCAAAGATTGTCAAATCTATAAATAGGCAACTGCGTGAGAAATCCATCAAGACTAAGGTAAGAGCTGATACGTGTCATGGATTAAGGGTTGCATGCTAAAAAAATTATATGCCATCTCTTAGATGAATTGTACCCACACCTTGCAGAAAATAAATAAAATGTATTACCTTTGTCTGCCTGCAGGTTGGGGCATTTTCAGTGTTGAGAGAACTTGTGGTTGTCTTGCCAGACTGCCTTGCAGAACACATTGGTTCACTTATTCCAGGAATCGAGAAGGCATTAAATGTAAGTGATTTTTCATTGAGTTAGATGTGTATCATTGGTTCTTAATTTTCTATGTAACACTGTCTATCTTTAATTGATGCGATTGTTCCTGCACGATATTCCTCAGGACAAATCTTCAACCTCAAATTTGAAGATTGAGGCCCTTACTTTTACAAGATTGGTGCTGGCTTCACATTCACCTCCTGTTTTCCACCCTTATATCAAGGTAATCAATAGTTTTATTCTGGAATTTGAAACCTCTTATAATATTCAAGTATTCGTAAGTTCATTTCTAATCTTTTTTGCTAGCATTTTTTTCTTATGCACTATTCTATTGGCTTTAAACATAACATGACAAAAGATAACATGTTCTGCCCTTTTTTTTTTTTTGAAGAATTCTCTCTTGTATAGCTTGAAGGTATATGATTTTTTGTCAAGTGGTTAAACTTGGAAAAAATTTGCTGGCCAATGCTACATTGTGAAGATCTTTTCTTTTAGTAGGATTCATTGGGATAATGATCGATCCCCCCTGAAATCAACAACTTGATTAGGAATGATGTAACCACTCATTATCATCAAGATGAGTTTTAATAGTTAATGGAAATCGTGTTTTTTCATTTTTTTTTACAGGTGTACAAAATTTCCAATTTGATCTCTTATTCATTGCATTATGAATGCATGTGCAAATTTTGTATACATTCCTATTGGTACTGCTTTGAATTGGAAACTTTCTTGGGGTTTGATTATTTTCAACAACAACCTCCATGAATGAACAGCAATCATGACTCCTGAGTAATAATAAGGTTATTGTTATTTATATTGCTTGTTATTGCAGGCCCTTTCTAGTCCTGTTTTATCTGCTGTTGGTGAGAGATACTACAAGGTCACAGCAGAGGCCTTAAGAGTATGTGGGGAACTTGTTCGTGTTGTCCGTCCCAATATACAGGTTAGATATATATTTTTTGAACTTTGATGTCTTTCAATATTTTGTCTGAACCATTTCTGATTACACTATTTTTTTTATAATGAAAGTCCATTTCTGTTAACTTAATTGCTGTTCTGATGTAGGGATATGGTTTTGACTTTAAACCTTATGTTCGTCCATTATACAATGCGATAATGTCACGCTTGACAAACCAAGATCAAGACCAGGTTAGTAGAGTTGATTCTGCAGCCGTTTCTCATGCTGAAAATCCTTTTAACTTTCTGTGCTAAAGTGGCAAATTTCTTCTTCTCCAGGAGGTTAAAGAGTGTGCAATATCTTGCATGGGGCTTGTCATTTCAACATTTGGCGATAATCTCAAAACAGAATTGCCTGTATGCCTCCCTGTGCTTGTTGATCGTATGGGGAATGAGATAACACGACTTACTGCTGTGAAGGTCAGTGTTGTGTAGATTGCCATATGATTGTCTATATTCCATGGGTTTTTTTGGCACTAGTCATGGGTGTCATGGTGACAATTTAGTTAGGCCTCCTCATCTGAAGTTATAATGTGTGTTCGTTATAATGTGTGTTCTTGATCACAATGCTGCACAAGTACTCAAGCCATTTTTAATTTCTGAATACAGGCTTTCGCTGTCATTGCGACTTCTCCTCTTCGGATTGATCTGCCATGTGTCCTGGAGAATGTTATTGCAGAGTTGACCGCATTCCTACGGAAGGTATGGAAGTTGGCTTACTTAAAAATATATAAATACGAACATGTTGGATTGATGATTTGTAGATAGGCTATTGTGCATTTGAGTATGTTTATAAATTCTGAACTCTGCTCTACTGTTTTGGAACATAGGCCAATCGAGCTTTAAGGCAGGCAACTTTGGGGACACTGAATTCTCTAATTGTAGCTTATGGTGACCAAATTGGTTCATCTGCTTATGAAGTTATTATTGTGGAACTTTCTACTCTGATAAGGTTTTGCACACCTTTGACACTTCTTGAAGCGTGGAATAGTTATTGGCTGTGATTGCATTTGAAATGCTAATTCTCTTGTTTTGCCTGTGTGCCAGTGATTCAGATTTGCACATGGCAGCTCTTGCTCTGGAACTTTGCTGCACCTTAATGACTGACAGAAAATCGAGCCCGAATGTTGGTTTGGCTGTTAGAAATAAAGTTCTTCCTCAGGCACTAACATTAATTAAAAGCCCATTGCTACAGGGTCAAGCCCTTTTGGTAAAACCCTCTTCTGACACCAAAGACTACATCTGGTCCAAATTAATGCTTGGTTTTAACTTTTTCTGCATGATATTGCAGGCTTTACGAAACTTTTTTGCTGCTTTAGTCTATTCTGCAAATACAAGTTTCGACACTTTACTTGACTCACTTCTTTCAAGTGCCAAGCCAGCTCCACAGTCAGGAGGTGTTGCAAAACAGGCTTTGTATTCAATAGCCCAATGTGTGGCTGTTCTCTGCCTTGCTGCAGGCGATAAAAAATGTTCATCTACTGTGGACATGCTTACTGAGATGCTTAAAGATGACACCAGCACCAATTCAGTAAGTCTGCCCCTATCAAAATGTTCTATTAAGTAATGTGCTCTTTGGATTGATGATAGCCTTCTCTATAAAATATCTGAATTCTGCATTTTGTAACTGTTTTTTTTTTCTTTTTCAGGCTAAGCAGCACCTTGCACTGTTATGCCTGGGAGAAATTGGGAGAAGGAAAGATCTGAGCTTGCATGCAAATATAGAAACCATTATTATCGAGTCCTTCCAATCCCCTTTTGAAGAGATAAAGTCTGCTGCTTCTTATGCTCTTGGCAATATTGCTGTCAGTAATCTTTCCAAGTACCTACCATTTATCTTGGACCAGATTGATAATCAACAAAAGAAACAGTATCTCCTGCTTCATTCTCTGAAGGAGGTATGTTTTTTTTTTTTTTCTTTTTTCTTTTTTCTTTTATCATAAATCTGTATCAAACTGAAGGTTATTTTCTCAAATCATGTGTCTTCTTTTCTAACCTCCTGAATATGCAGGTAATAGTAAGACAGTCGGTAGATAAAGCAGAGTTCCAGGATTCCAGTGTTGAGAAGATTCTTAAATTACTATTTACCCACTGTGAAAGTGACGAAGAGGGTGTCCGGAATGTTGTAGCTGAGTGCCTCGGTAAAATTGCACTTGTTGAACCTGCAAAGCTTGTTCCTGCGCTCAAGGTATCTAACAAATAAAATGGCATTCTGGGTTTCATTTAAGTTTGTTTTTAGATTTTGTGGCTCCAAAGGCTTGTGTTTTACTTTTGTGTTCTAAATTCATTATAGGTGAGAACAACAAGTCCAGCTGCCTTCACCAGAGCAACAGTAGTAATTGCTGTAAAATACTCAATAGTTGAGCGGCCAGAGAAGATTGACGAGATTATATACCCTGAAATTTCGTCTTTTCTTATGCTTATCAAGGATCATGACCGGGCAAGTTGCAATTATACATTGCTCTTATGAATAAGCACAGTGTTCTCTTTTGATTGACTGCTTGTTTTTTTAACCTAATGAATATTCTTCAATATGGCATGCAGCATGTCAGGCGTGCAGCTGTCTTGGCCTTAAGCACATTTGCTCACAACAAACCTAACCTTATCAAGGGACTCCTTCCTGAATTATTGCCACTTCTCTATGATCAAACAGTTGTTAAGGTAATTGAAAACTTGGTCTTTTATGAGCTAATGATGCAAGTTTCATGTGCTGCTTGTCTAAATACAGTGGAGATAGTGGATTATTGCTTGAGCTTTTTATCCTGTCCTGTCTTTTATAGCACTGCTGAGAGTTTGTATTAGCTAGTCTTTGTATGAAATGTTGAAATAGTTACATGAATCTGTCTGTATAATGTTCATTCTGGCATCATATGTGGGAGCACAATCACTGGTTCGCTTGAAAGAAGGGCATTTTGCATTCAGCTTATGATTATACATTCTTGGATGCATGAAAAATATTAACTCCAGTGTACTTTCATAGGATGATTGATTGGGATGAACTTAGATCAGCTAGTAAGGGCATATGTACTCTTGACTTCTGGAAATTCTGTTCTTAGGTCTGATTTGTTATTCAAGTCACTATAAATATTTTTCAAGGAGCTTTGTTACAAGATAATGCTTGTTAAAAAATCTTGGTGGTTTGATTACTTATGGCTTAAGCTATTATAACAATCTATGTATGATGATTATATTAATGCTGATTGTTAGATCACCCAAATATAAAAAAAGCTTAAGTGAATAAAAGCTTGAGCCAATATCTATACGACTATTGATCGGAAACAATGAATAAGGGGATGCAAAAGTGAAATGACCTGAAGACTTGAACTGAGGGAATTTCCCTTCAAATCAATTTTTGCACTGTTGAGAGGCCACAATTGAGCATCTGTAGCCTTTGTGTAGCCAGTTATGCTTTGTTTTGTGGAGGTTGTTTCCTTTCCATGACAACCCCCCCCCCCCCCCCCCCCCCCCCTCCAAAAAAAAACTATTGAGCTGTGCCTTTTACGAGTTCTGCGAAACAAATCAGCTGCTAGACTTGAAAGCTGCTTTTTCATTGTTTTTGCAGCAAATTGTTAAAAATCTTAGTTTCTGCTGTGTGCATTGGAGACTTGTGGTACAATTTATAGGCTTGCATTATAGATTGTCTACATGCAAAATTATTTGGTTTTCAAACAAGTTGCATCCGTAATCCCAAAATCATTGTGACTGTTATGAAACATCTGCGATTGTCTGCCGCACCATGGCTGTGACTGTAACGGCTTTTTAAAAACCATTTTTCTGCATCAGATTTTGAGTAATATTAATGCTTCTGTTTTTTCAAGTTGTCAGATTTTCTTATTTTTACCATACTGGCTATTGTATACCGAATCACTCATTAGATTTTTTGATTTTTAATTCCTGCTTACTGCAGCAAGAATTGATACGAACAGTAGATCTTGGGCCTTTCAAGCATGTTGTGGATGATGGCCTTGAGTTGAGGAAAGCAGCTTTTGAATGTGTAGACACATTGCTGGACAGTTGCCTTGATCAATTGAACCCTTCATCTTTCATTGTTCCTTACCTCAAATCAGGCTTGGATGGTTCGTGCTCCATATTTTCCTCCATAAGCCTGCTTATTTTTTGTATGCTTATTTTAATTTTGTGATTCATTTGGTTTGGTTTTATGCATGGAAAGTGATGCTGAGTGATTGAACCAAGCAGAAAGAAATATAAGGAATTATATTAATTTATTATTTAAACCTGATTTCTTTTCTTTCCCTCATTTTTTCTTAAAACCTATTTATATAAGATTCAATCTATCTTAGCAATCTTTAATTCTGTTCAGGATTAAATTTATCTATAAATAATAGTATTAATTGGAGTTTTCCTTTGTTATGATTTCCTTTTCCTATTTTCAACTTTTCTAGAAACACTAAAATTTTCAGAATTAAGAGATAAATGAAATTAATTACTAAATTTCCTTCTTTATCTGCATCGTTGGGTTACAACATTTCAAACATGTTTGGTTTTTTTCTAACTAGGACAAGAAACCGTTCACTTTGCAACATTTGTATCATCCTCAAGGATAAAATCCTTGTACATATGTGAATCTTATTTTTCAAAAAGACTATTTGTGAGTAGAATTCTACACTCAATTTCTTTATTCTCCTAACCATCTAAATTTCACTGAGACTACTTGTTTCATTGGTTCTTCAGTATGATAGTGAGATTAATTTCAAATGTTTATTCAATATCGATAATTAGATCTAGTTAGCTAATGATGTCTGTGAAGATTGGAGTAAAACAGGATGGTTGTCATTAAATTTATCAACTCTAGGCTGACTTGACTATTTTGGATGTTCCAGATCATTATGATGTTAAAATGCCTTGCCATCTTATCCTCTCAAAACTGGCAGACAAGTGTCCATCTGCTGTATTGGCAGGTCAGTGGGTTAATCAACCAAATTTAGCCTGCTAGTTTCTCTGTGCTACAAATTTTCTGATCTCTTAATTGTGAACTGCAGTGCTGGACTCGTTGGTGGACCCCCTCCAAAAAACTATCAATTTTAAGCCCAAGATAGATGCTGTAAAGCAAGAAGTGGATCGTAATGAAGACATGATTCGCAGTGCTCTTCGAGCAATTGTATCCTTGAATCGCATAAGGTTTGTGAATTTCACACTGTTTAAATTGAAGTGTTTTGCTCCTGCCAATATTATAGATAACTTCCCTTATTGTGCCATGAAATGACTTTAACGCATCGGCATGGTTTTCATCTGAAGGTAGAAAACATATTAGACATATTTCTACTCTGATTGGATAAAAGTTGTTTCAGATTTTTATTCATAACAGCATAACGGAAACACGACATGAGCTGAACAAATGAAATGCTTCCTCTTCTGCTGGTGCTTGATCATTGTTTTCTTATTTTGCAGTGGAGGAGATTGCAGCCTTAAATTCAAAAACCTTATAAGTGAAATTTCAAAATCTCCATCCCTCCGGGACAAGTATTATTCCACCCGAAACGAATGATGAACCGCTGATTCCATGCCATCCAGTCGTCGACGTGAAAGTTCCCGTCAAGCGGATGAGAAAACATTTGATGCCTGCAGCTGCAGTCCAAGCTCTTTTGGGGTAAAAAGAAAACTGTGAAAAAGTTACAGCCTGAGTTGGATGTATAATGGAGGTTACTAATCCTAAGTTTTGGTAGGATGATGTGAAGTCGTCCCATCTTCGAGTCCCCAGCATATAAAAAAGTTTGAATGATTTTTTTTTTTAATTTTGTGTATAGTGTGCCCGAATGAATTCAATCATCTAGAAAATTAGCCCAATTGTGAGCATAGAAAATGGAAATATTGCTTTTCCCATTTGAAGCCAATGAGCACACAATTGGTTGTACTGTCCCATTTGAAGCCAATGAGCACACAATTGGTTGTACTGTGTATGTGATATGGTTGGTAGAATCTGACCTCAATATCTGGATGGGCGACTTGATGTTTTTGCCTGGCTGGTGTTCTTGAGAAAATGAATTTCTACTTGAATAATCCATCCTCCATGTTTACTCTCATCATTGCAAATATCAAGGTTGCAAAAATCGAGACAAGGGTTTTGATAAAATAGGTCACCGAGTAGAGGTTCGAGTTTAGACCAAGTTGACTGAGTTTTCTCCCCCTTCAACTCGGACCCATCCAGACTGTTGATTTATATTTATGTTTCATGAGGTAGTTTGATTTTGATGCCTATTTATATATTTTTTTTTAGCCATGATAACATTCAATCTACATTCAATCTGTGAAATGATTTTGTTGAAACTTTATTCAGAAAAATATATTCATCTTTAGTTGCACTAGTTCTGTTGTATTTAAATGAGAAAATATATTTATGTATTTAACATTTTGGCTTCAATTTAAGTATTTAGTTTTTATTGATTTAATAAAAATATTACACGATTTTATCACAAGAATTCAATTTCTTATTATTGAAGGGTTTAATTATAAAATAATAAGGGTAAAAACATTATATAATTAAGCTTTTGCTGTATTATAAATTTTTAGTATTAATTCTTGTAGCAAAATAGTCCTAAAAATAGAAAGCGAAAACATTGAATTTCGTAATGTTAATTTATTTTTACATAAAAAACTTTTAAAAATATTATTTTAATAACAAAATAATTAATTTATCCTGGCCTGGTTAAATCTCGAGTTATAAGGTCCAGGGATAACAGCTGAGAAAAGCAGGACTTAAAAAATCAAAGATCTTTCGAAATTCGTCAGTACTCTTCTCTTTAGGTGTTCGTGCCTGTGATTTTTTTTCTCAGTCAAAATACTCTCTCTCTCTCCCCCTCTCCTTCTCAAAAAAATAAAAACGAAACCCTAATAAGAAAAAAATCAATTTGAAATAAAATCAAAATAAAAATGCAAGGAGAAGAAGTAAGCATAGAGGATCTCGCCTCTAATCTCTCCACTTACAAAGAACAGCTTCACCAGGTACCATTTTTATTGTTTCTTTATTTTCGAGATTATTTTGGATTGGGTTTCTCGAATTAGGACTTTCTTTTTTGTTTAATTTGTCAATTTGAGGTTAATTAGAAGTTGTTCTGAGGTTTAAATCATATTTTAGGTTGTTATTCTCTTGGAAGTTTGATTGAATTTTGGGATTTGTTTTTTACTTATAATCTTGGATTGTAGTGAATTTCTATATCGAATTAAGGTTTTTGTTCCCTCCTTTTTTTCTTTAAGGGTTTCTCTTGCTTAGTATTATACTCTCTATGCCTTTTAGGGGTCTGATTTCATTGTTGATTATTAATGCCCTGATTTATAGCCGGATGGAATTTCAAAATTATTTGGTGTAACGGGTATAAAATAACAGGGGTTTGCGCCGCAGATAAATAGATGGGTTTTCTTTTCATGATTATTATTGGTTATATAGCTTAATTTATGACGATATGCATGTCTATCCCAACCCTTAATAAATGCCCGCATCTTACGATGATCATGTGATTAGACAGTTTGGATAGTACCTGCTAATTTAGCACTGGTGTTTTTCTATTGGTTTGTCCCCATGTGTTGCTGCATCTTACGTTTTATAACTTCTCGTGCTTGACCAGGTCAGACAGCTTTTGGTTGATGATCCTGGAAACTCTGAATATGTGGACATGGAGAAGGAGCTCATGGAGGTGATCTTTTCTTATGATTGCTTGATTTTAGTTGGTTCTCTCTTTTCTTGCTGGTTTTCCTTGGAAATGACCACTATGTTTATACGGTTTTATATTCCATTTTGGTCTGTGTACTGTAGCTACTGTTTGTATAGTTGTCTTGAGGAAATGACCATCCACTTCTCTGTCATTGCGGGTCACAAACCAGTTGATGGTGGTAATATCTAGGTGTCTAGGTAGGTGTTACTATTTGAGTGTCTAGGTTTTTGATGCAGTTACCTTTCTTTCTTTGTCTTTGCCGCATCTCTCCTGAAGGAATCAACATGTTGCTAAAACAAGCAACTACTATTAGCTGCTAATGGTTCCCGTGGAGATTTGTTTTCATTTCAGTGTTAAAAAGGTGAGGTGGTTTCTGTGCTAATTCTAGTTCAGACACCCCGGAAATTGGAACTGTGTGGAGTTAAAATATTGGAGCTCTTTCTAAAAGCTTAGAACTTCATCAAGATGCCCATCACTTCTATCTTGGTTCATTTGCAGGTGTGCTATGTGTCGTGATGGCCAGCCTGCTTCCCTTCGTCACCTGTTTGTGATGTTCACACTGAGATATTAAGTTTGAATCTTAATGAAGATAGCCATTTATGTATTGTGATGTTATCTATATCTCTTTTGTATATTATTAGACATGGCTAACATGGTCAAGATGCAGGTTATTGCTCTGACAGAAGAACTCCTTGAAACTGCAAAGCAGAATGAGATTTCTGGATCACCTCTTGGAACAGGAGCTAGCGCATCTCCTGGTTATCCTGAACCTCAGGTGAATAAAACAATGAATTACTTTGCCTTGCTTTCATTTTGCATGTGATGGGAAGCTTGTTCTATGCTTTCTTGCTGGGACGCTGTGCTTTAGAATGGAGGGAAAAAAGTACATATAAATACCATATTTAAGTATTACACAGTTACAGATATCTTATGGATATATGTGAGGCATTGACACAACTCATCCTTTCCCCCAAACAGGAGACTGATCAACATGAGAAGTTCCCTGTTGGTTCAAAAGTTCAAGCTGTATGGAGTGAAGACGGGGAATGGTATATGATAAACATGGAGTGATTCCAAAATTTATCTTTGTGCTTTATTTTGTATTTTTCATTTGTTTTATCCTTTATCTTTGCTGTGTTTGATTAGTTAAATGGTCAGGTACGATGCAACGGTCGAGGAGCTTACTCCTAATGGATATTATGTAACCTTTGAGGGATGGGGAAACAGGGAAGAGGTTTGGCTTCTGTGACCCCATTTTCAAATTCATCATCATCATGGCTATAACCTTGTGCATGCATGTCCTTCTGATCTAGGCTTGTGGCCATATTGAATCTATCTAGGTTACTGTCAAATCTTGAAAAACTGTAGAATATTCACTTGTTTTTTTCTTTCTTAACTATTTTCTGGTAGCTATTTTGAACAAAACCAACCGCCTCACTATTCTGTCATAATAGCGGGCTTATTTCATACTATTAGATGATTGTTTTCTCTTTGCTATGTATTACTTATTCATTCCCGTGCCTTACCAGCCTCATCCCATGCATTCAATTATGATGTCTCTGTGTTTTTTTCTTAATTTGATAGTGGAACATGACTGCTGTTGCTGAACCCAGGTGGACCCTGACAATGTAAGGCCAGTTGAATTCAATGCCTTGCTGGAAGCAGAAAAGGTAGCTGAAGCTACAAAACTAGCTATCAAAAGGAAGATTGCCCAAGCTGCTTCTGTTGACTTTCAATCACGAAGTTTACCTGCAAAGCTTCGGATAGAACCTGATGACTCAGAGGATGTGGTTAGTGCTTACATATACTACTTTTACAATGCATGAATATTACTGGTTTCTGTAACAAGAAAATGGCATTGATTAATCTCATTTTTCTCATTCTGAGATCTTTAGTTCCTTTCTGTATTTTGTTAGTCATTTAAAAATGAATAAGGATACCTGGTTCTGGCTTGGCTGGATTCAAAATGCTACCCATGTCTGGGCCACTAGTGAATACTTTCTGTCTCTAATTTGAGCCTTCATTGAATAGCTTTTCTGCAACTTGCTCTTTCTGTGTAACATGGGTTGGTGTATTGATAATTTTTTCCTAAGCAAAGTGGTTTATTTGACAATTCTCTATCTCCTATTCATCTTCCACAGTTTTTGTTATGCTATTGCTTTTCCTCCACAAACGTTTTGAGTCAATTTTTGTTTATTCAACAGAAAGCTACCAAGCGAAAGAAGATACATGCTTTCAAGTCAAAGATGCGTTTTGAGCAACTTGAAGTCACACAGAATAAGCGACAGAATGCATGGCAGCAGTTCCAGACAACCAAAGGCAAGACTAAGAAGGTAAATACTTGCCAAATGGAGAACGCACATGTTTGTATTAATTTGATGCTTGGAAACTTCAAGTACTTAAAAGGGCAGCAGCCTTTCCCCATCCCTTTTAACCCCACTTCCCTCTCCTAATGGGATTGAACCATCCGCACTTGTAAAATGCCCTATCCTTTTCTTTCAGGTTGGTTTCTTCTCAGGGCGCAAGAGAGAGAGCATTTTCAAATCTCCTGATGATCCCAATGGCAAGGTCGGTGTGACAGGAAGTGGGAAGGGCTTGACAGAGTTCCAGAAGAGGGAAAAGCACTTGCATCTCAAGGATGGAAGCGTTGAGATCGATGAGTAGATTAGAGTTTCATCACCACATTAGATGCCACATACAGCTAACATTGTTTGCTTTTTCCCTGCCTTGTAACCTTATTCTATAGGCTTTTGCACAAACTGATCCAGTAGCAGTGATACTGGACTGCTGGTTGAGCAATGTACTGCCGAGTAGTAGTGGTCTCCTCTATGATGTGGTGAGCTTCTTAGTAGTATCTGTTCTTGCAGGTCTTGCTTTTAGAAAACCTCTCCGACAGATTTATTTTTCACCGATTAGGAGGAGGGTTTCCAGCTCTCTCTTTTTCTTCCGCTTGCAAGTTTCTGTCGTTCTTCAGAACCTTTTCTATTGAGTGCAGAAGAAAAAAGTAGCATGTGTAGATTCAAAAAAATAATAATTAACAACCCTTGTCAGCTGCCAAATACAAAAAATAGAAATTCCTATACATTTTCTTAGGACATGTTTGGTGGTCAAACGTTGTGTGCCATTTTTTTGTTTTAAGAAATAATTTTAGTTTTTTTTTTTTATTATTATTATTATGCTAATGTTAAAAACAATTAAAAAATTCTTTTAATGCATTTTAAAATTTCAAATGCAAACGCAACTATATTTGGTTGATGTGGCTGGATGTTGGAGGAAGGCTAGGGTTTGTGGTGTATTTTATGCTTATGGTTGATAGTCACTTGGTTGATTTGGCTGGATGTCGGAGGGAGGCTAGGGTTTGTGGTGTATTTTATGTTTATATATGTTTGTGGGCGTTAACTTGTTTTTCTCTTGAAATAATATTAAAGTTGATATTTGTTTTTGGATAAATTTAATTTTAATTTTGATATATTGATATATATATTTTTTTAAAAACCATATATATGGAAAAAGGTATTAGTTGGATATTTTTTAATTGTTAAGTACTCTTGCAAGCATTGAGTTGAAACTAGTGGCTTATTGTTTTTCTAATTGTTTTCACCTTGAAATTACTAAGAAAAATATATTTTGATATTGGTAATGTTTTTTTTTTTTGTTTAGAATTAATTTCGGGTTTTGGTTCTTAATGTCATTAATTTTGTATACATTTAATTTTTAAAGATGGTTTTTTGATTTATGTATAATTTTCTTATGTATAGATGAACTTGATTTTTAAAATAAAAAATATTTATGTTTAAATAATATTTCTTGTATAACATTGCATAATATTTTTTTTCCTTTTTTATTTATTTAATTTAATACATGTCTATTTTTATTATATTTCAATTGAAGAAAAAATAATAAAAAATTAACAAATATAATCGGATGAATATCATTTTACAAGATTCAATATTTTGATGTATACATGTTTCTTAATCGTTTTTAGTTATTATTTATGTTTTATTTATTTATTAGCATATATAATTTTTTATTTATATTATTAAATGTATATATAAATTTTATAATTTGTATTTATAAACTTTTAACTAAAAAACATTGAAAAAACTATGTATATATAATTGTTTTAATTTGAAATATTTTAGCCACAGCAAAGCAAAGTAAGAAACCGGTAAACAAAACAGAACAGGTCGAAGACTTCAAGCTGGGAAGTGTTTTGTTGTGATGTGCAGGGAGGAAGGAAGGAGAGGGCCAAATCCAAAAAGAAATGCTAGCAACCAAACGAGTAGCAAAATCTTCAAGGGTTTACCTCTCTACCCTTTTTCTCTTCAACCTAAAGAACAACAGCCCTCTTATCTCCACCATTCCCCCACTATCCCCATCCTTGTACTGTTGCTTTTACTATGATTACTCAACAGCAGCAGCAGCAGCAGCAGCAGCAGCGGCAAGAGGAGGAGGCACTCGTGATAGAATCACAAGTGCAAAGGACATAGCCAAATCCTTTAAAGAATGGTTCAAGAAAGGACACAGCGAGTTATTGAATCGAATTTTTGTCACAATTCATACACATGGTGAAGACAAAGAAGCTCTTGGGCTTGCTCTATCGCAATTGCGTCTTCCTTTGAACGAGTCATTTGTGCTGGATGTGCTTGCTTATGGTAAAAATAGAAACGAGATTTATTCTTGTGTTAAATTCTTTGATTGGGCTGGTCATAAAGGTGGCTTCTTTCATACTCGTGTTACGTTCCATGCTATTTTTAAGATCTTGACAGAATCGAAAGGGACGAGTGTGATGATTGATTTCTTAGAGGTTTGTAAGGGGACAGGAGATCTTTATGTTCATCATAATATGAGATTTCAGACCGTTTTGGTGATGGGCTATGCTGTTGCGGGCAAGCCTGATGTTGCACTCCAAATGCTTGGAAGAATGCGCTTTCAAGGTCTTGATTTGGATACGTTCTCTTATCATGTGCTTCTCAATTCTTTGATTGAATGGAATTTTCTTGAGAGTTTTGAGGTTATCTTTAAGCAGATTTCGTTGAGGGGTTTTGAGGGTGGGGTTACCCGGGTTTTGAAGATTAAGTATTTCTGTAAGCAGAAATTGTTGGATGAGGCGGAGGCGTATTTTCGTGGGCTGGTCAATGAGGGTAAGGTTGAAAAGTGTAGAAGGGGTGAATTGTTTGGATATGCACGTGCTTTGAGTGTTCTTGTTGATGGGTTTTGCCAAAATGGGTTGTTTGTCAAGGCCGGGGAGTTGATTGAGGAAATTAGCAAGTTGGAGTTGGTGCCAATGGAGTCTGCTTATGGCATTTGGTTGAAGAACCTTGTTCATGCTGGAGAGATCGATGCCGCTTCCAAGTTCATAAAGAGCAAGAAGTCCTTAGAAGGGTATGTTCCAGACATTTTTTGGTGTAATTTCTTGCTTTTCAGGCTTTTGAAGGATAACCGTCTTGAGGATGTTTGTGATTTGCTGATTGAGATGAAGGAGAATCAGATTTCTGCTAACACTGTCACCATGAACGCTGCATTGTGTTTCTTTTGCAAAGTTGGAATGGTAGAGGTTGCACATAAGTTGTACAAGTCCAAGTTGGAATTTGGATTCTCGCCTAATAGCATGGCATATAATTATCTTGTCAATTCTTTATGCGGAGTAGGGTCCTCTAGCGAAGCTTATTCTCTACTGAAGAATTCTATTAAGCAAGGTTATTTCCCTGGTACAAGAGCATTTTCTATACTTGCTGATGCTTTGTGTAGACAAGGGAAGCTTGACATGGTGATGGAATTGGTTCTTCTCGCTCTATCAAATAATTTTAGGCTCAATAATTCCACATACGAAAGATTAATATCAGCATTGTGTAGGGCTATGAGGTTTGACGATGGTTATGTGATATATGAGGATTTAAACAGAAGGAATAGAGTTGCTACAATAGCTACTTACAGGCAGTTGATTCATGGTTTTAGCAAGTCCAATAGGGGACATATTGCTTCTAGGCTTCTTATTGAAATGCAGGATAAGGGTCACCAGCCAACTCGTAAAATTTTCAGAGCTGTCATTCGCTGTCTATGTGATATGGAAAACCCAGAAATGCATTTCTTCAAATTGCTGGAGATGCAATTGTACCGTCACAAATTCAACTCTAAGGTTTGTAACTTCTTCATTGATGAAGCTGGGCGTAGCAAGAAACCTGAACTAGCCAGAGAAGTATTTGAGATGATGCAGAGAAATGGAATCGAGCCCAGCATTGGCTCAAATGTTTTTATGTTGAAAGCTTTTCTGAGGAATGAAAGAATTTCTGATGCTCTAAATTTCCTTAAAGCAAAGCATGATAGCAAGATGGATAAAAAGCTGTACCGTGCCATGGTTGTTGGGCTCTGTCAAGTCAAAAGAACCGATCTTGCTCTGGATTGTCTGAAGGCAATGCAGAGTAAGGAATTGGTTCCAAGCATGGAATGTTACGAGGCTGTTGTAAAGTTGCTGTGCTCAACCAAAAACTATGATATGGTGGTAAAAATTATTAATGACTTGAAGAAATGCCAGCGTAAGCTTACATCCTTTATTGGTAATGTACTTCTGTTGCATTCCCTGAAGAGTAATGAGCTATATGAGACTTGGGTTCGATCAAGAGATGTGCAGAATGATACATCTTCTGATCTTTCAAACCTCGGACTCCTAATTGGTGCATTTTCTGGTCAACTTGAAGCGAGCCTCGAATACTTGGAAGAACTGATTGAACAATGCTTCCCCCCTGACACCTACACTCGGAACATGTTGTTGAGGATGCTATGCATGAGGGATTTGGACCGTGCTCAGGAGTACTTCAATAGACTATGTGACAAAGGATTTGAACCTAATCGATGGACTTTTGACATCATGGCATATGGCCATTTTAAGCATGGAAGACAAGTTCAGGGTAGGCTGTGGGTGGATGAGATGTCGAGGAAGGGATTTGATCCAACTTTAAGTACCCTACAACTCCTTACCCGGTAATTGCTACTTCTTGTTTAACCATTCACAGAGTCCTACAATTTTTTTTCCAGATGAAAATAAGATGCCGGAAATTGATTAATTACATGGAATATCTCATTAACTTAATGTAAATTATGGTTATTATTAAAAACTGTTATCATTCTCCTCTCTTTTTATATCTCATGGTTTTGGAAATCAATTATAAGAAAAGAAATGATGTAATTTTATTACTGTTACTATCCACCACGGCCATAGATAAAGAATGATATAGGACTGTCTCGAAGTTCGATTGTATATTTGGTGATAAAAAATGAGTGGGCAAAGATTTAAAATATGGAGAGAACATAGGTCCCCCACCCCCACCCCTGTCTTTTTTCTTTTTTGTGCAAGTTAGAAAGGGTTGATTTGGGGGCTTTTCTGGTGTTAGTATAGTAACTGCTAACCATCCTAAGGGGTTGATTTATACATTATTTTAAACCTGGTAGTTTTGCTATCGCCTTTGACGAGTCTCATCAGCAATGAAGTGAACCTAAAAGCATGCTAGTTTTGAATTAGAATGGAGGTTGCAACTGTTTCTGATACAAATAGATTTTATTGTTTGAACTATTAGAATTCCACTATACACAGGTGGGATAGATGGAAATGGCATGCAGTCAAGTTGAAGGGATGCTAAATTACACATTCAATATATAGTATCTTGTTTTCATGCTCTTGGCATATATAATTCCTTACACAACAAGCAATATTTGTACCCGCATTTCTGGATGATAAATCACACACACACACAAACTTTCTTCCTGCCTGCGCGTTGCTCGTTTTACGCCATCTTACCCGGGCAATGTGTATCAAATGTCTCTCCTAGTCAAAAAGCTGTCTTTTTTTACCCTCATAGATACCTGAACTGGTATGGTCCTCAGTTAAAGCAGCAGAGTTGAGTCCTTTATGAAGGCAACAGAAAGTGAATTTGATAAAACAAAGGAATGGTTGCGAAGACTAGATGATTGGATGATCATACAGGTGATGTTTCAATTTATATCTGAAATGGAAGGTTAATGGGGTGGCAATTAATCAACAGCACAAGTATAGATAGGAATGTTGGAAATCAAAAAATATTTCTATGATAATATATCAGTAAAATATCGGGTTAATTTGAATTAATTCTTTTGATTTCTTCTTTGTATTTATTTTTTAAAAATAAGACCAAAATACTTCACTTTTTATTGAAAAGCTAGAATTTAGTGATTGTGTTAAAACTTCGGCTTGTAAACACAAAAGTACTGGTTACATTGATATTAGGTTCAGAATTATTGAAGTCTTTTCAAGGAGGAAGAACAGTTCTTTTTTATATCTTTCCTGGGTATCTTCATGAATTGTTGTAATGTAATGGATCCTACCCTTATCAGATTTCCCTGCTCTGCGTTACTTCCAGTCTAAAATCTTCTCTCAGGTTCGTCTGGTGTTGATTTTCCTTACCACTAGGTATATGGAGCCTCGCTTAAGGTCATTGTATACATATATTATTAATTATTATTAAAAAAAATGAAACAGGAGGGTTTTTACTGTATTTCTTACCTTAGCATTGTTCATTGGAATACTTTTTTTCTAAAAAAAAATTATTCTTTAAAATTATATTTGTTTTTTTATTGAATTATCTCACTCTCAAGATGCAAATCATGAGTTTGACAGCCTAATCTGGTTGACTCATGATTTGTTTTGTTTGCCTTTTTTATTAAGTTATTTAGGCCTTGTGATCCAAGAATACTGTATATCACGTTAACTTTATTTTTTTGTGATTTTTTTAATTGTTTTTTTTTTTAATTTCATCATTTAATATTGGATGAGTTGGAAATTGAGCTTCATATTCTTTTTTGATTTGATTTCGATGGGGATATCCTGGTCTCATGACAGGGATCCTAAATTTTGGAATTTAAACTGGTTAAATCAAGTTTTTTTTTTTTAAAAGGTTATCTTCGCATGATGACTTAGATTGTAGGTCCTTCAACATTAAATTTATCTTTGTCTCATGGTGATAGTCATTTTATTATGGATAAGATGTTGAAAATAGTAATGATGATTATTTTAAAAGTATTGTTTCTTAAAAATATATTAAGCTAATTATATATTTTGATATTTATTTAATATTGACATATGAAAATATACAAAAACACTGAACTAAGATTTTTTTTTAATCTCAGTATTCTAAAAAACTTTTAATATAATAATATCAAGAACAAATATTAAAAAATAAAAAATATTTTATTTTTTTTAAATAAAAATCACTTTAAACTAAAAATATATCAAGCCACAAGTAGACAAAAAAAAAACAAAAAAAAAAACTCTAAGATAACATATCACTAACAACAAAACATTCATTATACATGCATAAAAAAAAATTTCACTCTCATTTCACATTATCAAAGTTAAATTTACTCTATTTTTTAACGCAAGCTGTATTTAATATAAAAATAAATAACAATAAAAATTAAAAATCAAAACTAAAAGTATAGATATATAAATACGAATAAAAAATAAAAACCACTCCAAAAAAACCGACAAAATTAAAAAGGATCGAAATTAAACCAAAATATATAAAAATAAAAATCAAAATAAAAAATAAAAAATTACATATATTAAAACAAGATAAAAAAAATTTCTCTCTATAACCAAGCGCAAGCACAGTACAAAGAGCTCGTATATTCTATGGCGTAAGAGATTCATTGGAACTTGAATTGCACACGTATGATAGCTATCCATGTCCATACGGCTTAGGAATTGGGATGCTCGTGGTTTGATAAGAGACAAATTGAGTGTAAAACAATGATTTTTTTTGAAAAAAATTTAATTTTTTGTACAGGTTAGATTAGTAAATATAATTTGAAGTGGAACTATTATTTTTAATGTTTCTTTATTATAATAAAATTTAAAATAATTGACAGTTTTATGTTTTGGGAACTAATTTATATTAACATTTTAGTCATATTTGTTTTTTAATGTTCTGCCTATAATTGATCTGCAATGATCTGGGTCGAAGAAAGAATTAAAAAAACACGGTTGACCTGGTCAAAACCGACCCTAAACACATTGATTTTTTTTTTTAATTAAAACATTATCGTTTTGATTTTAAACAAATAATAATAATTAAAAATCAACTTGAGTGATATTTCACAGCTATGAATTTTATGTTTCCTATGTATCTCTTCTATCCTCCCATCACTTTTTTTTTTTTTCTGGGTTCAATGTATTAAAGCCAGCTATCACATGATCCTTGAGAATAAGGGATAGGCTCCAATCTTCTTTAAGGGTACCATGTCAATGCCTGCTTTTAGCCAACATCTTGATGAGTATTAGCCAGTGGTGTTTAGATAAAAAAAAAAGATGGGAAGAAGGTTTGTGCTTGGAGGGGCCTGGCTCCAATACCAAGACATGTTTGAGGCATGTTTTTTTTGTACATTTCTTGATGGGAACAACTTCTCCATTACATTTTGTAATTGTTTTTTGCCCTAGACTTTTCTGATAGAGGGTTTGATTGTGTCCCAGATGCATTCATCACTTCTGTCACAGAAGTTAGACTGCTAGCTAGGAAACACCTCTCTTCTTCCAGAGCACTAGCATATTAAGTGATGAGGTCCCCATGATAAAGGAAGTACTAAATTGTGGAGGATGCAATGGATCTTCTTTGGAGCTCTTGAAAAGGGCATATTCTTTCCCCCCACTAATTTGCTTCTTGACTGTATCATTATAAACTTGAAACTGATTTGAGATTTGGATTGCTTTATGCGCAACACATGCTGCTTTTATAGCATTATTCTAATTATAGATTGGTTCCCTATTTTTTCATTTCTTTTTACAAAACTCCCTCTAGAGAGCCTACTTCCTGCAGCAAGGCCAGAAGGAAAGAAAGGAAAAGGTAAAATACATAAGGGATAATGATAATGGGAGGTCCCTTAACATTTTTATAATCCTGTACCTATATCACAAGCCTATATAATATGTGGTGTGATGAAAGCATGTTCTTTTGATCAAGTAGTGATATAAAAAGCAGTCAAGCAGTCAAGCAGTCAAGGGATGCTTTCATCCCCAACATGCTTTGAAGAGTTGGTGAAGCCATAGTTGTCGCCATGGGGATCTTGTTGTGCTGTGGTGGATACAGATATTAGACTGTGAGAATACCATCTAGCCCAGAACAGATAGTTGAGGAAATTGAGGAAGCCAAGGACTGCTAGCATCCAGTAGAAAAGATCTAGCCTGTCTTTGTTGAGATCATTGTCACTAAGCCAACCTTTACTTGTAGAGCTTGAGGAGGTGACCTTATTCACCAAAGAAACCAGCAAGGAGCTCAGGTAAAACCCAAAAGAGTAGGAGCAATATGTGATAGCTGTTGAGAATGCTTGCATCCCTTTTAAGGACTGTTTGTAAAAGAACTCGATGAGACCGACAGCAGTGAGCATTTCTGACAATCCAAATATTAGAAACTGTGGGGTGATCCAAAAGATGGACAGTATCTTGTTTGAATCTACAGCTGCATCCCTTCTCTTCTTCTCCACAATGGCAGCAGAAACCATGGAAAAAGTAACAAAAAAGAGGCCAGCTCCTATCCTTTGCAAAGGCGATATTCCTGATTCATGACCAGTGATTTTTCTTGCAAAAGGTACAAAGAAAGCTTCATATAGAGGGACTACAAAGATGAGTATAATGTAAGGGATGGATTGGAGTGAAGCTGGAGGGATATGGAAGGATTTGGTAAGTTGGGTGTCCATGGCACTCCCTTGTTGGACTGAGAATGTCTGGAGTTGAGCTAAGATGGTGTTGAAAACTATGGTGCAAGCAAAAATGGGAATGACTGAGATGAGTATCTTCACTTGCTCCACTTGAGTGACACTGCATAATCTCCATGGACTCTCCTTCCTATTGCTCCCATCTTCAACTTTGATGCAGGCCTTGTCCAAGAACCTGGAATTTAGTTCAGGAGAGATTAATGTCATATTTAAAAGGATTAATTAAAATAACAAAAAATACAAGTTAATTGGAACTTGCTTCTGCTTAAATAATTCAGAAAAAATCTGAATTACCTGAACCTTTGTGTAAGAACTAGCCTGCCAGGGTCAGAAGATGGGGCTACCAAGCCACTACTTGGCACATTGTTTTGGCTTCCATGAAGCATCTGTGGATTAGGGGGGCAAACTTGCTTTCTCTTGAACATGGCAGCCACAAAAACCTGAGAAACCCAAGACAGACCATAGATAAAGTTCGATTAGACTATTGGAAAAATGAAAGGCCCAACATTCTTTCGTAATTATTCTACAGAAAGTAGGATAAAAATACTTTTTCCATGACCATGAGTCAGCAGACACCCTTTCTGATATTGTCTATATATAATCTTATGTTAGTCAACAAATTAAGGCTCAAGTAGCTCTGGTTTTCTATTTTTGTCTATCCCAAGATGACGGTGTAGCCAAAGCATTAGCTCGTGCATTTATTTATCTGGTAGCATAATTAAGAAAGACAAAATTGCAGACACAATCAGCAGCATCAAGCAGTTGAGCCCACTGCATAAAAAGCTCGAATAACCACAAACTTCCAATTCTCGACGGAGACCAAGAGAAACACTAAACAATATGCAAGTGCACTCTTTCTCTGTTAGAATTTAGAGAGGAAACCATGATTTTAATTTACAGGAGCACTTTCATTTCGAACAAAAAATGTAGCTCATTTTGGTGCTCTTGCAAGGCAGCAGGAGTTAGGATTTGAATCGCATGCAATATGTAGCCAGAGATGATGCACGAAAGAAAAGGTTAAGGTGTATTACTTGAGCTATGGGGGTGAAAATGCTTCCCTGAGGGGGTTTGTTCCTGTAATACAGAGTACCGGAAACCAAGCTGATCAATCCCATTGCCATGACAGCTGCGGAGACTCCGAAACCAACATCCATGCCAGAATTTGTCTGAACCCATACAAGAAGTGTCAGAGCAAAAAGTTCACCCATGGAGAAGGCAAAATAGGCAGCATTGAAGTAGGTAGAGAGCTTCTTGGATTGCTTTGGGTTGCTTTGATCGAACTGGTCACCCCCGTGAGCAATCATGTTGGGTTTAACGCATCCACTCCCCAATGCCACCATGTACAGGGCTACAAAAAAGATCAAGGTCTCGAATCCTTTAGCTTCTACACAGTTTTCTCCATCAGCTAACATGTTACACTGGGGTGGCTTTAGTTGGGGAAGATGAGCTTGGACTGATAGCAATATGAAGCCCTACAAATTCAATGAACGAAAGAGAAAGTGTTCATCAGAAGGAATCTTCATTATTCACACACAGACAATTTCTTCATCATAATCCTTCATTTGTCCTTTGCGTCCACACATACAAGTTTGTATTGTCTTAAACTATAGCAGGGAATACTTATGCAAAGCTTAAAAGGAACCCTTACAGAAAGTTCCACAAAACCAAAGATGAGCATGGTCCAGAAGCACCCAAGATAAGAGTCTGAGAGATAACCACCAAGGAGGGCCAGGATAAATATAGTTCCAACAAAGTCTGTCACTATGTTTGCAGACTTTGACAGAGAAAAGTGCATCTCATTCATCACATATGTTATGAGGTTGTTCCCGACAGCAGCTATTGCCATTATCTCAAATCCTTGAAGCCCTGAGATTCCATGCCAGAATATGTATCAAGTGTTTGCAGAAAAGGTTAGACAATATCATAGAGCGAATCAAGTCATGTTCTTACTTTATGCCAAAAAAAACTTATTGCTTTCACTCAGAAAAGTAAATATCCAGGAAAAGGGAAACCATGAAATCGCAAGATCAGCTAGGGGAGAAATAACACATACCAAGAACAAATGCCGCTGCTCTCATGCCACCATGCTTGTTGGGATTGGAAGGCTTACCTCTCCAATCAACTGTAATCTCTTCACTCATCACACACACACTCTCCCCCTTGGTATCATTTCTCCTGGCCTCCATGTCCATTTCCCTCGCACCTCTTAGCTCCTTCTCCTCGGACAGAAAAATGTAAGAAACAATTGTTGTCTTCACTCCTATGCTGAAACTGAGGCAGGAGGATTGTCCTAAATATAGAAGGTTCGAGCCATCCTTGAGACTTCTAAGCCCACACGCAGCCTAGCGAACGTGGATGACACCTCCACCAAGAAAAAAAAAGTGGTGTTGCATAGTACAATTATTGTCTTAGGCTTGACTTGGCTATACTGTTATTTTAATTGTATAAAAAGTATTAATTTAATATATTGTATTTTTATATGACACGGTTTTAATATTCTTAAGAATTTGAAAAAAAAAGAGACTGTGTTGTGTTATTGGACAAAGTTGAAGAGTGACCTTTTGGCCTTTTGCATTAATGTTTGGTGGTCCACCTTCTATTATAACTAATCTTATTATAAGATAACTAATAAATTGGGGAAATATTGTTTACAAATATTTAAAAAATATTTTTGTTTTATTGCTCCTGGGTGTAATATCAGTGGCTCATTTGTTTTGGTTGAATCTTGTGAGATGTTTTTTTTTATGGTTTGTTTGCTATTATTGTCTATGATTTAAATCAAACCATTACATTGCTTGATCTTATTGGATTTAGTCAAACTAATGACTCGAGCAAATGGTTTTCATGGTTTCTTTACAAATACTATTGTTACCTAAATATCCATGTTATTTGTTTTAAAAAATGATATGTTTGTCAGCATAACGTGAGTCATAATTCTAGTTGTAAGCTATATGTTCTAGGTTTAGTCATTATAAAAAAAATTATTTATTTTTCTTACACTTCTCTTATATATCCTTATAATCTTTTTCCCACTAAGTGCGACGCGATGAAATAAAATTAGCATATATTTGGCACGGTGAATGTTCTTTACCTTTTGTTTATTTATTGAAACTGATTTTTTTTAATGTCAATAATTTAATAGATTATTTATCCATTCAATGATCTGGATCCTATCAGGCAGGTAAGGTGAATTCAATAATAGATGTTTTCTTCCTCCTATTTATCTATCAATCTATTTATCTATAGAAATGAATTTGGCTTTGTATTTGATGATTTAATTTATCTATCACACTATTTTAAAAATATTAATCGAATTATGCTTTGTACTTTTCAAACTAGACAACGTTTGAATTAATTTTAGTTCATGAGACCTTCATCCTTGTTAAGGAGAAAAAAAGAACGAAAAAAAAAACCCTTAAAGCAAGCCTCCTTGAAAAATCTAAAAATTATTTAGATTGTTTTTAACTTGTTCTTACATAGAAGATTGTTTTTCAATCTACCTCCATGTCATATCCTCTTATTTAAGATGCTTAGAATACTCTCATGTGAGAAACTCAAACATAATCTAATTTCTTTTTTAAAAAATAGCCATGATCACATAACATAACATGACAAATCAAATTTCTTTTTTAATTTATTAAGTGAGTTTGTGATGCAGGAGATTCTCTAGAAAAATAAATTATTATTTTTAATTTCTTAATATGTGTTTTTATTTTTTTTTTCTTTAATTTATTTGAAGGGAGTGGATTTTATTTTTTTTTGTCTTTTTTCTATCAATATTTTTAGTTTTTCCTATATAAAAAGTTTATGATCGGATTGTGATGCGGCAGAATTGTTTTTTTTTTCTTGGGAGAAAAAATATCTAACAAGCGGCATCTAGTGCAAGGTTATCAAAATCGCGAGTTGACTCGCAAAATCGTACGATTTTGTGAGTCAACTCATCAAACCTTGTTAACTCGGGTAGAAAAATCGATTTTGAAAAAATTCAGGTACGATTTTACGATTCAATCTTACAATCCGAGTTTTCGAAGCTCCTTCTGTGTCGTGTCAAAATCACGATTTTGACAACCATGATCTAGTGTTTACCATATGGCGTGCAAACTAAACAAAACTTATGGAGGCTATGCCGACCATAGTGGAAGAGACAACGAAGGTGGTACAAATTCGGTAGCTAATTAGTGATCAAGAATTATGGAGGTTTGAATTAATTTTGCATGGTGCAGCATACTGTTGATGATGCTCTTTATTTTTTTAGTGTGTGAATGTTGGGGGGAGCACAAAAGGGGAAACCAAGTCAAAAAGGTTGTCTCTTCTAATGAGCAACCAAGAGAAATGGTTTTCAACTTTATATATATATATATATAAATGAGATGCTCAAATTAATTTAGGTTTTCATCGGGTTAATCAAATCTTTTCTTAGATATTTTTTATTATGTTTTTTTTATAGTACTTGAAAACTTTTCAAAGTGTTTTAATTGGTAAACTCCAAGTTGACTTTTTAAAAAAATAAGTGTAAATCAAGGGTCAAATCAATAAAGTTACACTAGACCGAGGTTGAGTTTTGGAATTCAATCACAAAATACAAAAATAAAAGGAATAATACAATAACTATTGAAATGGAAATTTGCATACAATAACAAAAAAAAAAAATTACGATAAATTGATATTATTACCAAATAGCAAAAACATGACCATATATATGTTTTTGTTTTGAAAACACAGTAGGTACGAATCCACAGGTCCGCAAAAGAAGTCAATATATATATATATATATATATAACACGATCTTTGTTGGGCATATATAGATAACATGTATAGTTTTGAGAAGACAAAGAGGGAGACAAGGTGGAGACAAGGCATTTGAATCCTGAGTGGATCCCATAAACATAAAACTTTAGTATTTTTTACAAAAGTTTTGGATTGGTCACCAAAAAGAATGTCACTTTTCCTCGATCTTCTAGGGGGGAGTAACTAAGGGGGTGTTTGAGAGTTTTTTTAGAAAGTGTTTTTGAAAAAAAAATGATTTTTTTATTTTTTATTAATTAATTTTTGATATTTTTAGATCATTTTGATATGTTGATGTCAAAAATAATTTTTTAAAAATAAAATAAAAATTATTTTGATGTATTTTTAACTGAAAAACAATTTTAAAAACAACCACAACCACGCTCCCAAACAGGCACTAAGAGCATGTATCCTCAAAACATACTGGTATCTTATGACACAAGTCAATTTGAAACTTGTATCCAATATTGAATTAGTTTTTATTTTTATTTTTATTAATGTGTATATCTATACTAACTTTCATATATCTTAACTAATTTCATGAATTTTGAAGTTAACGATCATGTAAGTTTTTAGTAATGATCATATCAACAACCACAAAGCTTGAACCTGAAACCACAGGTGGAACAAACTCCTTAGTCCCAAACTATATAATATCTCAAGATATCAAAACCATCTCAATTAATCTAAGAGATCAACTATTAGTTTAAATTTATAAAATGATTTTTTTATTAGACATTTTCTTCTTATATAAACTCTTAATAAATAAGATTTTGATACCACTTAAAAGAATAGTTTTAAATTATCAGATAACATTTAAAATATGATTTTAACTAGCTCATTCATACACACATGTCGATCCTTGAAATTTGGAAATGATATAATCAACTGGGGTTAAATAACTTCTTACTATATATATATAAAAAAAACAATTGGTGCATTAATCTAACAACAATTTTTTTTCTTTAGGGTACTAATTAGATTATTTAATCTTCAATGGTGGCAATGAGTACGGGTTTGTGCAATGAAGTTAAATAGCCAATAACTATAGCTTGGAAAATAACCCAGCAGATGTCATCTTTCACTTGCAGCAAATTGTGATTAACGAAAGATCGATCCAGCTTTCCATTTTCCCATCATTATTGTCGAGATCATGTCCAAACATGGAGATTCTTTAGCTGAAAATAAAATTTTATCGTCATAATTAAGCCCATTAATCCAATTTAGTGAGTGAAAGCTCCTCCTAGCTCATCGATGCATCACCAAACGTAGTTGGATTGATTTTTAGTAAATTCTATGTATATGTCATGCCAAATCAACCCTTTAACACGTGGCTTCTGATTACTATATTGGAATAAAAAAAAGATGAAAATATATTTACATATTTTTAACGTTTTAGTTATTTTTTTTATATATATATTTAAGAATTTAACCCGCGCACCAAAATGTCAATTCTAGAACAATTTAACCCAACCAAAACCGATGATCAAAAGGTTCTTTTTAGCACTGTATATATACTGAGATAGTCAAAAGGGGTTGGAGTTAATATAATTAAGGTGGTAGTTGGGCACTCACTTCTTAATTTAGGGTTTCCACACCATTCCTGTGTTTGTGGGGGTCTCTTATTTCCACTCACTTGCTTTCCCACCTTTTTTTTTTTTTTTTGTTAAATTCATCCCGGCATTACCTCAACCAATAAATTAAAACTAGCTAGCTAGTCTAGGTTCGTGTAGTATGAACACTATACATATATATGTTTGTCCAACAACATAGTTATACTAATTGGTGATGGAATCCACGAGAGCAATGAGCCTTCGTTTTCATGACGTTGCGTGGTGATAAAAAATTTAAAATTTATCTTAAAAGTTTTGGGTTGAGTTAATACGTGTTTATCTTGTAAATACCTGAAACAACAAGAGTTTCATTCGTTTAATCTAGACCCGTAAAAAAGAGAGGCTTCACATGGCAATATGTGATGTAGGGTTCATGCTTGGGGGAAAAGTCTATTACCCATAAAATTTAAGTCTAATACCAACTAAAAAGGACTTGGATATGACAAGACCAACAAGGTCAGAAATCTAAGGCTAATACCTATTGAAATGGGGCTAGTCGAGTCAGAATCAATATGTCCGAAAATTCAAAACTAATACCCCATCCAAAAACAAGTTTAATCATGCTCGGAGGAAAAGTAAATAGGGTATCGCATGCAGTAAGTGACTCGATATTTCCTATGAAAACTGGTTAGAGAGCTCCCTTGCCATATTTTCTATGCAACTCAAAATAATATATATGATGGCATGGGAAGAATTCACCCCGCGCAATGCATGCTTGTTGAATATATATATATATATATTGAGTAGTCATGATTAAATAAGGTTTGACAATGGAGCTAATTACGTGGATACCCTATCTCTCTCTCTCTCTCTCTCTCTCTCACCGTATCTAGAGGTAATTGAAAGTTAGATAAGATAATCATGGTTCTAAGCATACACTAAATCTACTCCAACGAATACAATCTGGCAAATGGGAAAGCAAACACCTATAGCAAAGAAATTCTAGCAGTCTTGATGTGGACCGGCACGCGTGTCATATCAATTTTAATGTTATGTAAGCAAATATTTGAAGATTATTGAAGCGTTTTCTAATAAAAAAATAATAATAATCATGAATTTAAAATATAATGTGTATTGGATTATGTTTTTTAATTATTGATACAATGACGATGTATTGAACTATAAGAATAGGAAGGTCAATTTCTAATCAATTAAATCTTGAAATATAAAATTAAAAGAAAATATTAAATTAAAAAAAATTAATTAAGTCAACTCAGATCAATCTACCAAACATGCAATTCATGTTATTAGATCGGGATAATTGAAAATATAACAAAAAAAAAAAAAACTAAATCAATGAGGTCTAAAATGTTAAACCTTTCATCTCGGTCATGCGATCGAGATAACTTCATAAAAAAAATGGATCACGTCCACCACATTTAATATATTAAATTCAATTTAGATCATGAAATCACGATAAATTCATTGGAAAAAAAAAAGAGGTCTCACTTCCAACAAGCATAATATTGAAAGTTAAAAACAAGAATAATAATAAAAAAAATCTATAAAACCAGTATGTAACCCAATAGAGAAATAAAAAATAATTATATAGTACTATTCTCAGATTAATTTAATATTAAAAGGTTAAATTAAGCAAATTTCATACTTTTTTATTTTTAGTTTTAGTGTATTGTTTATGTAAAAAAAAAGCATGTTGTCCCAAGAGGCATGACGTGATTGTAAAGAGCTGAAGATCTGCACAACAAATCTCGAGTTCGAGTCGGGGCGTACATCTCTTGTAAGAACCTGTGACAATCAGGGTTTTATTCACTCACTTGAACTCACAAAATATAATTTCCGGGGTGGAGTTTTTTCGAATAAAAAAAATTGTTTATGTTAATTAATAATTAATGGTGAGAGTGCTGAAGTTTCACTATCCAACATGTGGACTTGCACTTCATAAGAGTGGCTGTCAAATCGTGTTCTCTTTATTACTCGCTCACTAAGATTGATTCATAGCGTTTTAAAAATACATGCTTATTAAACTCGATTTAACATGGTCTGTTAATTTGGAAGTCAAATAAAACAAAAACAAATTCGGCCGATTTGATAGGTTTTTTAGTGACCTCATGAGGTCAACTTAAAAATATTAAAAAAATTAATATTATTATTTTAATAAAAATAATTAATATAGTATAAGTTGAAAATCTAAATATCTTTCTAAATTAGCTCTTTAATACACTCTAATAAAATTGAAACTCGAAATAATATTATTAAAACATGAGTTATAAGTTAAACATATCAACTCGAAATGACATTATTTATAAAAATAATATAGTTTTGAAAATAAAAACTTGTATTTTAACATTAGGTTTTGGATAGTCTCTCTATCGTCTAGCTAGTTTAATATAAAATCCAGCCTTGTATCAATAGGATTGTCTATCTACATGCTAGGTTAGGTATGCGTGTAAAAACAATTATTTGAAGGAAGATAGAATGAACGGTGGGAGTTCCAAGTAATTGGGTTTGCATATCTGATCAGGCCATGCATGTCAAGGCTACATCTGCATCTTGATGGGTGTTTGATGGCTAGCTAGCTAGCTTCTCCCAGTATAGTTTTTGTTAGAGAATAATATAAATCATATTATGAAATCTTATTTACAAATTTAAATTTTTAGGTAAGATAGTTCCTTAACAACTTTTTCATATATATGCTTGAAATTAACTAATCATGTCAATGAATTTGCTCCACCTAGCTACTAGCCATGCAAGCTATGTAATGGTTAACCCTACAGGAGGTAGCTCAGCGGTATAAACTTGAGATTAAAATATTTATTCTTTCTTGTAATTTCAGGTTCGAGTTCTATGGTGGTTAATATGATAATTATTAAAAATTTATATGATAGTCGTTAACCTCAGAGCTGTGAGATTAGTTAAGATACATACAAGTTGAGTCGGATATCATATTAATTAAAAAAATTACAGTCGTTGCCCAGCCGCTATCAGCATCAGCAGCCTGTTTTTTGTGCTCAAATGAGATCAGTGTCATCAAATCACATTATCATTTCAAGTCCAGATCAAAGCCATTGAAATGATCGATTTCGACACGATGGTTTTCTTCCCGTCCACATAGCAGCATAGGCTTATAGCCATAACCCTTCAAGTCAACTACTTTATGTACAGCCATTGTTAAACGAGAAAGTCAACCTTCACTGACGACTACAAGCCACATAAAGTCGTGAGGATATGCTTGAAATTAACTAATCATGTCAGTGAATTTGCTCCACCTAGCTACCCATGCAAGATCTCTGGTGGTTAACCATATAGTCTTAAGGCTCCATGATATAAATTTAAGATTAAAAAATTTGTTTTTCCTTTAATCTCAGGTTTAAATTTTATAGTTATTAATATGATAATTATTAAAGATTTACATGATAATCATGAATTTTAAGACTCATAAAATTAATTGAAATACACACAAGCTAACCTGGATAAAATTGCAGTAGTTGCACAGCCACTGTCAGCAGCAGCAGCAGCAGCAGCCACCTGTTTTTGTGCTCAAATGAGATCAGTGTCATCAAATCACATTATCATTTCAAGTCCAGATCAAAGCCATTGAAATGATCGGCTTCGACACGATGGTTTTCTTCCAATTCACAGAGCAGCGTAGGCTTATAGCCATAACCCTTCAAGTCAACTATTTATGTACAGCCATTGTCAAAAAAAAAGAAGTCAACCTTCACTGACTACGACAAGCACAGAAAGTCGTGAGGATGTTTGACTTGAAACACAGAGAGATACGTGGAGAGTGATCAGATGAGGACTTAAATTAATATATTAAGCTTAAGATCAGCTGAGAGCTTGAATTCTCCGATCACCACTACGAAGAAAGCGGGAGTAGATCGATTGCCCTTTAA
This sequence comes from Salix caprea, assembly GCA_964035475.1. Taxonomy (NCBI): domain Eukaryota; kingdom Viridiplantae; phylum Streptophyta; class Magnoliopsida; order Malpighiales; family Salicaceae; genus Salix; species Salix caprea. The sequence continues at coordinate 899,668 of OZ037752.1, forward strand.
CCACGCTTCACCCTCATGCACTAGCATAGAAGTTTCAATTATTAGTCAAAGACTTGGCACCATGCACTCAATTTGGCCGCACCATTGAAAAACTTTGCATTTCAAATTGGTTTTTTATTTGAAAAAATATATATATTTTTATACAAGTCACAGTTTGAACCACAATACTAAATAAATAAGATGAAATATATATATATTAGCTAGGTTAATGCTTGCAGGACAACTCTACTTTCTCACCGTCCTTTATGACTTATCATGTTCATCTACGTGTTCTATATAATTCTCTTATAAAAATAAAATTTGAAAAATATTAGGTTAATGCTTGCGGGATGACTCTCCTTTTGAATCTATTTTTTTATGATGTTCATTTATTTTTTTGTATTAGTTTCTTGTTTTTGTATTTGTTGCATCTTTTTTGTTAAAATTTAAGCATAATGTTATTAAATTTTATTATTAAGGGTAAATTTGATTACACATGTTCTATATAATTTTTTTTTATAAAAATAAATATTGAAAAAGTAAAGAAAGAGAGAGGGAAAAAAGAAACACCACTTAGAAGAGAGCAATAGGGATTTTTGGAACTTGTACAAAAACTATATTTTTGGCATGTAATTTACGTGTATTATTCAATTATTTTAAAATATCTCTTATTATTTATACAATATACTAAAAGAGATTAGCTTTTTTGTTTAATATTTACTCTCTTACAAAACATTGTAGATTTTTATAATATTTAATTTGATCTTCAAGCTTTTAAGTTTTTATTTTATTTGAGCCAAAATTAGCCCCCAATTATAAATGATTTTATGAGAAAGGGTTAAATTGAGATGAAAAAGATTTAAGTGAAAAAAACAAGTTGAATAAGGGACGTGCTTGAAATTTCTTATGGGAGTCATTTTCATCCTCTATTTTTTAAGCTATTAGGTTGTCGGTCACTGTAATATTTGAAAATTCTATTTTGTTACTAAATTTTATTTTTATTATTTTTCAATTTTTTTGTTAAAGAAAAGAGGGAATTACACATTTCAATGTAAAGAAAGAGTTATTTGTTTACCTTGAAAACACCTAAAAAACAAAATTAGACCTGAAAACATTTTTTAGCTTCACGTGGATTTCAAGTTTTGGATTTTTATAGGTCATTGACTAGTCTAACAAGGTTTTTATGGTGTTTTTAAGTGTTTTAGATCAAATATGAATTGCAAATGAGTTTTTAGGTTAAAGAAAAATCTTTCTTTTTCCAACTACATAGTGACCTAACAAACAACGAGTCATTTACTAATACAAACAACCCATTTTTAAAAAAAATGGTTGGGGCAAATGACATGTTGTCCACCCATTAAACTTAAAAAATAAAGAATAAAAGATATCAGACACTATGCCCGACTTATAAGGCCTAGTAGTGCATGGCCTAATTTTTTTCTCTAAAAAATTAAATTTTTTTTAATTGATGCCTTATGTTATATGAATTTTTAAAATTAATTTTTTAGTATATGATTTAATTAATACCTCTATTCTATTTTTTTTTCTTATTCAGCTTTTTTTAGATTACAATTATTTTTTATGATAGTGGATGTGTTTATTTTTTAAAGAGATTAATATGATTTATATGTTAGTTTTTTGTAAAATTTTATATAGATTGATTTTTTTTTTTAAAAAAAAGCTTTTTTAATAAAATTTTTAATATGTCTAACCTTGCATAGTATTTTTTTCATGCAATCAAAAAGCTAACAGAGATTAAAATCTTTTTGTCTTTTCTTATTTCTTTGTTTATCATCATTTTGTTGTTGTTTTTATTGCCTCATATTATTAAGTTAATCAAGGTTTAACCTAGCTATTAAATTCATTACTTCTTTAAGAAATAAGTCTCCTAAACTTTTTTTCTTTTGAGTAAAAAAAAAATGGAGCTCGAATGCTTTTGAATAGTGTACAAATAAAATTAATGAAATATTTTATAAATATTGTACATATAATTTTTTATAATATTGAAAAACATTCATCTTTTGAATTAAATTGTTTTTTCTTCTTCTAGTTATCCGTTGTCGATATGTTATTTTTCTAATCACTTATCAAATTAACCGACTTTATTACCTTCATCCAACTTAATTACCAGAATCTTAGATTTTGTTTTTAAAAAATATATAGATAGCTCATAATATAGCATGAGCAATCTAGCTAGTAATATCTAATAGATTATTTTGAATTATTTATAAATAAATATTTTTTAGTAATTATTAAAAAATAATGTTTGTTTTTTTCGTAGTTGTATATAAAGCTTAATAATTTGCAATTAATTTAGTTTGTTAGATTTTTAAGAAAAATAAATGTTAATTGCATTGAAGTAAGAACTACAGGCATAAAATAAATAGTAGTTAGGATATATGTATTGGTTGCATACATGGTATGTGACCATATATAATCATCTCTTAGAAATAATAATTACTAAATACCAAATCTTTCTTGCAATTAACATAAAATACATATATTTAAAAAAAAGTAGAGAGATGAAATTAACATAAAATAGAGTATATAGGGGTGTTATAAAGAGTATTTTGATAGCCTATATTCAGTCAAATCAAATTAACACACTAACCTCGACTCAATAATCTATATTTCATTTCATGGCCACTCTAGTGCTCCATCATCCACATCTGCTCATAGAACCATCACAGCATTTGAGTCCAAGTACTAGCAAAAATGTCCTAAAAATATATCTCTGTTAGGGTTAGAGCAGATCATCATGGCAGCTGAAAAGATGGGGGGGGAGCACATTACAAGCATTGAGCATATACTTCAAAAGGAGAATTCAGTAGCGCGCGGTGGGGGGGGGGGGGGCTACCCACTGCTGCAAGGGAATTTACGCCACATTGTCTCCAAAATAGAAGATTTTTCAAAAATAATGTTGAAAACAGTTAAATTCAAAATGCCAAAGGTGACAGGCATCAATGGCTCCACCACCACACATCTGTCTCCTCTTATCACCCCTCCCCCATTAGATGCTCAGCGTAAGACAAAGCTAAGCTCAAATTATAATTATGAACCCAAGACCGTAGATTCACGTTCACCCTAATGTGAATGGTGAGCTATAAGCATTTCCCTCTTCCACTCTCCCACCACAAACCATTCTCTTAAATCAAAATCTCAATCGGATCAGAAAAACAAATCCATGTTTCACAGCTATAGAACTGAATCTATTCCAAGTTGACAGCACATACCTTGAAGATAAAATCACTAGGGTAGAAAATATATAGCTGTATGGAATTTTTTTTTTTATCTGTATTACGATAGAGTTTGTCTGTTGAAAGACTCCAGAGTTAAGTTGGCTGTGAAAGCTGGGATTGAGTTCATCTTCCGAATAAATATATCAGACATCCAACACAGTTGTCTCAGGTACTCTTCATATTTGCTCTTTTGAAGCGAAATTGTGAGATAGAAATTGGAGATAAGATCCTTATGGGAGACTTGAATGTTTTAAATATGGTTGATTTTGATGTGATTTTTGGAATGGATTGTTTGTCAAAGCATAGGGCTTCAGTAAATTATTGGTGTAAATTATTGCTTCAAAAGAACAAACATAAAGAATACCTAAGACAACTGTGTTGGATGTCTGAGCATCCTGCTGAGTCAAGGTAAAGACTCTAGCATGTCCCTGTTCCTGTTGCATCTGACCTCTATAACCTGCACCACGGCCTCTCTAACCACGACCACCAAAACCTCTACCACCATGAGCTACGGACTAGTCTATTGACGGTGTCTGAACAGTACGTTAAGCTGAACTACAAGCACTTGAAGCAGATGACTGTCTCCTAGGCACCTGAAGCTGATGATTGTCTCCTAGGGCACTCTCTAACCTTGTGCCTATCTGGCCACAACTGAAACAATCTTTCAATCCTCCTATAACACTCTGCAGTAGTATGACCCCCACAATGCTGACATAAGGAATTGTCCCCAGATGGAACAAATGAGCTACGAGGTGCAATTTTAATTGAACTCTGAGCACCACTACTACCACTCTGATTGCCTGAGCCACTAACTGTAGTTCTCGGTCTAAACCTCCTTTGAACCCAAGAGCCCTGATGACCACTTCGTCCCTTAAACGGACTTGCACTCGATCCTCCTGGTTGTCTAGAAGACTGGCCCTCTTCTCTAGAACTCTTAGGCTGACCTGCAACCATGTCCTCAAATTCTCGCGCCTCTATCAACCTGGCGCAATCAACAGCTGAGGAGTAAGATGGAAACACCTGAGACACCATCACTATAAACATAGAGGATTTAAGTCCTCTAATGAACCTTTTCACTCTTCACTCTTCAGTAATTAAAGATGTTTTACATATCTAGACAACCGAGTGAACTTCAGATCATACTCATCAACTGTCATGCTCCCTTGAGATAACCTCTCAAACTCATAAAGTCGAGCATCCCTTAATGAAACGACAATAGAAAGTCGCAAGCCTATGAAAATTACGAACCTCATGAATAGTCTTAGGCTCAGGCCAATCTACTATTGCTAGGACTTTCTGAGGGTTAGCAGAGACTCTTTTCCATGACGTTATAAACCCTAAAACGATCACTTGATATGTAAAGAAGGAACACTTTGATATTTGCAAACAAACTTGCCTTTCTTAGGGTGGTACAAACTTGAATAAGGTGATCGAAATGCTCTTCCTTGGTTTTGCTATAAATAAGAATATCATCAAAGTATATCACCAATAACTTTCTCATAAATTGCCTAAGCACTTGTGTCATTACTCTCATAAAAGTGCTTGCTGTATTGGAAATGTATGACTGACCATTCATATAAGGTGATCGAAATGCTCTTCCTTGGTTTTGCTATAAATAAGAATATCATCAAAGTATATCACCAATAACTTTCTCATAAATTGCCTAAGCACTTGTGTCATTATTCTCATAAAAGTGCTTGGTGTATTGGAAATGTATGACTGACCATTAATATAAATCATCCTTAGTCTTAAATGTCGTTTTTCACTCATCTCCCGGACGGATCCTAATATGATGGTACCCACTCTTCAAGTCTATCTTAGAGAAAATCTAGGCTCTTGCCATCATGTCATCCAATCGAGGAATTGAAAAACAATACTTAATCGTAATCCTATTGATGACTTAACTATCTACGCACATTCTTCATGATCCATCTTTCTTAGGTGTCAACAGTGCAGGTACTGCACAAGGGCTCAAACTCTCTCGAATAAATTCTTTTTGTAACAACTCACATACTTGCCTTTGCAATTCAACAAGTTCACTCAGGATCATCATATAGTGAGGCAAGTTTGGTAATGTGGCACCAGGAACAAAATCCATAGCGTGTTGAATATCACGCATGGGGGGTAAAACATCAGGTAGTTCAGAAGGGAAAACATCCAGAAATTCTTTCAACACTTCCCTTACCTCTTCAGGTGGCTCTTCTAAAAAGTCTTCTACGATCTCCTTAGCCACTACAACAAACACAACTGACTCCTTATCAAATTCCCTAGGACTTGTTATGTTAAGCCCTGCTTCTTTCACTTTATTCTTCTTCTGACTATTATCATTAGACTTTGGAGATAGTCCAATAAATTGGATTTTTTTACCTTGAAAAGAAAATGAGCAAGAATTGATAGGTCAATGTCGAACTTGCCAACTAGCTAAGCATAGAAAAAAAAAATACTAGTCCTTACACCCCGTTCCCACTTGCCCTTGGCAAGATGTAAGTATGGATTTTGTTCCTGGGCTTCCACGTACAACAAAAAAACATGATTCTATTTTTGTGGTTGTCGATCGCTCCTCTAAGATAGCCCATTTTATTCCTTGTACTAAAACAACAGATGCTTCCAGAGTTGCAAAAAGAGCTACAATTACCCATCAACATGTTGTTTCAATTAAACAATACCAATGAAAACCAAGAATATGTAAATGTTACTAATGTTAAGGATGAATTCAATTATATAGTGAAATCAATATAATGAAGTTCATGACCAAACATTAACCACAATAGTTAGCATCTAAAAACAAATTACATGTCAGCTTCAACAACATGAACTAGAAGGCATGCATTAATTGCCCAGAAAAAAAAGAGCAACTGAATGTGCATTCAAAAGCAAAGAGGTGCTTCAAGCATCCAAGTTAATAAGAATAGTAGAAAGAGGAGGTACAACTTCATGTGTAGCTCTACCAAAAATTAAGAGAAGGAGAAAAGGAACCTTTCTTGGTTATCATTAACTTCTTTAACAAGTTGATTTTGAAGAGCATGTTCTCGTCCTTTAGCAGCAGCAAGTTCTTGCTCTACCTGTAACAATTTATCTCGAAACCTCTTCTTCTCATCTTCTACATCGACATTAACATTAATAACTTCCAATTAATAATAATAAAAAAGTAATTGAGAATAATAGACATGAGAGTACCATCCACGAACCAGACTTGGAGAAATTTTCATTGAGTTCCTTTAATTTAGACTGGTAATCGCGAGCTTGCTTCTCAGAACTGCACGTCTGTAAAATCAGATTTAACCTGAAATAAACAAATTGAATCAATCAATCAATCAATCAATTAATTAATTAGGCTTAATAAATACGCATTCCTTGATTTATGAAAGCAAAAGTTGTGTAACAAAAGTGATATTGAGGAGAACCAATTGGCGGCACTGGTAGGTGCAGAGGAGTTGTTCGGGGGAGGAAGGATGATCGGAGCAAGGTTGGAGCGGCGGAATGCTATTGTCTTCGTTGATGACGAGATGGTGGTGATCCAATTGAGGGCTCTCGGTGATAGGTATTGCATTTGCGTCTGCGACTCCTCCTCTTGTCCGCTTCGCTGGTGGAATTCTAAGTATCATCTTCTTCTTCTTCTTCTTTCTCTCTCTAGAAGCACGTAACAGCTCTTTTTCTCTCTCTCAAAATTTGAATCGACAGGGCGATGGAAGATAGTTCAAAAACACGGACGCGTTCTTTTTGGTGGTTTTATTGAAGTTCAGTTCAAAACGCACCGTTGGTATTTTACCATTATACTTTATTAAACAATTTGGAACCTGAATATGAAGGTGTCGTGGTGTAGTTGGTTATCACGTCAGTCTAACACACTGAAGGTCTCCGGTTCGAACCCGGGCGACGCCATATTGTTTTTTTATTTTATTTTTTCTAAAACCACTAATTGTTAATTTTTATTTACTGGCATCGGTTGGGTTTTTTAATTTATGCTGAATAATTTATTTATTTTCGCTATATAATTGATTGCAATTCCAAAAATAGATCTTAATATTATTTAAAAATTCACGATGTTTTTAATTTGGAGAATGAGAACATACCAGAAGATACCCCAGCACTGATTGATTGGAAGGTGTGATTGCTTTTTCTAGACCTATCCTGAGCTGGTGACATTATTACTGTTATCCTGCAAAATAATTATTTGTTTCAGGATAATGTCTTCATTATATCCTACTTTAAATCAAAATACCCTGTGCTGCAGCTAGTCATGATCGCTTTTTTAACCTTCAGGCTCGGACCAAATGAAGTTATTTGGTGAAATTTTAAAATATAATTTATATTATTTTTTAATACTCCCCTCCAGTAAAAATCTTTTGGGCTTGAAATTTGCACATGCCTATATTATCTTGTACTTGATTTTTATCAAATAAAATAAGGATAGTGAGATTTGAACTTGTGACCACTACGTTAACAAAGTTCTGATACCATGTTAAGAAACTATCTCATCTAAAAACTTAAAATATTAGATAAAATTTTATAATATAATTTATATTATTTTCTAATAGATAATTCAAAGTCATAAAGTTAGGGTTGATTTGCACATCCGAGGTTCCTTCGAGAAGACCAGGCATGGCTGAGGTTGTTCAGGTCCTCGAGTCCACAATTTTTATATTAATTTTGAAATTAAGATAGCAATTTTTTCCTGATATTTGTAACATTTTGCAATAAAATGATTCATTTATTGTATCTCACTTGCACAGTGTAAGTTTTAGTCACTTCATCACACATGACGTGGACATGGTAAGGTTGGTGATTATCTATTGGACTGGAGAGTTATGAACACCTGGGACTTGTAATGTGAAAGTGGTGAATACGTGATGCCTAATAAATAAAGATTTAAGAGAAGGGAAATAATAATAGTCAATAAATAAATAAATAAATAAAGATTTTTCGTTGAATTAAAAAAGCTTAGCAACGAAAAATACACTCAGCAATGAAAATTTTATTGCTAATATCTGTAACGGATTTTTCATTATTAATTATTTATAATGAATTATCCAATGTAGATAAATTAGTAATAATAAATTTATATCCAATAATTTTCGATATAAATTCTATTGCTAATACTTTTTAATAAAGAATTTTCATGTTATCTTCATGCCCTAAGAGGGTGTTTGGGAGTATGGTTGTGGTTGCTTTTGAAAGTATTTTTTGTTTAGAAATACATCAAAATGATTTTTTTATTTTTTTAAAATCATTTTTGACATCAGCACATCAAAATGATCTAAAAACATCATAAAATTTCATTTATAAAGAATTTTTTTTTCAAAATTTGGCCAAACAGCGGTTCAACCGCTCCGCCAAACAGGCACTAACTAAGATGGTGTTTGAAAGTGCCTTTAGAAAGCGTTTTTTTATATATATATATATATATATTTTTTTTTTCTATTTTAAATTAAAAAAATTTAATGTGTTTTATATCACTTTGATGTACTGGTGTTAAAAATAATTTTTAAAAACTAAAAAAATATCATTTTGATGCATTTCTACACAAAAAATACTACCACACTCACAAGCAAGCATTAATTCGCGAACCTGGTTACCATGGAACCCAAAAGAATTTGGTCCCTTAACTTCTTTATTTTCATATCTGAACCTTTTGTAAATATATTTTTTTTGTATTTTTTTTTGTATTTTTTTTTTGTTTTGATAAATACAATGTCAACGCTGACTCAAAAAATATCAATGTTTTTTAAATGAGTATGATAAAAACTGAAAGCGTTGAATACACAATTTTTAAATTTCTATATGCATTTTTTAAAAACAAATGCTTAAAATATCCAAAACGATGCAAATATATCAAATATATATATATATATATATATATATATATATATATATATATATTTATTTATTTATTTTCACTATCTTTTGTGTTTTTTTTTTTTGAATATAGGTAAAAAATTTGTTCCAACAACACTGCTCTAGTAAATAGTGCTAATAGATTATGAGGTATAATTTTTTATCAGGCCAATTAAGTTGATTTTTTAAATATTTTTATATTAAAGTTTAAAGTTATTTCTAATCAAATATATTTAAAAATTTTATAATAAGAATGAAATGGACCATAAATACATTTATAAGAACTTTAAATAATAAATAAATAAATTTAATGGTAATTTTATGATATCACTTGTTAGAATAATAAATATATTGACTTTTATCATTTAGAAAGACGCGCATTCGCTGGCATGTCCTGGAGAACAAGCCGGTGGGCCATGTCTAATCATTTCACAAACAACAATGATGCAACACATAATCAAGTGATAATTACGCAGCTAAATTAATTAATTAATTGATTGATGCAGTGCCGGTTCAGCAATCATGTTTATGCTAAAAGAGAAGGGCACTGTCCAAGCTATTAGGATGTTTGATATTATAATTTTTATTTATTTAAAAATAAAATAAAATATTATTTTATATTTCAATATTTTTTATATTAATATTTTAAAATTATAAGAAAACATGAAAAAAAATGTTTTTTTTTTTTTTTCCTGTCATGAGCATTTTTAAAATGCATAAAAAAAACATGTTTAATTGCAATATCAAATCTGACTGAGTCTATAACTCGATCTAAAAACAAAGTTAAAGGGAGGTTGAGTTAATTTTGATCAATCAAAACAATTTCATTTTATTTTATTTTACAAAAAAATCAAGAGTTTTGACTTTATCACAACCTAATTCTTATATAATGTTTTTAACATGACTGAAGCATAATCCTGTTTGACACTACGTTTTAAATTATTTTTTGAAAAAAAAACTTATTTTTTATTTTAAAATATTTTTTTTGTATATTTATATCATTTTCATATGTTAATGTCAAAAATAATTTTTAAAGATAAAAAAATATTATTTTAATATATTTTTTAATAAAAAACATTTTTAAAATACAATGTCAAACAGTAACCATATTTCAAAGCTGGGCTGGGCTTAATAATTATGGGCAGTATTGTGTTTTGGAAACAGGGCATTCAGGGCAAAACAATACTTCTAGAGAAGAAAAAATAAAGATAAAAATTAAGTTTGTTATGTAATTGAATGTATTTTTAAAATATATTTAGCTTGAATAAATATTTAATTATTTTTTATAATTTTAAAATGCTAATATTAAAAAATAATTATTTTAATATATATATATATATATATATTTAAAAAAAATGTAGCAGAAAGCATGGATCACTGTCAAAGCCTTTGATAGTCAATGTTCCTGCAGACAGGGTAGAGGGGTTGTAGGGACTCCAGGGTACTGTATTGTGTTCACATTTACAGAGACAGAAAAGTTAAGAATAATAAAAAAATAATCCAAATAGGAAAAAGACAACGTATGGCGTCCCTCCTTCGCCTTCAGTATCTCTGAATAGTCAACGCAATGTGGAGGGCTCGTGGAAATTTACACTTACACGTGAGAACTTTATCAATAACTTCAAATAGTAGAATTTTCACATTAAATTTTAATTTAATTTTATCTTCCCTATACTGATTGCTAGCTGTACATACTTGGATTTAAATCCATATATATTTATGGATTCAGGGTTTGTTTATAAAAAAAATGTATTACTTTAAACTAACTTATATATTAATTGAGAATATATCTTTTCTTAAATGATGTCACAAGAATATCCTTATATTTATTTTAAAATTTTATATACTATTTTAATTATTAATTTTAATGTTTGAACTCAAGATTGCATTTTGTTAGTGAACAAAAATATATTGTGTTGGAAGGATAAAGATAAATATATATATATAATATTTTTTTTGATCTGAAGACAGTGAAAAAACATTATTAAAAAAATAAGATAACAAAATAGATATTTTTTTCAATTATCATATTATCTTCTTAGAATTAAAACTAATAAAAATTTATTTTTAAAAGCTGATTGGTTTGAAATTGCATTGTAAAATCACACAATCAACAACAATACATAATTTTATTTTATTTATTTACCAAAATATATTTTTAGAAACTCTAAAATATAAGGTGGAATATAACTTTTCAAACGATTTTTTCAAAAAGAAAATATAATTTTTTTTATCTTTCATTAGTATTTTATGATAAAAGGAATAAATATAAAAATTACATAAACCTATGCTCCCACAACAATTTTAAATGTGAGTTTTTATTTTCTTATAATAAAAATGAAAAATAATATCTAGCTTTTTAAAGCAATGGTGGTGGTATTTATATCAGAGATAATAACAAATTGTTACTTAGAGTGTAATAATCTTTATTTTCATGTCTTAAAAGCATTCTTGAAAAAATTAAAAGAATTTAATATTTTTTATTTTAAATTAATATTTTTTAAATTATTATGATGTATCATGTTAAAATTAATTTTTAAAATATAAAAAAACAATTATCATGTTAAAATTAATTTTTAAAATATAAAAAAACAATTATCATCACACTAAAAAAACAGACAAGGGAGTCAAAGCCCAGTCGTGTCGGCTTCGACGAAACATTGACGATACAACACACAGGCACTTGTTCTTATACCGCGTAATCTTCCTTCTATCTCTATTTTGCCTCCTCGATCCAATCGATTCTTATTCTTCTTGATTCTTCCTTTCCTCTCTGGAAGCTAGCCCCAAACTCTTTTTTACTACTCTTTACTCTCGGATCCTTCTTGTCGGACTGAAGAACAAGGTGAAAGTGCTATGATTTCTACGTTTTTTGTATTGGGGTTTTAGTTGTTGAGAGATTAAGAGAGGATTTTTTAGTGAATTTGTAAGGGAAGTAAGTAGGCGCTGTTGTAACTTGTTTATCATCAGACCCCCGGTCATTTCTAGTGTTTATTAAGAGAAGGGTTTTTATTTCTCATGATTTCTCTGTGTTCAAGCATGAAGGGTTTTGAAATCAGAGCTGCTATTTTTGTTTGTGTATGAAATTTGAAGATTTTGGCAGAAGGGTTTTTCGAATCATGCTGTTTTAGGATGTGATCATGGGTTTATTTTAATTTTTTGAGAGAAGTTTGAATGGTTTTGTTTATATTTTCATTTTATAGTAGCTAAAATACATGTTGTGATGAAATAAACGTGGATTTTGATCTTTGAAAATGGTGAAGGTTTTTTCGAACTTGTGAAAGGACCATGTTTTTTGTAAAATTGGGAGTCAAAGTTGATTTTTTATTTTGAAAAAATGAGGGAGAAATAAATGATCAGTAATTAATGCAGGCTTTTGTTTCCTTTTAATCAGGCAAACACTGAATCAATCTGCATGATCATTAAGTGATAGTAAATGCCATATCTGTAATGGAGTTGTTTTTGTTTGATGAGATAATTTATTGCTACTATTTTTCCCTTTCTATTGTTGACGAAGCTATATATTTATTGAAGGTTTTCCCTAAATTGACTTTGCTGCTAATTCAGGGATTTGTGTGGTTTTCTTATGGCATTTGCGGCTATGAATAATACCTCCGGAGGAAATCCCAATGCAGGTTTGAGTTTTCTGCAGTTCCACTATACAGTTTCTATAATCTTGTGGATTTTTTTTTTGTTTATGGAAAACTAGGCTAAATTTGTGTTTACAAGACAGCATACGTGCTGAATTTGTAATTGGCTAGATATAATTTTAACTTGCTCCTGGAAATCTTTGTTACTGGCTTTCTATTTGCTTCTCTGCTTTTTGTTTGTCACTCAATGAAATTTAACCCGGTGCCCCTAATAACTAGGGGGATGCAATGATGCTCTGTACAAAGAACTATGGCATGCCTGTGCTGGACCTCTTGTCACTCTTCCTCGTGAAGGGGAGCTAGTTTATTATTTCCCACAAGGTCACATGGAACAGGTATTCCCAATAAAGTACAGACCAATGAATAATGTGCCATATCTTTGCTGTCAATCTTAAAATATTGGCAATCTTAAAAGACGTGGTGTGGTTTATATTTTGTATTTCTTCTATTGTATACTCTCTTTTGCTGTTTTCCGACAATTTTCATATCTGTTTTGTATATAGCTTGAAGCTTCAATGCATCAGGGGATGGAGCAACAAATGCCGTCGTTTAATCTTCCATCTAAAATATTGTGTAAAGTAGTTAATGTTCAGCGTAGGGTGAGTTGGTTGGTAATAATTTTATATTTTATTTTACATTTTAATTTTGATGAATCCTAACATATCTTCATTTTAGACGCTGGGGATCTCTATTATTTTTCTGTTTTTTCTACATATTGGCTCATCTACTATTTTCACTGTGGATTATAGGCTGAACCTGATACAGATGAAGTTTATGCCCAGATAACACTGTTTCCTGAACCAGATGTAAGCTCTCTATTTTTGTAGCAGACAAGGTTTCTGAGTGCATTTTTATTTTTTGCTCTTTTTGCTAAATATGCTATTGTCATCATTTCCTCTATAAATCAGCAAAGCGAGGTTACTAGTCTTGATCCTCCACTCCCAGAACCTGAAAGATGCACAATCCATTCATTTTGCAAGACACTTACTGCTTCTGACACCAGCACTCATGGTGGTTTCTCTGTTCTTCGAAGGCATGCAGATGATTGTTTGCCACCTTTGGTTAGCATCTCAATTTTAATGTTGTGCCATTCCTGATACGTGCTGCATGGTTATTTATGTTCCTTTTGAGCTTATGCTATTCTCCTTTTCATTCAGGATATGTCTCAGCAGCCACCTTGGCAAGAATTGGTTGCAACTGATCTGCATGGCAACGAATGGCATTTTCGACACATTTTTCGAGGTTAGAAAGTAGTTATTACTTGATATGACACCATGTAGTTACGGTTGGCAACTTGCTCGGTGGATGTCTCAGAAGGTCTTTGTGCTTGGTTTGGCACTTGGTTCATGTAGAGTTTGTGTCTACATATAAGGAGATATGGTTTGCATCCCTCCTTTTGAGCCTTTTGTTGTTAGCATCCGAGTAACTTTGATGTTGTAGCCTGATCCAACAGAGACCACCTGTTTGTGGGATCATATGAAGGCTTTGTTATTAATGCTTTTTATAATGCATAAAAGACCTCTTTTATTTTCAACATTGTCCAACTCAACAAGCCTTTTGGCAATTAATTTCCAAGCCAATTCTTCAGAGAAAGTGTGCCTGAGGTTTTTGAAAGGGATTTCCTCTTCCTTCTCTAACTTTCCCCTTGCATCATGCATATTTATGTGAAGGAAAAGGGGTTTTAGGGAAAGAGAAACTGTTATGTGATATAAATCGTTTGCTATGTTCACATTTTTTATCATTTGCTATGTGTAGGGTTTGATGTCAGTTTCTTTTCCTTATCACATGGTTTCCTACTATAAACTATGTAAAATATTTTGTATTAACAATTATAATGCTGATTAAAAAATAAATTTGCAGGCCAACCAAGGCGTCACTTACTAACTACAGGCTGGAGTGTCTTTGTTAGCTCCAAAAAGTTAGTTGCAGGCGATGCTTTCATCTTCCTCAGGTAAGTATATTGTTCATGGTGGTCTTTTGTTTTGCAACAATTTTCTTCTGAAAAGAAATGTCAATGATAGATTGAAAATATTCCTGCAGAGGAGAAAATGGCGAGCTTTGTGTGGGAGTAAGGAGGCTGATGAGGCAACAAATGAGCATGCCATCTTCTGTTATATCTAGCCAAAGCATGCATCTAGGTGTTCTTGCTACTGCTTCTCATGCCATTGCTACCGGAACCCTTTTTTCCGTCTTCTATAAACCAAGGTTTTTATGCATTTATTTTTATTGATCCAACTACTGAGTTCATCTGTCCAATTTTCTTGCTTTATTTTTGCATTGAAGCATTTGTAATTTGTTGTTTCCTGAGAAACGCTCAGAACTGTGCATGATAATGTGCCTAGTGGTTTATGTAGAAACTACAAGTGTCAATCCTTTCTAATTGCCAACAACCTACAGAAGGGAGTATCATTTGAACATGTCTGTTTTTGCTTCTACTGTATTTTAGCAACTGTGATTTCTACTGTATTTTAGCAACTGTTAATTTTAGGTGTTTTCCTCTATGTTTCAATAAGTACTGGAACTGTACATTTTCTTTTAATTCTCGCTTTCCAACCAGTAACATTTTTCAGTCCATTTCTTGGTTGACTGTTGTAGCTTCACACCAATTTGAGTGCATGATTTCTCATTTATGTAATTCTTGTATTATTCTCCCAGATTCCTACATGATATTATTTTTTTCTGAATAAAGTCCTTTTTAAAAAAAAAATCCAGAACAAGTCGGTCTGAGTTCATTGTGAGTCTTAACAAGTATCTTGAAGTTCGAAACTACAAGCTTTCTGTAGGGATGAGGTTTAAGATGAGATTTGAGGGTGAAGAAGTTCCTGAACGAAGGTATTATCTTATTCTATATTAAAACTTGGTTCAAGAATTCATTTTAATCATTCAAATAGTTAAGCTCCATTATGCAACAGGTTTAGTGGTACCATTGTCGGCATTGGAGATAATATATCATCTGGATGGGCTGATTCTGATTGGAGATCCTTAAAGGTTGTTTGAAGGTTGTTTGGTTAATAGTTTATTAATTATGGATTCTAGGTATTGAGTGCCACTTATATTTTCTTGCTTTTATCCATTTCATTTTCCATGATTTGATATTTTCATTACAACTCTATTTTGGCTTTCCTATGGTGAAACATAGTTTGCTCTTCCAATTTCCAACATATAAGTAAATTTACCTTTGTTCATGATTGGTATCATATTGTATGCCAGGTCCAGTGGGATGAACCCTCATCCATTATGCGTCCAGAGAGAGTATCACATTGGGAATTGGAACCGCTTGTTGCAACTACTCCTTTGAACTCCCAACCTGTGCAGAGGAACAAGCGACCACGACCATCAGTCTTACCCTCGCCAACCACAGATATTACTTCACTTGGTTTGTCCACAGGTCATTTAGTATTTCCTCATTCCAT
Source organism: Salix caprea (assembly GCA_964035475.1). Classification (NCBI taxonomy): domain Eukaryota; kingdom Viridiplantae; phylum Streptophyta; class Magnoliopsida; order Malpighiales; family Salicaceae; genus Salix; species Salix caprea. Next base: position 915,784 of record OZ037752.1, read on the forward strand.
TTCCTTGTTGATTTTTGGTGATAAGCTTCATGTTTCCTTGTGTGTTAGGTAAGTGGAAATCCATGGCTGAGTCCTCTGCTTTGTCATTTGGTGATTCACAACATGGACGAGACCCTTATCCATCAATCGGTTTCTCAACCATTGCTAAGGCCAACTCTCTTGGCTTCCATGGCAATAGTCAAGTGGCTAGTGTTTCCCATAACTCTATGTATTGGCATAACCGAGTGGAAAGTGTCACAGACTCTTTTGCATCAGTTGTAAACAAGGATTGTAGGGAAAGGAGACAAGGCACTGGAATTGGCTACAGACTATTTGGGATTCAACTTGTTGACAATTCCAACACAGAAGAAACTTCACCAATCAATGCTATGTCTGGAACGATGGTTAATGATCACCCGGTTCTGTCTTTGGAGGCCGAGTCCGATCAACATTCTGAGCCTGAGAAATCATGTCTGAGATCTCCCCAGGAGTTGCAAAGTAGGCAAATCAGGAGCTGCACAAAGGTAATTTTGTTTTGACCTTTAAATTGTTTATTAGAATGCTATGCACATTATCTTTTTGTTCTCCTACCCCTTTCTGGAAAAGACATCAATCAGATATAGACTGAAATTATTTAAGGCCATATTAACTATAGGATTTTAATTGTATGCTAATTATATAGTTGTATATATGATTTCCATATCTATCTAGGTTGGAGCTTTAAATTATTCTTGTAATTAGGGATGTATTATGCTATCTGGTTCTATATAATGAAACCAATTCTCTATTGAAAGGCATCTAGAGGCATTTAGACAAAACTCATTTTTGTTATGGTATCAGAGCCTAAACATTCAAATTACAACCGTCTCATTTTGTAGTTATTGTCAAGAGGGTTAGAATTGTTGAGTGTTTGTTAGGAGGGATTTGGGATCATTTTATTGATCTCTTTTTTTTGCCGGCAAATCTTGTAGCCTTTTTTAGTAGATGCAGTCTCGAAAGGTGGTTTGTCGATATCTGGTGTTAAAGTGACTTCAGCTTCTTCATGTTGTCATCTACCAGTTCTAAACTTAATTTTATTTTGGTGATTAGTTGTGATTTGATATTTGGGATTGCTGTTTAATAACTAGACTTTAGATGTGTTATTTTTTGGTGATTTCCATATATAGCTAGGTTGGAGCTGGAAATTAGCCTTGTAGTTAGGGATGTATTATGCTATTTAGTTCTAAATAATGGAAGGAACTCTTTATTGTGAGACATTTAGACAAAACTCATTGTTTCTGTCAAGAACAATTATTTGTCTTGAGACCATGACGCTATCATCACTGCAAATTGAAACATGGCTTTGGATTGATAATGTGGATACGGAGTATGATTTCTTGTACTGTATGTAGGTTCTCTACTACAGCTATGAATGTTTGATGATTTATGTATCATTCCCAGGTTCACATGCAAGGGGTTGCTGTTGGAAGAGCTGTTGATTTGACACAGTTTGAAGGCTATGAAGACCTGATGAGGAAACTAGAGGAAATGTTTGATATTGAAGGTGAGCTAAGCGGATCCACAAAGAAATGGGAGGTTGTCTACACTGATAATGAAGATGACATGATGAAGGTTGGAGATGATCCATGGAAGTAAGTTCATTTTACTCATTGTTCTCAAGTTGTCACAGGTGCTTTTTTTTTTTAAAAAAAAAAAGTCATCTTAAACATAAAAATGTCAGATTATTATTTAAAACCATGCATTAAAAATTAGAGAATTTTATTGCTGTGCTGATGACTGGTTTGCTATCTGATTGCAGTGAGTTCTGCAGCATGGTGAAGAAGATTTTCATCTATACATCTGAAGAAGTCAAGAGGCTGTCGCCCAAGATTAAACTTCTAGCTGATGAAGAGGTCAAAGGAGTTGGCAACAATGCTGATGCTGACGCAGCTGTTAACACCGAGGACCGCTCATCTACTATTGGACCTGGATGCTGATACTCCAATATGCCTGTGTTTAGCCATAAATGGCTGTAATGGAAATATGATAAGGAATGATGAAGAGAGAACTCAGCAGTCAAGGCTTTGTTTATTGCAGTGCTACGAGGAATGGCCAGTGCAGTTTCGAGATGCGCAGCACTAAAATTATGGTGAGTTGGTGGGTGACTGTTTATCAATCCTGTCATTTGTAGAGAATGAGACTGTCCTTATGAATAGCTTATAGGTTTTGTTTATCATTTCGTTTCGAGAATCTAACCTTATAGTGCTTGTTTGTTTGGATTCAAAGCAGCCACAAAGTTGTCCATCCCACCTCTTGTTCTCAACAAATGAGGAATGGAAAATGTGCTCTTTCTTCTTCTCTTTTTCCAGTTCCTTTTGAGTTGTTTTCTGGTTTACACTAGCTCGTCTGCCTTTTGTATATAAATATATATAGCCTTCTTATGTCTCGCATTGTTGTGCATGTTGTTGTGCACGTATTGTTTTAGTTTTCTCTATGGAAGAAGCTCATTATAGTGTTTGTTGAATGATGCTGCATGTTCTAATCCATGTCAATTCTGAAGCTGCTCCACCTAAAAAACACAATCAATTTACCTTTATATCCTGTGCATCATGCAATTTTTTTCTTTTTATTTGGTCTTTTATACAAATCTGATAACTTTCCTCCCTTGTAAGAGGAGTAAATATTTTGTGATGTGCTTGTTACAAATCAAGAGGTGGCATTGCCCAGTTGCAGACGCCCTCCAAGGGAGTGGTTGAATGGGGTGTGTTTTATGTGGCTGGTGAATACTGCTATTTTCTTGGGTTAAACCTAACCCTAAACCAGAAGGTAATTTCTTATGAATCTATAATGTTGACCCCGCAACGGTCCTTAGATTTGAATTTTTTTAAGTAAAGATGGATATAATTAATTTAATTGAAGTTACAGGATGTTTTTTTTTGTTGATCTTTTAGCCGATTTCCCTCTTTCAAATGATACCATTACACGTTAAAAAATGCACTCCAAGAGTATAGGTACCAGGACGATATGATAAAATCAGTGAGAAGCTCAAGTTGTGGTTAAGAAAAGAAGAGGGGGTGTTGGGAATGTGATTGAGATTGTTTTTGAAAATATTTTTCATTAAAAAATATATCAAAGTAATATTTTTTTATTTTTTAAAAATCACTTTCGATACTAGCATATAAAAATGATCAAAAAATATTAAATTTTTTAATTTAAAATAAAAAAATAATTTTTTATATTCAATAAGGCTGTAGCAAGTATTTTCATAATTGACTCAGGGTTTAACTTGAATTAGTGTCAACGAGTCAACCCGGTCTATCTCAAAACAGCACGTTGATTAGTCTATCTAAATATCACATAAAAGAACTAGAAATATCATTTTAGACAAAAAATGCAAAATCAACTACTTAAAGGGTTAATCCACGATGGTCATCTGGATCTGACTAAATCAACTTCTTAAACAAGTCAAAAGTAAACTCAGCCTTAACTAAGCTCCAAGCCAACAAATTACAAGGTCAGTTTAATAACTATGATACAGATGAGAGAATCATGAAAATCACTAAAAGACCAAACAAAATAAAGATGAGAATCATGGTGTCAAGCTTAATCATAACTGATGCATTCATATTTTAATCAACGATCCCCTAACTAAAGTTCTATTCCATGAACCACGAGTTCGTAGCAAAATTGGGAAGTGCAGGTACACAACAAAACTGCCAATTTACTTGTAGAGTAAACCTATTGTGCTCCATAAGATAAATAAATAAAGGGTTGAAGATTAGCCAACAAAGGCTCATCAAGAACAGCCGAGCAAGATTTCCTGGTTCAAGATATGAGAGCTACAACTTGTATGTTTCATTCCATCTTTCCCTTCTCCAAATGGCACTCTTGCCATCACAATTCTGATGCACAGGATCAGTAGGAGCATGACACCTCCAAGAAGCATGCGCATCGGATACATTAGACCGCACAATTGAATTCGCCAGCAGCCATCTTCATTCCCCTCTTCATCGTAGCTTTCCCACGTGCATCTATTGGAGATTAATTTGCTTCATTAGTGTAAAGATTTTTCCCCTCCTGTCTGTGGGTGCATCATAAAGAAATTTTGACTCCCTGGGAAAAAATGATCCTTCCAGTTTCCCCCCCAGTTTGTCCCGCTCACAGTGAAACCAAAATCTTCCACTACAAGTATAGTGATGCTGCAAAAACAATGTCTCTCTTTATTTTAGAAACAGCCTCTTCAAATTTGGCCTCTAGCTCTATCTCACCAATAGACTTTGCAGCTTCTATAAGCTGTTGAAGAACTTCCTCTAGTCTCCTAATTGCCCTGATCAAGCTGCCCTCAAAAACCTTTGTAATTTCCATTATCTCATAGAACTTGGATCCTTTTGCCCAAGCATACACAGCCTCCATGATATCAGGCCGAAATGAACTCACAAAATTCTCCACATCAATTTGTACCTGTCATTTTGTTTTAAGAAAATAGAAGGGAAAAAAGAAATGGAACTCAATCAAAAGACGATGAGGAGAGAATCAGTTTTCAAATACAATAGTATAGGCTACTCGTGCATCATGCTAATTTTAGTGAAGGGGCATAAAATGTACATAAAGGCCAAACTCAATCCAAGATCTGTGAGGCATACTGCAGGTGAATCTGTAACCAATGCTAAGCATAAAAATGTGTAGTCTGGAAAAGTTGGATATCATTACTTAATACAGAGCAGGGAATGAAGGCCCAACTCAACTTTCCTTTGTGTATTTTCTTTGAAATTTGACTACTGGGAGTTCATTTCTAAAGAATACAATGATGTTCTTATACAAGAGTAACTGCCTTATGGCTAACAAGGACACACTTCACCATTTGGGTAGATGGCATCATCAGCCAATCTGCATGTTTCATTCACCAAAGGTAATCATGACAGGAAGGTCAATTTCTAATTAACATTTACAGAAATGAATAAATATACAGACCCTAAGAGAAATTTTTTAATGACAATAAAACTGATTTCAGATTCACAGGAAAATGTTTCAGCATTAATTGCCAGATGGGATTTGGATTAAAAATTGGAAAAACCAAGGATTAGCCAGGCATTGTTAAAACCAGGTATGCTTCAACATTCTATGCTTCATAGCAGGCCTCCATTTCTATGTGAATCAAGAATATGGTATGGAGCAGTGAGCAACAAGCTTGCTGACTAATTTCTACCTTTTTTACCTGTTGTTTGAACAAGTTAAGATCGTAACTTCTAAACAGACTTCCAAAATTCATCTATATAAATCATGACTTCAATGTTATCCTGACACATACAAAGCACAGGATTCAAGAAAACAAAAACCCTTCAGGAAAGGTTCCACATACCTTGCATTCAAACTGAAGTTTGGCAACCCTTCGAGCTGTATCTTGTAATTGTGTAAAAAGAAAGTCAAGTTCTTCCCTTGGTTTTGCAGCATCTTGGAGTTTTTCCTGCCACACAAAGCATGAGAGAAGAGAGACCATTTCCTCCACTTTTATGTCCTTGAGAACTCCATTGAACATGAGCTCTGTCAAAGTCAACTCATCAGCACTACTGATTTCACAAGCGACTTTCCCCTTCAACTCCACAACGTCATCACTCGTGATATATCTGTAGATGCAGTAAATCCCATGCCAGAAATCTAGTGTCATTGCTGAACAGTCTAGTTGCGAAAGGATATAGAAAAGGATGATATTGCAGACTTGTATTGTAGTTTTGCAGCAAAATGAAACAATTTAGGGAGAACCAGACACCAATATACTTGAAGAAGGGGGGGGGGGGGGCAAAAATAACAAAAAATTAGACCCCAAACCAAGACAGAAATAATAATAATTTCCAGAACTAACAAAACATTAGACCCCAAACCAAGACAGAAATAATAATAATAATAATAATAATAATAATAATAATAATAATAATAATAATAATAATAATAATAATAATAATAATAATTTCCTTCTATCTGACTTGACTTCAAGTACATGGGACCTAGGCATCTCTTAATTCTACATCATGCGCAGCATTAGAAGTATATATTTGAAAATTCATACCCAAGCCTCCGAAGAACTCGTTTTCTAGCTTTAAGTTCATCTTTAAATGCCAAAGCTGTGGAAGAGCGCATTGATTTCCTGATTAACTTGATCCTGGCTGTTAGTTCTTGCTTTGAGTGTAAGACTTTGAGTTTTTCCTTGATAAGTGGAGATTTTGCAATTTCATGCTTTTCAAACAGGTGCTCTAAAGCCTCTATCCTACGGACTGTCTTTTTGTAAGAGCTGCTTTGAATCTGAAGAATAACAAAAAAGTGGTCAAGATTGGGACTCTTATATATATAAACAGAAGCAAAGTACATGGAAAAAAATAACAAGCAAAAATGATATAGGAAATACATTCATGTCTCCTTCAGGATCCAGGGGCAACCCACTAGGTTTTCTGGAAAGAAATTCTGAAACCTGCTTCAGGGTGTTCTCTCGAACTTCTAATGGCAAAAGATCCTTTGACATATACAAGCGAGCGCTGCTCAAAATATTTATCTGTCCAAGACATAACATTGTGAAACAATCATTCTCACTTCAGGGTAACATCAAAACTATTTCATTACTGGAGAAAGGTACGACAGTATTCTATATTCAACAGTGGAATTATTATTTAGTTTCACACTGAGCGCTTGCTCTGACACTCATATTACACCCCTTTACTTACCAAGAATTTTGGAGCCAATAGATTTTTATTACTCAATTAACTTGGTCAGCATAAATAGTTTTAGCAGAATCTCCTTTTTAATCAAGAAAAGTCAGCCATTTCAGTTTATGATAGCTTTCTGCCATGACTGGAAACATTTAGAGAAACATATTCAGGTCCACCACTGCAACGTTCCATACAAACAATAAATAAATTGGAGATCGGAGCATGTAAACAAGTAGATTACAATCTTTAATGTTTCCCTGAACAGGCTCCTTCTACAAGCAATATCTAGAATCATAACATCTAGAACTATTATTCAAAGTATTTTCTTCCTGGAAGCCACAAAGAGCAATGATAGAAGAGTCTTTCCAAAGGCATGCTTTTCTTTGAATAAAATTATAATCAGGTCACTGGTTAATGAAATAAAATAAGATTTTTAAAATTAAAACAAAAGAATTAATATTTTTAGAATTAAACGAAAGAAATGATACAGCAATTCAATTAAATGCACTGTATCATGACAGGAAAAAAATGTACTGTTGAAAGGAAATGCCAGTTGGAAACATAAAATGAGCTACATCACAGAAAAATAAAAAGATTGAGATTTCCGATATAATTATGATTGCACCACAACATTAGGGGATAGATAGAATAAACAGGTTGGATATTGTAAACAAATTTAAACAGTAGAGTAGTGAACAGGCCTACCTGATCAATAGGAATAGAAACAATGAGAGGTTCTCCAGGCTCTTTCAATGGGACAACCTTGATTTTTTTCTTGGCAACTCCATCTTTGGTCACAACACATCTCGTAAGAACATCAACGGTGTAATTTGCATTTTCTGGTCTGCTTGCATCATCTACATCAACTACTAATAATAAATAAATTTGACTTATAATGGCACAGGAAAATAGAAACAGTAAGAAAAACTATTACCATCTGAAACACCTTTCACTCGATCAAAATTGACTATCACTCCCCATGTAACCAGGTCTTCAATCAAGAAAGAAGGGTACTTGTCATCACTTTCTGTGCACTGGATACACACTAGTCTGCCAGCCTGCAGATAGGGCAGGCAATGCTTTGGAGAAAACACAATATCACGAACATCCTTCTTCAAACTTTTATACTGCTGTATCAGATCATAATAATTCTTCAAATTTTCTTCCTCTTCAATTACCATTGAATTCCTCTCTTCTTCAAGAACTTTTGCTTGTTTCTGCAAACATAGCTTTTAATGTTAATTTTATGTCGCCATTTGATTCTAAAAGAAGATTGAAACGGTGCATAGATAAGGTCACTGTAAATGGAAAAAACCATCATGATCAGGCTCTCGCCTTCAGAAAATAACAGGGATTTTTCCAAATGTTGCTTGCAAAAAAGTTAGTGACGTTGCACACATTTTTTCCTTCAATATTTGACCTAAGGTCTCTTTTATTTACAAAGCAAAGGTATTCTGGCTAGTTTCTTGGTATGTCTTAGATCCCTGAACATTATCCAGAAATTGTTTTGATAAATTTTTTTGGAAAGATACCAGAACTCATGTTTACAAAAGGGAGGAGTCATCTTCCAAAAGAAATAAATAAAAAGACAACAAAAGTCAGGGACAACCAAAGGGGAGCTCAAATCACTTGGAATATTGAATAGAAAAACTCTACAAAACCCCTCAAAGACCAGCTCTACATAGATCTCGGGAATGTAATTCTGTCCCGTAAAAGTTGTTCAGATAAGGTGCAGTTCAAAACACTTCTTGCATTCAACTGCAAACAAGCACCAGAATATGAAGAGAACCGCCGTTCCATGATCACTCATGATTTTTTGCTTTCACTGACTTAAAAACAAGCAGGTGCTGAACACCTCATCCAACTTGCCCTGTCTAACCCAACACCACCAGTTGAAAATAGTCTAGCCCACATCGCACAAGCCATTGAGCACTATATAAAGAGGTGATTATGGTGGTCCTATCTCTTAAAGAGGATCACAGATATATTAGGATAAGGTTTTGCAGGTCTCCTCACTTGAAACGAATCAATGGTGTTGATATTATTACAAACCACAGCCCACGTGAACACTTTTATCTTAGAGGCACTTTAGCTTTCTCCTTTTCTCCCTCTCTTGAGCCATAAATTCAGTAACAGGCCTCATTTTAATTTTGTGATTTGTGGAGAGGTGGGGGAAAAACCCTTTTAAATTCAGTAACAGGCACTTTGGCTTTCCACATTTTTAACCCTTCTGGTTCATACAATGCTCCCATTCTGTGAGGGGACTCACCATAACATTTATGGAACCTCCACTTGAATGATAGGGAAACCAAAAACAATAGGCCTCTAATTCTTGCATTCTTGTTTCAATGCATAGATAAAGTGATATCAAGTATTATATATCGGTCAAAATGCCCAATACCCACAAATCAAGAAATAAGAAAAACAGAAAACCTAAATCAACATGCCACCTGAAAACCTAGTAATTACTAGCCTGTGTAGAAATCAACTGACCAAATCATCAGGAGTAGATCATCTACTAATCAATTGGTCCAAACAAAAACTTGACATATTGCACTTTTTTTACTTTTGATAAACAATAGGCCTCTTCTTTAATTTTTACTGTCAATGGTTAAAACTGTGCTTATTCTGAGACAAAACGGGAAAACAATCAAAATAAAATCTCACAACTTTGATCTTCTATGAAAATCAACTGACCTCAAGATCAGGAAGGGCCCTGTCTGCTTGAAACTGAAAGAACGAGTTGCGGAGCAAATTTTCAAGATCACCATCTTCACAGCGCATTTGATTTAAAAGCATGTTGTAGCTTAAATGGAAGGCACTGGAATTCAATAGAAAAGTAGATCAACACAAAGAGCTTCAAAAAAGTTAGGGGGAACAACATAGCACTAAGAAATTAAAGCTTATGCCAACGAGCTCATATTAGATTTCCCTTTTCATTCAATTTTTTTATTGTTCTCTTACAAGAAAACAGCCAAATTTTAGTTTTCCATCCATGTAACAAACAAAGTTTGGTTTATGGATGCATTAACTTGCAGTCAAATGCATGGCCCAGATCCAATAGCAGTCAATGTCATTAAGATAATGTATAATGAGTCTATTTAAGAATAAGCCAACACTCTTTTGGCAGAAGCAGGAATTCCCAGCACTTGATAACATAAACCCATTATAGAGTTAACGTGAAGCGACTTGCAACTAGAGAGAAGAAGCAAAGTGCACAGGTGTGCAGAGCCAAAAGCACCCCAAGTACCTGTTCAAACTATCAGCACTTCCTTTAAGCATCATCTTAGCAGTAGAAGGCTCAATTTTCTCATCCACCATAAGGATGCATACCCCACGATCATCGATTCCTCGACGGCCAGCCCGGCCACTCATTTGTATGTATTCTCCACTTGATAGCCACCTGAATTTGTCCCCATCAAATTTACGGACATTTGTAAATACCACAGTTTTTGCAGGCATGTTCAAACCTATGCTGAAAGTCTCTGTAGCAAACAAACACTACAGAAAAAAGTTTTAATCATCACAGTGCTTGCGAAACAGGTTGGAAACAAGAAAAAAAAAGGTTGGAATAAAACAAAAATATCACATAAACCAAATAGCATTTGGTAATTAAAAATCACATTCCAAATTAATGAGCAAAAGGAAAGCATAGGCATTCAAAGAACCTAATGACATCTCAAGACAATAAAATGAGCACCAGAGCCATTAGTAGCCAATGATAATTGGCAAGCTGTGATAGTCTGCTCTTACAGAGCAAAAATTTCAGAACTAACAGGGGATTCATCAATTACTAGAACAGATTTTTCATGAAGATATCAAGCTGAACCATGTAAGAAATGCATAGCAACACCCATCAAAGCTTGGAAGATAAGCATAACCACAAATAATAAATAATTTATCTCCCAACCTTGATCAGCCCTTCTTGAAACAAAATTTCAATCACTTCCTTCAGGATAGGAAGCAACCCAGAATGATGCACACCAATACCTCGTTTTAAGAGGGGTAACATATTTGAAACCTGCACATAACAATTTCAATGGTATATTAATATAATATTACAGTACCAGCACATCAAAATGCCTGGCAAAAAAAGATCTACATGGAGTGAATGCATGCATTTTTATCAGGCTTACAAACACATATTATTGCTTATATTAAACCTTGCATTTTATAGACTCATACTGTACCAGCCAAAAAGAATCAAGTATCACACCCATAATGAAGGATGAAATGTTGGAAATGATAAATGAAGGGATTTGAGTTCAAAAATCAAGATTCAGACATTATCATTCATAATCTATTACAGGATACAGATTGGTGCAATGACAATGAAACTTCTAGTCTCTAAAGTTTTATGATCATTGATATGGCAAAAGAAAAGGAAAACAAAGTTAATTTAAATGATGGCATGTTATGAAAGCAAGCCAACGAATGCACTTAAAAGTCTTCTGCTTCCTCTGTGTGGCTTCCAAAAGGCAAGAATCATGATGCAGCCAATGAAAAAGAGATCTATAAAACCCTTTATTTTGATTTTTAATTCTGTTTGTTTTAAGTTTTTCTTGTGAATCTATAATATTTAGGAATTTGTCTTAGGAATCTTAATACTATTTAGAAACATGATATATTTAGGAAATTAGAAAATTACTTTAAATGGTTTTCTATTATACATGTTTTCCTTTTCTTATTTGGTTTTCTTTCTAAATTATATTAGAACTATTAGGACCTTAGTGCCTATAAAAGGAGCACTTAATTCTTGATAATCGTAAGGATTTTGATTATGAAATCACATGTATTTTGGTATAGTTTGGGGGTTGTGGCCAAGAATTCTCTCTTTTCTTTTTTCTCTATGTGCAATTTTCTTCTTCTTCCTTTCTCTTCTATTCCTTTGTCACTACAGGAATCTCAGGTTACATTTCATGGCTGTAGTGACAACCTAAAATTCATAATTCTCCAAACCTAGCATCCCATTAAATATTTGTGGGGCACAAATCCAAGTTGTGCTGCATCAAATCTCTGCATAGGTTCTAAGGCCTAAAAAACTCTAAATAGGCATTTCAACCACGAGAAATGCTAAGAACGAAAACATGGAGATTATTTTTTTGATAAAAGAAAAAAAAACTTTAGAAGAGAATTAAAACCGGATTACAGAAGGAAGAATAAGATATCCTCCAAGATGAGGAAAGACAAGAAAATAAAAATAATAAAAACAAGTCAGATGGAAGTATTAAATATTCCATTCACAAATATGTGGAGAGAGTGAGTGCACGTATGTTAAAAAAGATAGCCGAGAAATATAAACTGAGATGAATACGTAAATAACAAAAGGGGAGCTCAGAGTGGCTCATATGGAACAGCCTTGAGAAAAGAGCATCCTTAATTGTAACTACTAGTATTCTCCCATTCTCTGGAGCCCATTTGACACAGAGAAGAGGTAGACAACTTGCCTGAGGTAGCTTCTTGTCATCATCTGATAGCATGTCCATGGCACTCCAAAAGATGGTTTCTGTGTTAGCTTTCTCATCATCCTGATTTAGATCCATTTTTGCCATCTGTGGAATAGAACAGAAACACGGAATTACCAGAGAGGCAGAGGGAGACTAGAATAAAAGCTATAAGTTTCATAGCAACAAAGGAGCCTACCTGCATGGCAAGAAATTCACATTCTCTTTTGCTAAATGAGAAAAGAATGACAGGATCGTACTGGCGACGAATGATCATTTTTACCATCTTAAATATGTCACTTTCTTCACCAAGTTTGCTCACATTTAAGCCTTTCTTCCACTTCCCGTTCTCCCGTTTCTTTTCACCTTCAGCCTTAGGAACTAGTGCATTCACTGCTTTCTGAAAGCTGTCCTCTCGAAATTTTGCCTTTTCATCCACCACCATGTACAAACCCTCACCTCCAGAGGGAAAAATATAGTGTTGGAGGGGTGTTGGTCGATAATCAGTATAAACAATGTGACATGGTTGTTGGTGGACCTGGAGTAACACCATATAGTTAATCAAGAATATTTCTCCACTAAGCAATTGTATTGGTTTATTTTGTTTCTTTGACAACAGAAAAAGGGGGTCCAACAATTACACGAGAATAATATATGCTAATATACAAAGCTTGGGATAATGTCCAAACATGCACCCCTCGTTTTTCTTATCTCACAATATCTAGAGAATTAAGCAGAGACTGCACACTATTGTGAAGAGCCATGTATTTGTTGGTATTGACTATCAGTTTTAACTCTTAACATGAAGCAAAAAAAGGGGGCTTGAGCTGCGAATTCTTTTTAATAGGTTTTGACAATCTCTGATATGCACATATAACATGAAAAGACAAAGTGGATAAAGGATAATAGCAATCAGAAAGAATTTTAGTTCAGAATTGCCCCTCAAATTCATCTGAATCATTACTCAATTAATTCAATTTGTGGAAACATAATTATTTATTGTTATAAGAAATACTTCCTTTTGTCCATTGTTGAGTGTGTAAACTTGCTATGCTATAGCATATGTGTTTTTTTATTTTACAAGGCTAAAAGGAAAATAGCCAATGTAGTCACCTCAAGGATAAAAACTAAACCACTAAATTTGTTAAGACCACAATCCTAGTAAGCTAGGATGGTAGCAAGATTCTCAAACATTCAGCATGATGTCATCAATTGGTAATGTAAAAGGAACCATTTTTAGTTGTCTTTAGTTAGAAGCTAAACCAGTAAAACAAAATGCCAGGAGCAGCATTTTTATTCATCTGTAACATGAAAGCTGGAATTTAACAGGTGTAAGTAACAAGCAACTCACCTTTGCAACCCAGTCAGCAAATTCTTTGGCATTAGGAACAGTGGCAGAAAGGAAGACAAATCTTGCATTCTTGGGAGCCATGAGAATGCTTTCTTCCCAAACCACACCTCTTTCTCGATCACGCATGTAATGAACCTCATCAAAGATAATCCAAGCTACTTCCCTAGTAGTTTCCGACCCTTTATACTGCATACTTCGCCAAATTTCCGTAGTCATCACCTAAAAAACAAGCTTGAACATCTTACAAATCCTATAATCACACAAAAGCTACAATACAAAAAAACAAAAACCCACCAAGCAAGAAGCATTAGGGTCAATGGTAACATCACCGGTCATGAGACCAACGTCAGAAAACTCCTCCTTGAACTCCCTGAACTTCTGATTGCTAAGTGCTTTAATGGGTGACGTGTAAACAACCCTTTGTTGGTTCTTCAAAGACATAGCTATTGCATATAATGCTACTACTGTTTTCCCAGCTGAAGTATGAGCTGAGACCTGTCAATCAAATAAAATAATTAGTTAATCAATTAATCACTCCATTAAAAAGAAGAAGAAGAAGAAAGAATACCATCACAGATTGGCCATTGTCAAGGCAACTGATGGCTTCAGACTGAAAAGGGTCGAGAGTGAAAGGAAATTCCTTTGCGGGTTTTGAGTTCTTTTCAATTTGAGTAACTGGAGGAGGAGGACGGACGTAATTCTCTGGATACGACACGTCGTGCAGACACGCAACCGCTTCGCCATTCCCAATAATCTTCGAGCTGCTACTGTTGTTGCTGCTGTGGTCTTCTCTGATTTGTTTCTGTGGATGAAGAAGAGGATGGTCCTCTTGGTGGCTTTCAATGGATTTTCTCTTCACTGACGCCATCTCGATTAAAAATCGAGAGAGAGAGCCCTACACCCTAATTCAATGCTATAGCAGAGGAGGAGGCGGCCGCGTTTTGATATTGGAGGCAGGGAAAGTATAGAGACGGCGGCGTTTCAAGCCAGTAGAAGGTGTTTGAAAACGTTCTTATTTGTGTTTTCTATAGACGTTTACCATTAATACTTTTTATATTTGTTTTTAATGAAGATTTTAGCATTCTTTTATTAGGGAAAATTTAATCATTGCAAAAACTGTTTTTTTATTTAACTTTTTTTTGTTAAAAAAAAAATAACATATAAAAACATAAATATTCAAAGTATATTTAAAAAAGACAAGAGAAATAATTTTTTTTATTACAAATTCTTTTATTTTTCCAATTTGTATGATTCGAGTCATGGATTTGACAAGTGGAGTCGGATTGACATGAGTTGATCCAGTAAGTTTTTGTCTCCTTGTTTAAAAAAAGATGATGTTTTAGAATTTATTTTAGTTAAACCATATTTTTAACAATAGTTAAAATTACCTTTGGTATCATCAAGTTGATCGGATCATATCAAGTCAACTGCATGATTTAAAATTTATTTTACTATAAAATATATTGACAACACTTAAATATTTTTCTACATAAAAAAAATTGATCTGCAACATTGCATAAGACAATGATCTAGTTAAAATATTCTAAAAAGCCTTGTCATGCAGTGAATTGAATTATAAAGTTATTATGACCTCTTTATTATTTTATTTGACTTGAATTGTCTTAGGTCATCTTTTATCCTTTTATATATATATATATATATATTATAAGGTTATTATGATTTTATGTCTTTGATTGTGGGTTGAGCTAATTTACTTGTGTATTTTTTCTCTTTCTTTAGTTGAATGTATAAATAACTCTGGATTTTTGAAACACCTGATTTTAATATCGGAAGCTCAAGATATTTCCGTTTGAATGTCAAGTCATGCTTGGTTTTTGACGAAGCAGATTACGGGCAGATTTTGTTCTTCAAAACAATTTTTTCTAGCATTGCAGACTACAACTTCCATAAAAGATTGAACACGAGAAAAAATATTTTGAAGACTAGAATGTGCTCTCAATGTGCTTGTTCAAAAACCAAGCAGGATTATACATTCAAACGCGAATGTCTTGAACTTCTGGTATTGCAATCAGAGGATTCAAAAATCCAAAGTCATCTATACGTACAAGACCATAACTTTCGTGAAGGATCCAATATGAGAATAAAACATTTTGAAGAACAAAATATGTCCGCAATCTGCTTGGTCAAGAACCAAGCACGACTTAACATTCAAACGAGAATATCTTGAGCTTCTCATATCAAAATCAAGCGTTTCTAAAATCCAAACTTGTCAATACATACAAGACTACAACTTTCATGAAAGATCCAACGAGATAAAAAAAATGTTTTGGAGAACAATTTTTCAATATGGAGTTGATTACAAATTGGACTTCATAATAGGTTTATTTTTACATTATATAAGGTTATCCCTGTCTCATAACCTAGATCACGAGTTTAGTATATTGACACGATTGGCTTTTATGTTCTTTTTTAATTCACCCCTAACATTAGATTAAATTGAGAATTGAATTTCATATTTTTTTTTTCAGTTTGATTTATATATAGTTATCCTGATCTCATAACCAATATTTGATAGGTTAACCTGTGTTGATCTGACTCAATTGTTTAGCTGAATTTTATTTTCAATGTCATCATTCAACATAAAGCTGATTGAGAATTGAGTTTGATGGTTTTTTTTTTTTGTATTGTTATCAATGTCTCAAGGCTTGAGTAACATATTTAATAGTTTAACTCAAGTTGAACCGAGTTGATCAAGTATGCTATCATTTTAATATTGTTTTCATCAAACTATATTTTTATCAATTGTTTAAGTTTTTTTTATGTATATCAAGTCATATCAAGTCAATCCTCTTATAGTGTAATTTATTTTTAATGATGAAAAACACATTAACAATAACTAAAAAAAATTATGTAATGTTTTTTTATTCGACTTGTAGAGCAACGCAAACATGATCTTAGTCAATATATGCTAAAAGCCGTGACATTTCATTGTAGCAGTAAACAATGAAATGCTCGAGCCTTTTAAATTTGTTCCTCTAACATTTGTAAGATTTTTTTTCAAACTCATTTTTTCCCCCAACAACATCCTTTACTATATAATTTATTTTAATTTATTATTATTGAATTATTTTGATATCATAACTCGAATTATAGAATTTATAGATTAGCCGTGTTGATTTTTGTTTTGTTTTTTTAATTAATATTTTTTTTCCTATCTTCACCTTTGGATTGAGTGGCAATTGAAGTTTATAATTGTTTTTTGATTTATTTTTTTATAAAATTATCATAATCTCATCATCCAAATTGCAAGTTTTATGAGTTAGCTAGATTGACTTTGGTCTTTTTTTATTTATTTTTAATTGATTATTTTTTTATATAAAATTATCGTGTCTCTTGATTTAGATTTGGTGGATTAACTCAAATTATTTGTTTTTCAATGTAATCATTCAAAATTAGATTGAATGAAAATTGAGTGTTTATATATAAATATATTGTTTTTCACAAATTATCATAATTCTATGACAAAAATCACAGATTCAAGTTATTTTTTAATTAATTGATTTTTTTTCAATCTCATCCTTTAACTACAACTTAATTAAAAGTTAAACTTCATATTTTATTTTAGTTTATGTTCAATAAGGATATCTCAATCTCAAGTTATTACTTTGATTCAGGTGATTTTTTTTTTAATTTCAATGTTTAATATTGAATTGATTTAGAATAGAACTTCACAAATATAGAATGATCTAAGTACAAAAAAAAGAAGGAAAAAATCCAACTAGCCTGACCCATTGACCCGACTCTTAACCCATTGATTTAAAAAGAAAAACAATTTTTTAATCAAAGCAATGTCATTTTTATCTTTTTTTTTCTAAAATAAATTAAGGCTAGCCCCCATCCCAGCCTACCCCAAATCAACTATTGAGTGAAGTTATACAACCATGCTAGATATTGCTATTTCTTAAATAATAATAATAATAATAAAAATAATAATAAAAATTATTTCAAGCAAAATACCGGTCTCTTGTATCACACATGGTGTCAAAGTTATGGGAAAAGAAAAGCCTTTACGTTCTGTTGAAACTTTATAAAGCGTGCTTTTATAGAGAAAAATGAAAATGAATTATGAGTATCTTTGTTAGACTCGAATCAGAGATTTATCTCAAAAATTCCTGGAAAACTAAAATATCAAGAGGTCACCAGTCAAACCTAATCAATCATTTTATTAAAACAGTACTGTTTTGTTCTTTATTTTTTTTTTATAAAAAAAAGTCCTTAGAACTGACCTAAACAAATCAACCAAAGTTTGAACGGAATGTCTTTCTCAATTCAACTTGAAAGTCTGCTACATTCAAGTTCCACATCACAAAAATTCAGATCAACCTATCCCCCTTCTCGCAAACTCGGCGAGTAAGCTGAATGTCTAATGCATGAGCTGTTACAAAATAAAGAATCCTCCAATTTAGGATTCATGAATGTAAAACCTCTCTTTCATTCACTATTAATAAAAATCAGCTGTGCAAATGTAATTAACATGTAAATTAGCAGTGCTAATAGAGCGGTAAAAGTTGTTAATATCTATTTTTTGCAGCAAGTCAAGTCATGCATTCAAAACTTAGCCGTGTCATTTTAAGGATGAGAAATTCTGCCTCTTTACTTGATAACAACTGAGATGAAATTTCACTAACTCATATCATGTGTGTGTGTGTGTGTGTGTGTGTGTGTGTAACATAGGTGATCAGCATTGATATCACCTGTCAATCCCAAATTGAAAATCATTAAAATGATAAAGGAATAAAGAATGCTGACTCCTCACCTGTTTCTTGTTTACATGATCATCTTCTCCTCCTTGGCTACGACTTTGGCGCTCATGTCATGGTCCAGGAAACATCCCATGCAAAATGTGATCAACGAAATAGAGAGCATAGTAACCATGATAACTAATTGCATAGTTACCATGATAACTAATTACAGGACAATATTCTTTGAATATAAAATAAAAGATATCCCTAATGGAGAATCTTTTTCCTTTTCCTTTTGTTGCGGGGGACAGCGACATATTGGTGCAAATTTACTTGGAATGATACAATGTCAAAAACATAAATTTCACCCGTCCTCTTGGTTTTTTTGATGCATTGAAAAAAGGATAAACAACATTGTTCTCCGAAGTGTCAATGAAGGATCTCATCAACAGGCTATAGATTCTGGGATGGATTCCTAAGTTGGGGAACCTTCTCTGTCACAAGATTGAAATAAACATGATCTAGTATCAAAGGCATGAATGATGATATATATTATTCTTTTTTTTTTGGCATGAGGAAATACTGATGAATTTGGTGATGGTTCATTTCAGGACAAGGTGTAGTGTGCAATAATTGGAAGATTGGCTGTGCCCACTTCTTTGTAAGCTCTAGCGTGTTTTCAAATTCCTCACATGTCTAGCAAGATTTCACCCATATTGAATCTTCTTAACATTGGGAACTTAATTATTTCACATGCATATGTATTAGTATTGCTTGAACAATTGTCTGGATGCATGGAAGGTCAGAAAATAGAAAGGTAAATGGATCACCATGGCTTTGTCTAAACATTTAGATAAGCAGTTAAGCTAAGTGCCTAAATTGTAGATGATTAATAATGGCAGTCCCTTATCCAGTATCAGCAAGCATAGTGGGAGAGAAAATGTAGGATCCGAAGGAATGTTTTGAATTCTAACAGGTTATTTCATGATGCAACTTATAATACCAGATGTGTAATCATAATTAGTACCAAGAAATTGCAATTAAAAACTGATACAGTTCTAGTTTAGATTCATCAAAGCTGATTTGGACCATAAAAGATGTCAAGACACAAGACCATTGCTCTTATGAAACCTCACATGTTGCAATAGAAGCATGAATGCCATCGCAGTGCATAGAAAAGCAATATCCAACACCATAGACATACCTTCACATTGTAAGAACCTCTGATGGATAATGCTGTTTTTAACATTTTCCTTTCCAACATTACAACAGCTGCATTTTCAGATAGCCAAAACATCATTACAGACTCCCATAATAACATTCACTCTCTGCTGATGCTGTGCAACAAGAAAGGCTATTCTTACAGACCATAGCCAAACTATGAAATTTAGATATGAGAATTGTAGCTTCCTACAATTATGAATTGTATTCCTTGTCATCCTGTCCATGGCAATGGGATCTTAGTTTTGCATGCCGATTCTCGATCTTCTTTTCCTTTTCTGGGCTCTCTTTTGGAGAATCTCTTCCCTCTTCCAAGCATTTTGGGTATCTCTTATGCCTTGTCCATTTACTACTCCAAGGTTTACTTTCATTATAAAGCTCAGAGGAGGTTTTGTCCAAGAAGCTTGATGTACCAGCATACTTGTCGTCGCCAACTGTAAGATCACTTCGAGATTTATGGTGTTTCCCAGAAGCACCAGTTTCATATTCCCAAGCATCTGTCTCCATCTTTTCATCATGAGAGTAATCTGAATTCTTATCATAGGATTCAGATCTCCTATCGCACTGGCTGCCAGACTCGTAACTGTCAACACTAACAGATGTTCTTTTAAAGTCGTGGTCTTTCTCAGAGCTTTCAGGTTCCCAACGATCCTGCTCGTCAATTTCTTCAGAAAAGTTGTATCTTGAACCAGGACTGTTTGATTCCCATCTTCCACTACATTTTTTCACTTGGCCATACACATGGTTTCTGTCTGGTTTATGACTCTCAACAGGAGAGTTCACATCAACAGTCTCTTTGCTTGAATAATTTCGACCGCCTGTTGGGTTTCTTTGTAGGTGAGATTTTGTTATGTCAGATTTGCCAACGAGAGACTTGCCTTTCAACCTCTTCACACTTGCATCTTCATCATCTGAAAACTCCGGTTCACTGTGCTCTGAATGTTTCCTTCCACGACCAATGTGCCTTACCCTGTCCCTGTTTAATATATCATTACTGGAATTGGTACCGTATGTTCTGGGCCCATTATCCTGATGATTATCAGGGAATTCCAAGACATTGTTCTGGTTTCCTAAGCTTTTGCTTATGTGATGGCATCTGTCTCTGTCCCTAGGAAACCCCTCTCTGCTAGGATCAATATCAAGAGTTCTACGCCCAACATCCCCATGATCATCAGGGGACCTTACTCTGCTCTGGTGTCTTGAGCTTTTCCCAGTGTGATTACGACTTTTTTCTCTTTTTATGTCCCTATCCAATCTGTATGCATCCATTCGACGAGTCTCATCCTTGCTGTCTTTTTCATCATCTACAAATGTTCTTGTCCAATGCCCAGAGCTTTTGGTGGGACCAAAATGCTCATGCCTGATTCTGCCATCATCTGACAACTCCTCATTTTGATCAATCTCATGGGACCTGCTATTGTTCTCCCTGTAATCAGGTGAACGTTCTGACACTTTGCTATGGTGTTTTGACCTTTTCCTTGCATGATAACGATGCCTATATCTGTCTCTGTCCCTTTCTCTTTCCGTGTCTCTATCTGACTGACGCCCATCAGAATTAGATCCATCATCTTTTGAATGGCTTCTCCACTGAGTGCCTTCTGGAAAATCATCTTCAATGTCACCGCTTTTATGAGAGCTATGGATTGCATGATCCATGCCTCTAGATCTAGATCTACGCATACGATCATGCCTGAAGTGGAAAATTAGAGAACAATGAGGAAAGGACAAGATTGCTAAGATTTAGTGGGGGGAAGGAGAAACCTGAAATGCACACCATTTACATGTCTGTAAAGAGAGAAGAGAGGGGAAAGGCATGAGGAATCTTTTCTTCCACGTAATCTAGAGTGCAGAAAGATTAGCGCAAACGTAAAAGTCTGCTGCTTTAAAAGATTACAGTGAAAGGAGCACATGATCTCAATAAATCATACAATAAAACCTTGCATTTGACATACAACGAAGTTAAACTAAACAAAGTGAAAGGAGAACATGTGTCAAGGGTTTTTACAACAAGGGTCAATTATGCCACAAATAACTTGGATGATTGAACAAAGAGCTCAGGAACAGAATTTTACAGGTTGAGCTTTTACCTACTCTCTAACATTGGTGTGTGAAGTTAAAAATCATGGAATCAACTGTTAAAAAACTTCAGTCAAAAAGCACAGATTATAACCACAGATTTTAGAGATACTTGAAACAATATTCAGATCTTGTGCCAGAACTAAGAGCAAACCTGTCTCTATCTGCTGTTAACATATTGCTAGACATCCTTGTTTGCCTCAACTTTTCTTCCACTGTCTGCTTCTCATACAAAGATTCAGCAGAGTTGCCAAATAAAGAGGCCATTTTTTCCACCCAATATCTTGGTGCTGGTCTATCCCAATCGGCCCATTCATAGTCCCCACCAGGATTGCGGAAACAATGAATAAAATTGCAAGCCGATCCATGAGAGCATGTCTGTTAAAATGCAGGCATGAAAAATAGTTAAATGTGACAGAAGATAAACCTCAAATTAGCAGGAACATCATACTTCATAACCAGAAAAGCTTGATTTATGCACAGGAAAAACAAAAAAAATGTTTCATTACTTCAAAACAAATTTGAAGTCATCTATTTAACTAGGAAACCCCACATTGGCCAGTAAAATGAAAATCACCCAGGAAAGAAAAAAAACAGAGAAAAGTAAGCGAGCTAGTTGCACCTTCAACCTTGATTTCATAAACTCTCCGCATATGGCAACCTTCCATCTGGTCAAATTGATAAACTCACATTTTATCTGTCAATAACCATCATGGGAACCACAGTAAACACCTTCGAAGATTGATGCATATCAGCGTGACAAGACTTTTGAAAATATTTAATACCTGTTTGCCAGCAAAGTAGCGACCATTGATAGAATGATGAGCAAGTATAGCTGAATCCAATGACTTATAGTGCACATATACATTCCCCCGCAAGTGGAATGAACCATTTTTACAGACCTGAGATCATATCAAATCCATGATTCCAAGGGACACAAAAATTCAGACCTCAAAGATACAGAACAAGTATATGCTGCAAAAGTAAGTGTCAACTTTTTTGTCATGATTTATATCTCTGGAAAAAAAAAATCAGCTTCATATTATTTAGAAAAATGATTGCTTCCTTCTCATTGGGCTCCATGTTTATCAATTTGAAAAATAAAAATCCATAAAACTTGACAAAATGTTCAAAATGGAAAAGCAATTTAATAAATTCATCAATGGTAAAAGGCAAAGATGACTCTTAAACATGGTAACAAATCATTGGCTAGTAGAATGAATAGACAATAGCAAGCAGTTAGTGACCTTAAAATTAACTATTTCTCCATACTTCAAGAACTCTGTATGCACATCCTCATAAAATTCTTCATAAGAGTGTTCAACCTCTTCATCCGTATACTGAAAAGAGAAAATAGATCAGTTTAAGAACAAACATTCAGCTCAGAGTTATCTAAAAATGTATTGGATCAAAGATCATGGATCTTAAGACTAGACTCTCAAGAAGCATATTGCATAAGCCCTAAATCCTCAACAACATAAAACCAATAGCCAAGTATAAAGATGAAATAGCTTAGGCTTTTTGAGTGGTTAGTTAACATGATACCAAACAAGATCTTGTATTTATCCATACATGATGGGCTCCCTAGTGGCATAAGGCAAGTGCTACCTTTGATCCAGACGTGTTGGTCCTCACACTTAACAGGTTCTACTTTTGCAATGGTTGGCTTTTTAACAGTACAAAAAGGTTTAACTTTCAATCTCTCAGTTGTGACTGATTGCATAAGCTAAAAAATGGGCCATCATCCAAAATGCTATGAATTGAGTAAAAAAATCAAATTAAATATGGGAATGAGTAAAAAAATGCACATCCTTCTCTTGGCATAAAAGAAGAATACTTTGTAGAAGACAACGAAAACAAAAGAGCCCATATTTTGTCAGCAGAAATTTTAGAAGGATATTTTTATGTGGTTATATATTGCAGTCATTAGTCATTATCTAACTTAACAACATCAAGCAAGAGCAAGTACATTAAACTTTCAATTCCCCTTGACACATTCTAGTCAGCAAAGACCTCCAAAAGCATCTACATGCAAATAGATTTTGCTGCCTTCGATCTGAAAGCTTGGAAAGTAACAGCTGTCAGCAGAGCACAGCTTCAACATCCCTGGTATTTCATACATACTACTAATTGTTAAGGAGCAAGAAATCTTATCGAATAAACCCGTGCCTTGTGTAACTATCAAATGTTCAAAAGAATCTCATGCTTAGCCTAGATGAGGTATTGTTTTGAAGAGCAGCAAGATACACTAACTGAAAAACATGACTAAAAATACACTCATTAAAAAGAAAAACAGAATAAGACAAGCATATTTATCATAGGATGGATGAGATTGAAATGGCACCATGTTTGATAGGAAGTTGCATTATATATAGGCAAACAACAAAATTAAGATAAACAAATGACAGGAAATTCTATAATAGCCATCCTCATGTCCATCCAGTAGGAATATAGGATACAGAACAGCAAAAATCTTTTTAACTCCAACTAAAAATGCCAAAACCACGATCCTCCATTGAAGCGAATCTTGTGAAGAACTTCTGCTAACTCATGTCAAGAACAACAATAACAATCTCAAGTAGAAAAGAGAATAATTACCACTACACATTCCTGACACGTGATATAAAACCAAACTGCAAGAAGAATGCTATGAACGTAAAAGTTTCAAATAAAGATAAACCCAAATTCTCTAATCTAGGCAAATGAGAGAAGATGAAACTAGTTTTCAAATTGTTAAAACATAGGGTGTTTGTTCATTGAAAAATCTAAAAAAGGAGCAAAGATTTAAGCTAATCCAGGGTGTATTGGCCGCATTACAGTGGAACTCACTCCCTCAATCATCTCTTGCAAAGCAATGTAGAGTGCAGAGTGGAGGAAAACCTTTCAGGGGCATGCAGCAAGATGTTGAGAAGTTGTTACAAAAGTCAATAGCAAGCTTGTTTATTTTAAAATGAAAAAAGGAGAAATTAGTTTTTAGTATCTGTTATAACAATCAATAAGGTCATGCAAAACCTTTCAGCAGAGTTCAAATCACATATTCAAAACTTAACTTCAACTTGGATGCTAGAATAATCAACAACAGTAAATCAACAACAGTAACTTCAGATGTACCGACTATGAAGATAACAGTCCAGCAAATTAATATAAATAATAGCAAGTCTCTCTTAGATGTGCAGGGCTACTGAAGGTTATCTGGTTTTTATCTCTATTATTTCTGCAGGGCTTTACTGATGATTTTTTTAAGATAGATTGATGAAATGATCACCCTAATTCAGCTTATAGAAACACATGAAAGTTGGTTTAGAAAATCCAGCCACTTCAGACAAGTTTGCCAGATTTTGTCATCAGGATACAAGAATCACATGAAGGCAGCATTTTTAACAGACCTCAAGCCCCTCATCTTGCTCCCAAGCAAGGCCAGGACCATTATACATGTTCTTGATGAGCAATGTGCATGATTTATCAGGATAGAAATGAACTCTGCTGCAGCGTTGACCAAACCGACAAGCTCCAGTTTTTAAATGGAATGGACAGTGAGCTTTATCCTGCCATGTGTAAGCCAGGAGATTAGATAAAATCATCTTCCAGAATGATAGCGACAACCACATTTACAGATACAAAGTACAAGAACAACCAGAATCAATCAATTTAAATACAACAAACCAATCAACATCCAGGCATACCTGTTCAGTTCCAAAATTTGGTACTTGTTGAGCGACATTCTCAAGCATCTGCTGTGCTGAAACAATGGACGCATTTTGATGCTCAGTAAAAGCTTCAGATTGTGGAGGAAGAGGATTTGATGTGGGCCTGTCAGCATCCTGCAAAGCAAACAATAACACCTTCTATCTTACCCCTTCCTTGACCAAATGGGATAACAACGCTAAATTATGTAAAACAATCTAAAACTAAGCATTGAACACGTGCATCTCTACCTCTTTTGTACCCTGTCGATCTGCATTCTTCTTTGGAACCCTGACCTTTTTCTTCCTAACAATTATCTCATTTTCTTGCCAGATAATTTCCGCAGGCCCTTCTTCTATGTATTCCCAGTCATCATCCTCATCGCACCCATTATCCTTTCCATCCTGTCACATTTGACAAACATTTAAATAAAATAAATAAATAAAAACCAGTAGCAAACAATTTGTTTCCCAGTTCCTAATTAACCGCTTCAATTTCCTTTCTCATTTTCTCAGCAACCAAACAGAGTACTAAAGATGATATGGGATTTAGCATCACTTCTAAAACTACAATTTTCAATTCACAAATTCAAATTAAAAAAAAATGAAGTAGTGTATTAACTTCCTCTGCCTTTTCTTCTAGAATCTTCCTTCTTTCTTCTTCCTCCTCTTCCTCTTCTTTCCTCTTCCTCTCCATGACTTCCATCCACAGCCTCTCTCTCTCCTCGAACTCTTTCCTCTCCCTTTCCATTCTCTCCTTCTCCTCTTCCTCCATTTCCTTCCATCGCCTCTGCTCCTCTGGGTCGTTGAGTCTCCTCTCTTCTACTTCCCTCTCCTTCTCCGCTATCTCTCTCCTCACTTGCTTTCTCTTCAACTTCTTCTTCTCCTTCCTCTTCGCCTTCCTACTCATCGCCGTCGTCTCCTCCTCCTCCTCCTCCTCTTCTTCTTTAGCAGTCATTGTTTATCTTCCTTTCCTGGAAAATAAATTTTCTGAGAGAAATCTTAGGGTTTGTTCTTGTTGATTTACTGTGCCTCTATTGCCGTTCCTTCAATTTGAACTGTATCAATGAAGCCCTGTCGCGCATTGGACCCTTTTGTTTTCTAAATATCTAGTGTTAATCGAGTAATATTAGCCATAGTTGTCAATTCTGTTTTGGAGACCGATTTGAAAAGGGAATCAGGTGACCGGTTCTCCTTCGTGGGTAGATTATTTTTATTAAAATAAGATTACTTTTTATTTTTTTTAAATTAATTTTTGGAGTTAACTTAAAGTGTTTGGACTGAGAGGCTGTTTTTTTTTATATTTTTTTTTGTTTTTTTTAATACTTGAAAATAATATTTGTAATGTTTTTGGATTGCTTTGATATGTTAATTTAAAAAAAAATACTTTATATATATTTCTAAATAAAAAATACTTTAAAAATAATTATTGTTATATAGTTGAATTTATCAAATCAACTTTTAATAAAAAAATTCCAGGTCAAAATTATTTTCTGTTCATCATGAATTGACTCAATTCATATCATATATTTTAAATCAATTTATCAATGTAAACTTGCTATCGTTTGGATCATGAGAGATTAAGCCAATCGCAGTAGATGCTATATGTTTTTTTTTCTATTTAAAAATAAATAAATTCACTTGAAATTTTTACTGAGTTTTCAACTAAATATATTTACATCTCTGAAAATAGTAACCAAATGTTTATTTTAAATGCTTTAAAGCCTGTTTAGAAATATATTTGAATTTGTTTTTTAAAATATTTTTTATTTATATATATATTAAAATAATATTTTTTTAATAATTATTTTTAACTATCAAAATATCTAAAAACACACAAAAAAAAACAATTAATTTTAAATAAAAATAAAATCATTTTTTTTTTAAAATAGTTTTGAAATAAAGCGTCTAACTCTAACATACACCTAATCAGACTAAAACATTTTTAAATATAAAAAATATAAAAACATAGAATGATTGATAAAAACTTAATTTGATTTAAGAAAAAAAAATTACAACTCTATACAAAATAATAAATAAAATAAAAAATTAAGCCGGAGACAGGATGAGTGATCGGGGGTGGGCGAACCCCTCACCCCACCTCCACATCCAACTTCAATCAATACGAGTCGGATTCTACCCCTCCCCAAGTTAAATAAAACCACCAAGTAATCATAGTTTGCTGGGAGATGGCTCGGGTGTGACACTAAAGCATTGATAATGAAGAAAAATACACAGCAGATAATGAAGAACAGCAGCTGCATTTTATCCAGCAAGCATCAAGGCACGAGCACGCATCAACAATGAAGCAATATTGTTTCAAAATCAAAACATTCGAAACACTTCCATGGAGAATTGAAACTCATGTTGCTAACAGCACTAGCATAGTTCAAATCTGGCCTACAAAAGGGTATAACTCGCAAAAAATCAAGTTCTGTTTTTGCTCCGGCAGAGCTTATGGTCATCCAGAGTCTCCCATGTAGCAAGTAGAACAGAGAACATGCAAATCACTGCTTCTTCTCTTCTGCCTTCCTTGGCTGCGAGGAAAAAAAACAGAGAATTATAAAAAAGTAGAATAGAAGGAGGTGGTAACATGAGAATATGCAAAAGAAAGTGGAAAAGTAGGAGTATAAGCATGGCTAGCAAGCTCTAGTGAGTTGCAGAAAGAGGATGTAATCTCATTGTCACCTCATTACTAGTGATGGTTTGGGAGTGTGGTTGCGGTTATTTTGGAAAGTGTTATTCGTTCAGAAATGCATCAAAATGAGGTTTTTTTAATTTTAAAAATCATTTTTGATATCAACCCATAAAAATAATATAAAAACACTAAGAAAATTTTATCTAAAGTAAAAGGTAAAAAATAAAAAAAAAAATCATTTTTTTTAAAAACGTTTTTGAAATGCATTGCCAAACACCCTCATCTCTGTGAATGACGCCCCTATGCACCAACTCCTCTTTCTATCATTTCACAGCCTCCTGCCTCATCTTTTTCTTTTGATAAGCAACCCTTTCTTATAAAGAATCACGAGCAATCAAGCCACAACAAGATTCAAATTGGGTGATCAGGAGGCAATTCACACCACTAATTGACTGCCTAACTTAAATGAAAGCGTGAGTTATTGGATAAGAAGGATCTTGAATTCTGTATCCAATCACTTGGCTAGGATTTTCAGAGCTGGAGCCTCCCTTTTAATGCAATTAAACTTGGCCAATTAAGTGGGGTGGCTCTGCTCCCTTTCCTTTCCTTTTCTTTCTTTGCTCTATAGTTTTATGAATCAAGCAGTTTTATTGATAATATTAAAAGAATTAAAGAACACCGGTGAGGATGATTGGGAAACACCCAATCAGTCAAAAAACCCAAAACTGAACTGACTCAATATGTTAAAAACACCCACCCCAACCAAGACAGAAGCTTGTCAGCACCTAAAAATCACAGAACCTTTAAAACAGGCTCTCTAAGAGAGCTCGTGAATCACTTGAAGCAAACTCACCATCTACAGCTAAGCTAATGCCTTGGCCACTCTTAACAACCCATGCTAGATGAGGGATTTGGAGAAACACACACACCAGGCTGTTAGCATATACACAGATAGAAAGAAACAACAATTCAGTAGCAGCATTGCCAAAACTCCAAAGAAGCCGCCACAGATTGGCCGGAGAGTTAAATCTTCCCACGAAAGACTCTAGCTTATGCCACATTCAACCTTATAGCAGTAGCCAGAAGATGAGACACAAAATTCAATGAGGATTTTTGGACACTGTTAAATGCCACAATCCTCATCATCTAGATGGTAGATGATTCATCCACGATGATACAAAAGACGCAAAAGGCCAGTACCTATTATTTTTTCGACCACACATTTGTGATTCACAGTGTGCCTTCTTATCCTGGAAGATCCTTAATAACATCGTCTAAATATCATATATTGCAGTTCCATCACTCCTTTCCTCCAATTGAACTAGTGACCCAAAATTATGAGTGTACTTTTGGTTCCTCGACAATTTGAGCCATTACCAGTGACTCATTCCACTTACAAAGTAAGTTATGATGAATCACAGAATAAATGTGATACTTCCGGCTACCCAAACGAAAGTCACTATGAATGTGAAGTCCTACCATGGAGTAACAACAAAACACACCACATGTTCGACAAAATATCTGAACGAGGAAAAAAGCAAAACCCACGTGACTAAACAACCAAAAACGAATACAGCCAGCAAGCACTAACCTTAGTACCGGGAGCAAATTCGTGGAGCTCTTCTTCAGGGATAATAACGGGCCACTTCTCTCCAGCTTCACGAAACATTTGCTCGGTCTCAAGATGCTGACCCTTTTCCAAAATCATGGTCCTAATGGACTGTGCAGGAGTAGAAGTGGCATCGAAAGCTTCCTCGACGCCGTTGACGAAAGTGACAGTAATCTGTGGTGGGAAATCATCGGTGCGGCGCTTGACAAGAACCTGGCAAGCAGGGTTGGATTCTTTGGCCTTGCGGGCATTGCATTGAGCTAAGAACTCCATACATGAGGCTACGCGTGGGTCTAGTGCGTTGAATTCAATTTTTACCTTTGAGAGGAACTTCAACATTTTTTTTTTCTTCTAACTATTTTTTTTGGAAATCAGCCTAATCTGTGAAGGTTGCCCTGCTAGGATAGAAAAGGATAAACAGAAACCCAGCGGTTAATCTGATTTAAAGTATTTTTTATTTATAAAATATTAAAATAATATGTTTTTGAATTTTTAAGAATTTATTTTTTATATTATCGCATTATAAAATAAATTAAAAGATATCAATATTTTAGTGTTTCACTCTTTATTATGAGTGAAAATATTGTGGATTATAATAGTGTGTTTTTGGATCGGATCAGTTTTTGGGTCACCGGTTTATTGATTTTTTTATATTTATTTGCATATTAAAATAATTATTTTATCCCTCAAAAAAAATAAAAATAAACAACATTGATTGGGAGGGGTGCCACGGAGATTTTATATTTTTTGAAAATGGCTAAATACTAATTGACTTCCAATAAGACAAAATTGAAGAGTTGACTGTAGGGATGTTCCTATAATTTACCAATTTTATTATTATTATCTTCTGAATACTGTGCGCGCGTGTGCCACATGCAGCCGACAATATTCAGTCTCGTGCCACCTCGGGAGACGTGTGTGGCGGCGTTCAGTGGCGGAAAATGCTCATTAGACGTCTCACCTGATGCGCCACAATGTTCTCTTCCTCCTGGTGTGTCGCGTTGTGGCCCACAATGGTCGATTTGTGACTCCGTTAATTTTTTTTTTCCTTTTCTCTCTCCCGCATGCTAAAGTACAAGGTAGACCCTCCCGTTTTATGGTATTTTCATTTTAGTCCTTTATCTTTTAATTGTTTTGTATGGTCCTGATTTTTGTTGTATAAGTTTTGATTTGTTGCAATTGGGTTCTTCGATTGAAATTGATTAAGTTTCAATTCGGTTCTTATTTTTTTAATTTTCTAGATTAGTTTAAAATCCCTTAATATATTCGGTACAGAAATTTTGATTTTTTTCATTTTTGTCCCTTGATTGAAATTGATAATATATTTGGTTTTCATTTCGATCCTTACACTTTTAATTTTTTAATTTTAATTCTTTTATTGTTTTTATATATATATCTGAAATAGTCCATATTATTGTTATTGTTTATATATGTGTACTCTTAGCTTTAGTTTTTATTATTTTCTTATTCATTAAGGTGATATTTTTTTGAAAGATTTAGTTCTTAAATTTTAGTTTGTGTTTGTGATCATTTGAAAATTGATATTTCTGTTTTCTCTCTCTTTTTGTTCTTTCTTTTAGTTTTTTTTTATTGTTTTCAAGTCAAGTGATTTTTTCTCAAGTAATAATTTTTATTTTTATTTTATCATTTATTATTATTTTTATGTTTGCTCTTTTGTTTTGTTTTTCATTATTAACGCAATAACAACAACAACAACAACAATAAATAGTTTTAGTTTTTTTCTTGCTTACTCTTTTGTTATGGTTGTTGAGTTTTTTTCTTGGGTAATTTAATAATTTTTATTATTTTCTCTTTTGTTGAGGTAGTATTTTTTTGAAAAAAATTATTCTTAATTTTTAGTTTGTGTTTATGATTATTTGAAAATTTATATTTCTTATTTTTCCCCGTTGTTCTTTCATTTAGTTTTTTATTAGTTTTATTTTTATTTTCACATCAAATTATATTTTTTTCAGCTAATAATTTTTATTTTATTTTATTATTTATTTTATATTATTGTTTGCTCTTTTGTTAAAGTTTGTAGGCATTTTTATTCTTTGATTTAATTTTATTATTATTAACACAATAATAATAATTGTAGTTTTTTTTCTTGCTTCCTCTTTTATTATTTTTTTGAGTTTTTTTCCCTCGGGATTGTTTAATAATTTTTATTGATTTAGCAATGACAATAATGATATTTTTTTTTAGATATTAAGGCTCCAATGTCACTGTTGTTATAATAGGGTCTGTTGATGTGTTTTATTATATCGAATCTTGCATATATAAATGCTATATTTTATTTTTAAACTAGCAAAACCTATTAATTATTTCAATCCCAGTAGTTATAATTTTTTTTTACCCAGTCCGCAACGTAACGCGAGCAATTTAACTAGTTAAAACTATTGAAAAACACTAAAAATGATTGAAAGTATAAAAAGTTCAAATTCCAATTTTTTTTGGTTAAAAATCACTCTCATATACCCCTATAGTAAGTGGTTGTTTTGAAGCTTATAGATATTATTTTTTAAAATATGTTTTTAAATGTATATCAATTTTAAAATATATAAAGATATTAATTTAAAAAATAAAATACAATTAAATGGCTAACACTATTTAAAAATTAATTTATGATACAGCCTGCAAACTTATTTGATATCATAGTTGAAAATATATTGAAATAACATTTTTTTTAAATAAATTTATTTTTGATATCAATAATCAAAACAATCTAAAAAATAGAAAAGTTAATTTAAAAGAAATAAAAATATATATTTAAAATTTCAAAATAATCATACTATAAAACTTATTTGTAAATCGGGCATCCTATCCCATCCAAGATCATGATACTATTTAAAAAATTGAAATTTTAGGATGAAACTAATTCATTTTTATTCTAAAAAACTAAAAAAAAACATTTGAAATGATGATCATGTTAACACATCAAATACTATTTTAAAACTCAAATATAATTTGATGTATTGATACAGGATATGATTGAATTAGAGTCTTAACAGTTACAAGTAAAAAAAAAATTTCAGTTAATCTAGTGAAAAACTCTAATTTGAATTAAATTTTAATTATTAACCAATCAATTTTTTTAATATTTTTTTTTGTTAAATAGACTAACTCAAATTAACTTTTATAACTCAGTCTTACCTCAAGGTTGTATTTTTTTAATTTAAAATTATATTATTTCACACTATGTTAGACCCATGAAGCTACATGATTGAAGTGTTTTTGTAAAAAGTTTTTTTTTATTTTTTTGAGATATTAATATCAAAAAAAATAAAATTTAAAATAATATATGTATTTTAAAATAAAAAAACAATTTACAACTAGCAATTTAGCATAGTTCCAAACACATCCAAATTAGTCGAGAACACTCACCTGAGGTGGAGCTCTGCAATTTGCCCCCAACTATCCCAACTTATCTCATTCTTTAACAGAGCAATTGCAGAGCAGGATGACAATTTCAACTCCGACAACGCTTGGGACGGTGAGCCGAGCGGTTTCCGCCGCCGCAGGAGGAGGAAGCAGCAAGAAGGTGATGATAACCGGAGTGGGGAAAGGTCTAGGTAGAGCATTAGCCCTAGAATTAGACAAGAGAGGTCACACTGTTATCGGCTGCGCCCGTTCTCAGGACAATCTCGATTCTCTCCAATCACAATTCTCCTCCGATAACCACCTCCTCCTCTACGCCGACGTGGTACTATACTGCCATCTCTCTTTTATTATTTAATTTTCTGAATGAAGTAATAATTCATTAGTTTTGGTTGCAGAAATCAAATAGCAGTGTTGAAGAGCTTGCGCGTGTTGTTGTGGAGAAGAAAGGCGTTCCTGATATCATAGGCAAGATTAATTAATTAATATTTTTTTTCCGTATATGATTTACAGTAAAACTGATTCGGGTCGGGTATTTTTTGCTGGTCATGTAGTGAACAATGCGGGTACAATTAACCAAAACAAGAAGATATGGGAGGTCAGTGAAGAAGAATTTGATAGTGTTATTGATACAAATGTGAAAGGGGTTGCAAATATGTTGCGCCATTTCATCCCTCTTATGATACCAAACAAGCAAGGGATTATTGTTAACATGTCCTCTGGATGGGGAAGGTCCGGTGCTGCTCTGGTAAGTGAATAAGAAAGCGAGTAAATTGTGGCTGATTTGCATTGCTCATGTTATAGCAATTAGGAGGCTATTGAATTTTAAGATTTTTTTTTGGACAATAATGGCATGCATCTCCGAAAACATAAGATTAGATGTTGCCATGAAATACTAAGATGAGATTAAATCCTTGAAGGATTAAAGGATAAAAGTTTAGGAAATGATGGCAGGAAAATCTTACATGTTTTGATAAATTGTAGACCTTTTGATATTTTTGAGAATTGAAACCTAACCATCTTTCTATATTTAATCCAAAACTTGGATGTTAAGGTATCGTATCTTATGAGAGCAAACAAATTTTAATTAAGGGAAGATCCAACGCATATATTTAGTGTCCGGACCTAAAGCAAACCTACCCTTGGAAAAGTGACATAGTTTGGCTTATTCCATGTATTGTCGATATCTGCCTGTGTTGATTTATTGGTACTGGGGTAGTGGGACTTTTTTTTTTTGTGAAGTCTGTTTCCAAGTGGCTTTCTGCACTTCTTCTCAACTGCACTTTTTTTAGTTTTTGACAAGTTTTATCATTTACAGGTTGCACCTTATTGTGCATCGAAATGGGCTGTGGAGGGTTTAAGTAGATCAGTGGCGAAGGAGTTGCCTGAAGGAATGGCAATCGTTGCGCTTAATCCAGGGGTGATACATACTGACATGCTCACGTCATGCTTTGGCACTTCAGCTTCTCTGTACCAGGATCCTGATACATGGTATGTGACTCACTCTCAATAATATCATCTTTGACCGTTTCTGAACAAAGTTTAGCATAATTAATGTCTCTATGAATTTGTGCTTGAGTTCTATGAGTTGCATACTTATATCAATTTTATAGGAAAAACTTGCACATGATGATCAAATGGAGCAGATATGTTTCCGGTTCTGGTGGTAATGTAGTGAAATTAAATTTGTTATCTTGTTCTTTACGTATATCTTGCAATAAATCTTATTAAAATTTCAAGAACTGGCTTGAAAGGCCGTAAAGCAAGAGTTGAAATGGTATTAAAATTCAGTCTTTTGATCCTGTCATGTTTCTTCTCACAATTATTCTGCATAGATGTAGTCTTCCTTAGGTTCAATCAAACTCATTTGTGTGCTATCAAGAAATAGAAAATTAATATTAACATAGGAGATGTAGCTAAGGACATGTTTAACATCTGAAGTGAAGGTTTCATCAAGTAAATTGGTAGTGAATCTTCTAAGCATGGCACAAGTGTCATGAAATACTTATTGTTGTGTGATTGGATAATTTAATCTAATGCTGAGATTGTAGTGAATGAGTGCAAGTTTTTCCAGTTCAAAATCAGAATACATAACAATTGCAAGAAAAGAAGAAAAGGTGTATACATTAAAACATCAGAAGCAGGAATCTCTTATGAAAGTTGTTGAAGCATCCCTTTCAAAATGCTCAGCATCCTGGTTAAGTAAAAACCTTTGAAACCCTGCTTTTTTCTTTTATTGTCCTGTCAAATAAAAAGTAAGAATGATAAGGATAATAACTTGCATGTTGATTTTTCATATCTTGTTAAGTCACTGCATAACATAGAGCCATGATCACTACATGTTATTTACTGATTTAATTTTACACAAAATGCTCTAGTGGACACTGAAAGCCAAAAGATGAAAAGGCAATTCCCTCACCAGTCTTTTGCCAGATATTGGTATGTTTGATTCTCATACGAGTGCAGGCAAAAAGAACAGAAGAAAAAGGAACAGAATAAACAGACACATTTCTTGTTTATATGCAACAATAAAAATATATGGACTGTTGTCTTCAGTCACAAACTCATGCTAAGCAGGGTGATATATTGATGTATGCAACTGTCTTGAACGCACCAATCCTCCTACTTATTAATTTTGCTCACTTTCTTTGTTATGGGTATCTTAGGGACCATCCTATTTCCCACTTAACCAGCTAACCCTTTGTCCATGATTATCAGGGCCCTGAAAGCAGCCATGATGATACTCAATCTAACAGCAGCAGATAATGGTGCATCTCTCACTGTGTGATATAAGTTCCTAATCAGCACCCAGGGCACTTATTTGTTACGTTGGAAATCCCCACTGGCCTCTCAATCAAGGATTTCTTACCCCCCTTAGTGTTGAATTGGTTTGTAGTCATGTCATCAGGTCAGAGGCAATATTATCCTTTTCTTATTTCTATTCTGGCTAATCAGCCTACGAATATAAACTAATCACTGACCTGCAACAGTTGGTTAATTTCATGGATGGAACGGGAGAGTTTTTTTCTATTCTGGCTAATCATCCTACGAATATAAACTAATCACTGACCTGCAACAGTTGGTTAATTTCATGGATGGAACGGGGGAGTTCTTTTCAGGACATCAGATGTTTACCTAGAACTGACAAGGCCTCGAGAACTGTTGAGATTTTTTTCATGGGCATGATACATATATTGGCATGAGAATTTGAATGAAATCTGCTTTTGTTCTTCAGCATGTTTGAGCTTCTCTCAATGCTGAAAGATTTGTCAAGAATTTTCCTGTCCAGATAAAGTGACATTTTTTTCTTGCACTTACATGGAAGTATTGGATGCTGATGTTAGAATAAAAAAAGTAGTCTTCTTGCCAATCTTGCTCCTGTATAAAATCTTTGGTTGCTTGGAACGTCAACATTGATCATGGAAAACCACATTCTGGGTGTGTGAGGATTTTGCTTTGGATTTGACACCAAGTTTAACGAGAAAGTATGACTTCTATGTGTATTCTAATTGGCAAGCATGTTAACGTATCAAGAGTATATTGTCAGCATCTGATAGCCGTGCATTTCTGATGTGGTCTCTTAACAAATTGTTAACAGCAGAATGTTGCTATATTATTTATTAGAAAAACAAAAAGGAAAGGAAAAGTGTTACAGTATTTGTGGTAAATACGACCACCTGGACCAGGATATATGCAAGCATCACAAACTTTCAGCCACTTGATTTTCTTGATTTGAACAACACATGTTGATGAGTTTGTAGGAAACCTTACCAGGGTCAAGTTTTTGCCAAAGCTGGAGGATGGATTGGATGGTTGGTATAGGATGTTGGGCTTAAGTTCTTGGAACACCTGTAAAATAAGTTTTTGTTGGGTTTCAAGAATTCCCTAATACTTCAGTTAATATTGTCAGTGGAAAAAGAAATCTAGGAGGTTGTGTTGTGTGAGTGTTTGTAGAGAACGGAGTTTGAGAAGGAAGATACCATTTTCTTATGAAAAAAAAGAAGATGATAGTAGAAAAGATCTAGCTTATTTAGAGTTCAAATTATTTATATAGTCTTGAATCCATATTTTTTTATAGGGATATGATTGTCACATACAATTTTTGACTATTTTTTACTACTGTGAGTTAGACTTGGAGTGACAACGAGCCCTTGTATTAGTTGCTTGGTTTTCTCATCAAAAAGTCATGTTTTTTTTTTTTTAATTTTTTTTTAACATCAGCATATCAAAATAATTAAAAAATACTAAAAAAATAATTTGAAGAAAAAAATAATAATTCAATTTTTAACTAAAAACAAGTTCAATCTTAATTTCAAATGGGCAAAAAACATGAGGGGACCATGTATTGATGATAAAACTAGCACATCAAAACAATTATTTTTTTTTCTTTTTCAAAAGAACAATTAAATTGCAATACCAAACATGGTATTGATGGAAGAAGATTTAGGCCTTGCTTATCCTTTTTTCTCATTGTGTCTACCTTCTTTAATATCTATTAATCTTACCCGATATATATCATTTGCAAAATTACAAGATCCGGGGACTAAACTATACTATTATTCTTTTTCTGGAGGATGTTTTTTTTTGCATATTTATAAAATCCAATTTGATGATCAACCAATTGAATTTTTTTTTAACAAGACTTTTTTTTTACCAAAATTACATTATTTTAATTTTATTATAAAATAAATAATGTTATTTTATTAAAAAGATAAAACAACAAAATCATTATAAAAAAATATTGAATTTACATAAGCAGCTTGCGAAAACGAACCTTGAATTGGTTTTTGTGGAAACAATCGGAATAGTATCGAGAAATTTGAAACAACAAGGACGAAATTGAAAGATTTGCTGAATCTAAAAGAACATATGGCGCTGTAACTGGCCACGTGGATGAAGTTATTACTGATTTTCTCTCTCCGTCCCTATTTTTTCTGGGTTTCAGTACGAGAGAGAGAGCCAAGACTTTTGTGGCCATGGCAACAGTAGTAATGAGCCACTACTGTAAGCCTTCGCCATTTCTGGGCCAATTCCCATCTCACTTTGTAAGTTTTCTCCCTCTTCTTCTTGTTTTTTTGACTTGTCTCTCTTGACATTTCAGGTCGTTTGCAAGTTAACTGGTTTGTTTTTGTTTTCAAAAAGTGTACATGATGATCCATGTTTTGTGTTTGTTCATAGTATGAAGATGGTCTTAAAGTCATGCATTACCTTGAATAAGATTTTACTAGGAATCCAAGTTGTCTGGTTGAAGATTGAATTCTATGTCTTGGTTGAATATGTTTGTGCACATCAACTACTGTCTGTTACAATTTTTGTCTTAGGCTGCTATCATTTGTAACTGGGGATGTACAAAGACATGAAAGATGAGAACATACGCATCTGATTATTGTGATTGCAGGCTAAATCATCATCCAGACAGGTTGTGGAGACTGCAGTTCAGGAATCTAAAATCAGTGCACTGTTTTGGGGATCAAAGAAGTCCGTGGAGCCAAAAGAATTGAATGTTTCACTGCAAGACTCCATTCTAACAGGGTCAGGGTTGGAGGTTATATTTGATGGTCCCACAGAATTTGGAATCTTTTTCCTTCTTGTGCTAGCAGCTAATTCCAATATTGTTGGTTTAAATTCAGGAGGGGTTTGGAAAAACAAATAACACCTAAGAAGATTTCACTTTCCATAATTTCTTCAATCTCAGAAGTTTCTTCGAATGAATGGGATGCCTGCAATTTGGATGCTACTGGCCCTGACAAGTTTAATCCATTTCTTACCCATGCTTTTCTTTCAAGCTTAGAAGAGTCGCGCTCGGCAGTTAAGGTTGAGAATCATTGCTTCACTCTAAGCTTCTCATAGCTCTATCGTTAAATCAGCATAGGTCTCACTTGGACGTCACTTGAGAGTAATATAATCGTTGTCTCTCATTCAGCACTGAAAATGAGTCTGTTTTGCCTCTTCATTTCAATTTAACATAAGTTGTTGGTTGTGGGTTTATTGTTTTAACTGATTTCTTTTTATGCGGTGTAAATCCTTATTCAATCACAAAATATTCCCAAACAACAGATTTCTAATGAGCTCTTTTATAGTAGGTGAAATTCCTGCTTGAAATAGTGAAAATGTCATTTTAAGCTATAAACTCACCTTGGATTCATGAAGGACAGCACTGGTCAAAGGGCCCCCAAAATTGTCCTTCTTTTCCACATTGGATTTGCTTGTTAGAAAGAGTTGCAATCTTACTTTTTTCTTGAGTCAGGGACCGCAGGTCTCATCTTGGATGTGAGTTCAATTTATGTCTGGTCTTCTGTAGTATTGGACCAAATGAGAATGAAACTGAAATACTTTAACATCTTGTTTAAGAAAATTGTCTCCTTTTGGATATTGTATGACATGGGTAATAAACTACTAGAATAATAAAATTAAGCTTGAATGTTCCACTGTTGTGTTGATTTTCTTTTTGAACCTACTCCAGGAGACTGGATGGATGCCTAGCCACATTGTTGCTAAGGATGAAACTGATAATGTTTTGGGTGTTGTTCCACTCTATCTTAAAAGGTTCTGCATCTGCTATGCTGTCCATACTGCCAATTTTTATCTACCTTTTTCTTTTAACAATTCAATTTTAAACACTTCTATTGGTTAGCTGTTGTTTCATCTCTTTTACTTGGATGTGCAGCCATTCCTATGGCGAATTTGTTTTTGACCATTCTTGGGCTGATGCCTACTATGGTTTCGGATCAAGGTATTATCCAAAGTTTCAGTGTTGTGTGCCTTTCACTCCAGTAACTGGTCCAAGGATTCTGGTCCGCAATAGCCCCTTCAGAGATCAACTTTTTGATGTTCTAGTCTCTGCCCTGAAGGATCTGGCAGCCAAGGTGTGGCATTAAATTGATATATTAATATTGCTGCTTTCATGCATGTTTTTATTCCCTTTGCCATTACATGCAAAGTCACTAGCAAATGTTTCTGGTTTCTCATCGATTGTTTCTCTATTCTATTCTTCTAACTCTATCTAAATAATTTTTTTTTAACTCAAGTGATTAATGGGGGTTTTAATTTCAAGGAATGTGTCCAAATGTATTTCTGTAAGATGGTTAAGTGAGCGGAGTTATTGTTTCCATTTCACAATCAACTCTATGTTTCTTTTCCAAAATACTGTCCAAGACTGTGTTTGATCTGTAAATAGCTCTTTCATGTAAATCCAGAGACCAGCCATAAGACCAAGTGATTTTCATGGCTTATCCATGTCATTGGCATCGACTCTTCTGTTCCAATTTGACTGGATTGTTTTTGGTAGACTGATGTTTCTAGAAGGTGGGAACTTTATTATGGATCTATATTAGGATGTGTTAGAAAAATATTGCTTTATAATTGTGGTAGTTTGGTTAAACCATGGCCTTGCTGACATCATTCAGTTGAAGAATTGATGTTATTGTTATTCTCTGATCACCAAAATCTTCTACAGCTGCAAATTAGTATTCAATTATAATAAATTGTAGTTAGGAAAAAAGGAATCAATAATCATGCAACCTTAACTATCCACTGAATATTGCTTTGTAGTGTGATCAAGCATGATAGACTATTGGACAAAACTGGTAGCTGAAATTTTCACAATTGTGAAAAATGATATTTTCTCAATTTTGAGTGGAAGAATGCAATACTTTGAATTTCCTTCCTTCCTTCCTTAGCTGGCATTTGTTGATAGAAGGCCAGAGAAGAAAAACGAGAGGAGGCAATCAACTTGAGAAAAGATAAAATTTCCTTGGGGGAGGTGGTGTGAGATTCTGTGTTTTTCTGTGATCTGTCTCTTCATTTTCAAATGCAGAGACACTTTCATAAGCAATGCATAGCATTGGTTTGAAAAGATATTGAAGAGTGTTAATATCAATCATTCCAGTAGAATCTCATTTCACGATTAACTTTAACTTTATAATTCTATCCATTTCCTCACAAATTCGTACATATTATTATTAGTTTAATTCAGTTTCTAGGAATCTGTCACTCTTAGATGCACTTGTGTCTGTTATCGATGTGCAAAGGACATTTTTATCAGAATTGTCAAGTCTAAGATGTTTGGATCACTAGCAAAGGACTTCTGAAGACCTTTCACTTTCCACAGAACCTGGAATTAATTTCTTGATTGCCTTTATTTCTTTTGATAGTCCCAGGTCTCATCACTGCACATCACCTTCCCGACTGAAAAAGAGTGGCACTCACTGAAGGAAAAGGGATTTCTGCAGAGGATTGGAATGCAGTATCACTGGAAAAATCATAACTATAAAAAGTGAGTGTTTCATGAGGTACCATGTAAAGTGAATTATTTTGCTCATTTAAAGTTTGACTCCAGTCAAAGTTCTTTGCACTCTCTTTTAAGGTGAGTTTGCAGTTTATAATTTCAAAATTTATGCAATTATGATGCAATATCTTTTTATGAATTGCATCCAAGGAAAATCCCTGCTACCAAGCAATCAGTGTAAAGTGGATTTGGGAAGAGAATTCATGGTTTTCTCAACAGTGTCCGGAATCTTTTTGCCTTGTTCTGCAGTTCATAGTGTCTGAGATTATGCCGTGCACCATGCCATTAATAATGTCAAGAAATCTATGGCTTGTTTAGCACACACCTCTCTTACATTTTAGTTTGACTATGACAAAGCCTCCTGTTTTGTCAATTATGCTACTGTCATCTTCACATAAGTTCCATATTAACCAAGAATATCTCTACATTTTCTGTTTGCTCATAAATTTCCATCTGAGTAAAGCCTGATCTATCTTTCTTACCTTCGATGGTGGTGCCTTTAGTAATATGTCTCCTTTCCAAGGGCCTTTTGTTTCACAACAGAAAGAAAAAGGAAATTAATAACTTAACCTATGCCAGTTAGCTTAAACTTTTGTCAGGTAATATTATAAATCTAATTTTGACAACTTGTTCCCAGCCACCTCATAGTCCCACCAAATTTCCTTTCCTCGAGATTAAGCCTACATTCTTACAAATTGACAGCCAAGGCTCTTCATGTTTTTCTTAAACTCGTGGCTCATGAAGACTTAAACACCACCGCTGAGTTTGTTTATGTTAGTTTAGTGCCCCTGTTTGAAATACCTCTCAGATTTGAGATCTCATAGCCTCTGACTGCATGAACTCATATTGCTCGAAATATCATGTATGCTTTTATATAGCAAGTGCTTAAAGTGCTTTGTTTTTTCCTCTCAGCAGAATCAATCACCCAGCCACCATGTCTTGACCTAATGCTACATCTAATTTGTTTTTCTTGTTTATGTGCGAATAAAATTTTGTTTAGAATTTCCTTACATTGCTGCAGTTTTGATGAGTTCTTGATGGATATGAAGCAAAGTAAAAGAAAAAATATTCGTCAAGAGCGCAAAAAGGTTCATCTCCTTTTCTTTCTTAGATTCCATAACACTCACTCAAACGAGTTTGAATTGTGCCTCTTGGCATTGGCTTGTAAAGCCTGTGTCTGCTGGTCTCAGTGCTATAGGACACACACAATGCTTGCACCACTGCATGATGTGGCATGCTAGTTTATTATTAAGAACGTGAAAGTTTTCTTATTGGTGTTACTTCTGGGTTCTTTGTTGTGATCTAAAAGGATCGCATATACTATTGTCGGTGAAGTTATACTACATGGTTTAAATCTTGGTCATAGTTATTTGTTGCGCATATCTTGACAGAGGATGGAACTTCTTTTTTTTTTTTTGCCTTAAAGTTTGCCTCTCAAATCATAGAAAATCTCAGAAAAATCCAACAATTGTGTCAGATAATGTTAATATATTGGAGGAAATCCATATCTGAAACATATATGGCATTGGACTGAACCGCTTGACTGATATTTTGCTCAAAAGAGAAATAGATAAAAAGATAGCAGAGAAGAGAGAATGTATATGTAACATCTTTCTTGTTTGTGATGTCCATTTCGTAGACCTTGTAAAACTCAGAAGCAAAATTGACCAAATCAGGGCTGACTTCTAATGTTTTTTTGTGAAACTCGTCGTGATCAATGATCTGTAGTTATATGTTATGGCATTTTCCTCCACACTCTCTTAATATGATGATAGTTATTGATCTTTCAGTGGGATACACAATGCATAGCCTACTTTCAAAGAACAGTATCAACATTGCACGTGATTTGTTAGCTCTTGAGAATCTTGGCCTAGTTGTTTGTTCTTTCCCATTTACATACGATGTGGACTTTGTTTCCTGTGTTTCCTTGGCTTAATTTAGGTTAGGTCCTGAGTGCTTTTTGCAATCAGGTAGTAACAGTTATTTTGACGCTGCTATCTGACTGAACTTTCTTAATGCAGGTTTCTACTCAAAACTTGAATATGAAACGCCTTCGGGGTTATGAAATAAAGGTATTTAGTAATAGTATCTGCTAGTGATGAATTTTAATGGTAAAATATGTTATCATGTAATTATCTAGTCTGTAGATTCTATGTTTCTTTTTATTGTTTTGCATATCATATGGTCTTAAACGTGCTATAATCTTGTTTCAATGGGATTCAATTTTATGTATGGAGAACGAAAGTGCCCTACAGGAGCAACCACATTGGCCTCTCATATTATTACTTTCTGAATATCTAAATAAAAAGAATACAAAGGGTATAAGCTCTATGATCAAAGCAGAGATTAATGAAACTATATGTTAATTGAGCATGCCTATGCCTGGTTAAAAATGGAATAAGCATATAAATGGAGCAGTTAAATCTACCTTCACATGAATAAATGAAATACAAACGAGGTTACAAAATGAACACGGCCAAGCTCAAGCTCCTTGAGCTTTTCCTAATCATTAAATTTATTTGAAATGATTTTGGAGGTATGAGCATCTTACTACTCAACTGTATCAATTTTTGTAGAAGAGAAGTGTATGCCTAAGAAGTTATGACTTTGCCCTCCCACCCCCCAAACACACAGACCATATGTATAGACATTCACACCCTCTTAACATTGTCTTGTTTTGTAAATGTATCTGAATCCAAAACCAAATTAAATAAAGAATAAACTAAACTTGTCAATTAGTATAAAAAGGTCATAAAAAACTTGTGTACTGGGATTTATCTTGGGGGGGGGGGGGGGGGGGGGGGATGAAAAGGAGAATTGTATTTGTTTGATTAGCAGAAAGCTGAAAGTTTACCCTAATTATGCATCCATATTTTAACCTTTTTCGATGTTGCCAAACGGACAGAGCTACTAGGATTGGTACATAGAGTCATTCCATGCTGCCATACCAACCACAAGTTCTAGAATCTGAATCAAAGAATTCAATGTTTGTCAGTTCCAGGTGTTATTCTGGAGTTTGAAAATGAACCCAAAACACATGTGGTGCCTGAATGTTCCTTGAATTGATGTTCCTTGAATTGACGCAAGATGCTTTAAATACCTGCTTCCTAGTTTCTTTTGTGTCATCTAGCTTAAATGGTGCCAAAGAGATTACATCTATCCAAGATTTTCTC
The DNA here is from genome assembly GCA_964035475.1 of Salix caprea. NCBI lineage: Eukaryota > Viridiplantae > Streptophyta > Magnoliopsida > Malpighiales > Salicaceae > Salix > Salix caprea. The sequence goes on from OZ037752.1 coordinate 960,003, forward strand.
TATGCCAGGAGTGGTGCTTATTCATCCATTACTCATGAATAATGAATGCATAGCTTTGAGTCCTTTAAAGACTCTGTAATTAGGTCTTCTTTCAGATAGTTATAGCTCGTGCATTGTTATGGCTACTTGAAGTTGGTTGTTGATTTTCCGCACTCCCTTTCTAGAGTAAAAGAAAAGGATTTCTTACCCTAGTATCTTGTTCTTTTCTTGGCAGGCTAGGCATTGGGATACCTTCTATAGCTTCTACAGGAACACGACTGATAACAAGTTTGATTCCGTCACTGCATCATAGAATTTAGTCAAATCATATTAGATGATTGAATCGCCACCTTATGGTTTTGTTTTTCCATAGGTGGGGTACTCCTTATCTCACGAGGGATTTTTTTCACAACTTGGGGTCCAAGATGGGAGATCAGGTGCTGCTTGTTGTTGCTGAAGAAGGGGATGAACTTGTTGCAGGAGCTCTTAACATTATTGGCGGAGATACTCTATTTGGACGTCTATGGGGATGTCATCCAAAAGCCTACTATCCAAGCTTGCATTTTGAAGCATGCTATTACCAGGTTTTGATCTGATTTCTTGAATTCTTTCATTTTCATTTTCTGTGCATGAAATTATAAACCTCCAGCTTACTTTGTACATTACAATATAGCAGTCAGTTAAAGATGCCATGTTGAACACCGAAGTAATCATAAGTTTTGAGCACGATAAACTTAGCTATGGACCCTGCTCTTTAATTTTATGTGGATTATGCAACCAAGTCTGTTGACTTTGTTGATCTTCGGCATTTCATAGTAATAAGCTGTGGAGAAAGTTATTTTTAGGGAATCCTCACTCCATCTTTCGCTGTGATATTCCTGGCCAAGGAAAGCCAGTGTCATTGCATGTTAAAAGTTGCAGTGATACACTGGCACTGACAGAAGATATCTTCTGGAGCTTCCATGGCATTGCTGTAGTCGATAGACCATCATTCGCAGCAGTCATTAGCGACACATGAATATTTATCCACGCTCGGTTATCACATGCAGGCGATAGAGGCAGCCATTGAACTTAATCTAAACACAGTAGAAGCTGGAGCTCAGGGCGAGCATAAAATTCAGCGTGGCTACCTGCCCGTGACAACTTATAGCTGCCATTACCTCATTGATGAAGCTTTCAGGAAAGTTATAGAGGAATTCCTAGTGCGAGAATCAAATCAGGTATGGTCTGGTTAGCTTTTTATAATGGTAATATCCTGAGTTGAAGCTCCTTTCTTTCACCGCTTCGCATGGGCATCAGGACAATTTAGGGTTTTTTCTTCCTTTATGATGATGATGGCTAGTGTGAGGCATATGAATTCCAGAACTCCATCTTATATGTAAAGAGGACAGCGATTAGATCAAGGACAATTATATTCATTTAGATACAATAATAATATAAGAAATCTCTATCCTTTATTGTAGAGAAATTGAAACCAGCATCTTTCCTTGCATTTCTCTGATCAACTTTTTTTTTTTTTTTTTGCAGGTTAAGCTCGTTATGAAACTAATTCGTGATTCGGGTCCCCTAAAGGAGGGCATACAATAGAAGCAAAATGCATTTGATTTTGTTGAAAAACTAGGATATCTCGGCACTTGTTCTAAAAGTAATTTCTGCACTTTTCTGTTTCCAGAAGTTCACCATCAAGGGTTTGTATATAGTCACAGGAAATTGAACGTATCAAGGGTTGGTGTTGCCATTCCAAACCGCTCACCTATGAAAAAATAGATTGTAAAGAAATCTCACTTTGAATCATAGTATCCAGCAATTACTTTTCATTTAAAAATATATTAAAATAATATTAACTTTTATTTTATAAAATTTATTTGACAGAAAAAGAATTTGAAAACATCAATTTTCTTTTATAAAATTTATCTTTAACGTCAACGTGTGTGCGTGTGTAATTCCAACAAATCTATTATTGAGCTCAATCCCAACCAGTGCTTGGAGTTTGGTTGAAGTTTTTTTGAAAATATTTTTTTGTTTATAAATATATTAAAATAATATTTTTTTTAAATTATTTTTAATATAAATTTATCAAAATAATACAAAAACATTAAAATTTTTAATTTAAAATAAAAAATAAAAATATTTTTCAAACATACTTCCAAACACTTTGCTATATTAACTATTGTTGAAAAGCTAAAACGACATCATTAATCAAATAATCGGGAGCTAGGGTTACATCAGGCTTTGAGTTGACTTGCCGAGGTTAAGTATAGTAATTATGCTTTTTGGATAATTAAAAGTAAACACGTGCTCTTCATCTACATTGGTAGTCGTTTTTTTTTATCATTGATGCCCGTCGTTTCTATTCAAAAGACACGGGTTTGGGTTCCGTTTAAAAAATATTTTTGAAAAAAATTAATTTTTTTATTTTTTATTTTAAATAAATTTTTTTAATATTTTTAGATCATTTTGACATGTGATGTTAAAAATAATTTTAAAAAAATAAAAATAAATCATTTTAATATATTTTTTAACAAAAAATACTTTAAAAAACAACTTCAATTATACTCGCAATCAGAAATTTCATAATGCAAAGTTGAGTGTGGGCATCACTAATATTACATGAAAAAAGAAAGGAAAATAAACAACACAAGAAGACATTAAGTAACCGTCTCTATTTTGCATTTTGCTTGGAACCCTAAGAGTGTTCGTATTTTTATTTTTATTCATTTCAAAACGCGGTTCAAAATTATAAGCTTGAACCTCGATTTGAAACGCACAAAAAACAAAAAAAAAAGGGGCTCTAAATCTTTTAAAATCACAGATATCAGAGTCAATTTGAGGAGGATCACGCAATTAATGACAATGGGGGAAGGGGGATGGTCAAACTCAAGCATTTACTTCATTGCAGTACAAACCATGAGAAACAAATTGTTTTCTAGGCAGATTCAATACTTTGTCAATTTGTAGCATCTGATTCAAAAAATATTTATATATATATATATATAAAAAAAAAGAGATCTGCCTCACCCTAGCAGCCGAACTTGAAAAAAGGCAAATGGTAATACATCTCAAAATCTAGAACTTGCAACTGCAATATATATCTACACGCCCATCCCACTTTTACAAATCTACTCACATGACGTGAGCTTCAGAAAATGTTCTGTCTGTCTTGAGTGGGAGCAAGAGCAAAGCATGCGGAGCCACCCAATAATAATGCATGAATAATGAATTTGAAACAGGCTTTTATCTTAGTACCTGTAGGATGAACCGGACGGTGGTGGGGTGGGTGGCATCCGAGTAGGTGTGCGGCGGCTTCTGTTTGAGTTTGCATCACCATTCTGAGCTGGATCACTGTTTCGTCGGTTGTGAGATCTCGATGAGCCACCAAAACTGTCAGTGGTTCCATTGGCGGCGGCATCAAATGCATTTCTCCAGTCTTCTCCTGATGATGGTCCATTTGTTCTCGGGCTGCTTTCTGCATAATTTAACATTACAGAGTACATAAAAGAGATCAAATTATCTGAAAACATAGAGCGATTGGCGAACGATTCTCTTTCAACAAATACATGCAACCTTTTTGAGAATTAAACAATAATTGGGAGAAAGTCAACTGTGGGATTTATGGATATGACTGTTTGCAATGGAATGCCAAAACAACATGAATTGCTCCCCACAAACTAATTTCAACAGGCGCTATCCACATTTAGGATAAGCAGGTTTCATGAAATTGGATTCAGCAGCTACCGCCATCAAGAGTAAAATACAAAAATTACAGAGACAACAAATTATAAATCAGCTTCATGAAATTACCATGAAAAGGAACTACTGATGCTGGCCGGTTCTATTATTATAAACATGCAGGCTAAGAAATGACTGCATAAACAAACATCAACATAAAGGTGAACTGTATTGTTTGTAGCCACCATTACCTGCTCCACCACCCCCACCATCAGACCAGCTGGAAGCAGCAGCTGCTCGATTATCATGGATGCTAAGTTTCCTAGTGAGATCTGAAAGAAGAGAGGACTGTTTCTGATTGCGTTCCCTCCTCCTCTTTACATTCTGGTCTTCCTGGAGCAGCTCCTCAATCCTTGCTGTGCTTTGTGCACTAGCCACCAAAAAATGAGCAGCAAGTTAGCCTTAATCGAGAAGAATTTGACAACCCACAAAAAAGAATGTGCAGCACACTAACTTCAATTAAGAATATGATGCATTCAAACGGTTTGCAACTCATCGGGCATAAAGAAGATATCATACATTACAAAAGTATGTCATACTACACTGACCTTATAGAACTATATAATTGATTAAGCATGTCTTCTTTGGCTTTCTCTACTTGGCAAAGAACAACTGCCTGCTCAACAAGAACAGAATGGCAAGTATTTCAAAAAATTATATCAATAATTAAAAATAATATGATGACTGGCATTCAAGAAAAAGAAATACTTTTGGGACATTGGCACCAAGGCTGTTAAGAACAGCTTCAACATAGCCGCGAACTTCTTGTGACATCCACCGGAGCTCTTCTTCAGGGTCAGCAGGTCTTCTAGCGATGGTATCCTAAAGGGTAGCAATTTAGAATATTTCCAAGAAACAGTCCTCACTGGGGGGGGGAAGATAAAAATCACTGGATAACTCACTAGGGAACCATCAGACATGCTATGACGCATGGGAGTCCCAGATTCAGCAATCACTTGGCCTCCTTTAGACTGGATGACACTTCTCAGCTTGTTTAGCCACTCAACCTTATCGGCCATGCTCTCAGCTTTTAGTACAACAGCACTGTGGGCTGGAAAAAAAAAACAGGGATTGTTAATCAGCATATTTGTGAGCGTGTACTTTTTTTCAAGGGAGGGTTAAAGCAAACAAAATAGAGAGGCAAGCTAAAGATACCTTTCAAGACAGTCTTATATGGGACCCTACTAGTTATTTTGAACACAAGACTAGGTCCTTTCTCAGAACTTGGTCCATTTGCCTTTTTATCCTTGGAGCTTTTTGACGAGGTTTCTTCTTCTTCAGAAACTTCTTCAATATTGCATTCCTGATTGTTACATCCAAAGATTAGGATAAATCCATATGCATTGAGAGAGAAAAACATGAAAATTAGCATTGATTTCAAGCTTGGTCACTTCAAAATTATTAGGGTAAAAGCAATACACTAGATGATACATTCACTTGTCCCATCAAGGATTTCAGAGCTTGTACCGGTAGGACAACCTGAGAATTTGCATCACAGAACTTCTAGTTTTAACTTGATATATTAGAAACAAATACCACCTGATGTCCACAGGAGTTGTTTTTCTATCTTATTTACAAAACTTGCTTTTCCATCACTTGCTAAAATTCCTCTCTATCTCCCTCTCTGTTTTTTCTAGTCCGATTTTCACCTCTCAGAAATCCTACATTTTATCAAAGTTTTGCTCTTCTGTAGGACATGCCTGTAAATTTTCTATTTTGTTACTTTTTCAAGTCAAATGAATCCATATTTTAACCTGGCAAATTAAATTATTACAGCTACATTAATTTTCTTTCAAACTTTATTTTGAGAAAACCCTTTCATAGTTACTTATGTAGGTTTGATTGATTACAACTGTGCTCAGATCTTCGTCAAACTTTATATTATACAAAAACCAATCACTTTGACATTAGAAATAGATTCCCATGTCATGCCCAGCTTTTCATATTTGAAACAAAATTGCAAAGAACTGAAGGTTATGATGTTCATGGCTGTAACTATTTACACATTTCTGGGAATATCTTGTGTCATCCAAGTTTCTTAAACAAATTAGGATGTGACAAGAGAGGACTGCCAATTCTCACTTAGCATCATCCTAATATCTAATTTTTACATGTATGGATCCCACATATCAATTTTAGGTTCAGCTACTTCAATAACAGAAAATACTCAGCATTATGTTTTATGCCCTTTTATTATCAATTGAAATTCCCCTTTCCTGTTGAGGTCCCTACCTCCAAAGTAATAACACCACGGAAGTGTCTTTCTTCTTGCTTTTTGGTGTAACCAAGCTGCAACAAAAGTTAAATAATATAAGCCCTGCCGGCAAAGAAAGTACACTAACAAATAAAAGAGTGGTAGTGGTAGAAAAACAAATGATCAAATTCAAGTATTAATGAAGGGGGCCATAAACATTATCCAAGACCCAATTCCTGAACGGGTGACAACATTTACCAAAGGCACCAAATAATAATTGAAACATTCTAACGGCTTCACTGCACAATGTAAGAGATGAGAATACACCATACAATAACCTCTTGAAACTAGATAACATTTTTAAATAACATTTTAAGCATCAAGTTCATCTCAAGCATACTTCTCAAGCTTGACATGACGCTCCTAAATAACAGGTACATGACTACACTTAAATCGAATTTGCCAAATTTAGAGTTAGAGAGTGAAGGCAGTGCCCTCTTTGGTAAAGGATCATGTCAACTGCAGAGAACAGAAAATTAAATATCATACACTCACTTTAAGCTGGCCAAAACACTATACACTAACCTTGCCACTTTTTTCATTCAATACAAACCAGCGCTTACTCCAGCCATTAGTTTTTCCACTTTTCTTCAACAAAAACCCTGCATTTCCAGAGTAATATCAATGTCAAGCAAAAAAATTAAGAGCATACAGAAGTACTTCTACAACGATCAGGCACCAATTTTCTTTTCCTTATCGGTTATCTAGTGTCAGTCTTTGGAACCAAAGATGCAGATACAATCAACGACAGAAAGCACAGAACATAGTCAGCCACTAACAAAACAAATAAAAAGCTGCAAATTCATCACCCCTACCCCAACCAAAAAGAAAAACTAAGAGAAAAGAAAAGAAAAGGGAACTAAATTTGTTAAAAATAGTATTCCCTCCCCCTTTTAGGACAAAATATCATTTTCAGGATGTTCCAGAATACAGGTCCGCTGTGATTTGTAAAGGACTATTACAGTAGACTTCATACACATGTTACGCAAACTATATACATGCATGCAAACTCAAGCATGTTACTGATCCAATAATAGAATAAAAGGATTGATTTTAATATTGTTTAGACAAGACAATCAGTATGAAAAAGTTAGTGTACAAACCTGCTGTTATCTCACCACCAGGCCCAGCAGTTTTCAAGGCAGATCCCTCTTGTGCATCTGTATCCTGCTGATTGGATTTATCTTTCATTGATTTCAAGCTTCCTCCGGATTGTTGAACACCTGTTTGAGGGCTAGTTGCCTAAGAGATACATTGAAGATAGTTAGCATATGTAATGAGAAAAAATCATAAAGGCTTTTCTGTTTGAGGTGTGTATAGATGCAACACCAACTAAATTTCAAGAAAGTAAATAACTCACCCTATTTAAAACAGATTGCTCTGCATCAACCGCCTTTTTTGAAGATTTGTTCTTTAGCTCATCCTCACGGCGCTGCCTATCCATTCTGGTTAAGAATTATGCAGTGAAGGATTAGATAGACAGAAAATCCATAGAAACAGCTACATATCAACAAAAGCACACTTTAACAACCAAAACAATAGATCACTTGGGAAGAACAGTGCATTCACACAAATTATGAAAAACGTTTTTATATAAAACCTACTCTCACATGTCAACATAAAGCTTCGATTGAGCATATAAAGAGCTTCCATTGCCAATGTAATTTATTCTCTTTCCTATAATTCTTTACATGCTGACAAGCATTTGATAAACCATGGAAATTTCAATGTGTGATATAATGATTCCTTCTTGCTGGAGAAAATTCATCCCCTTAAAAAAATTTAATCTGATTAATCAATAATCAAATATGGTCTATTTTTCCATTCTTCCAATTGGATTAGAGAGGCAGGTTTGATCAGTCTAGTTGACACATCATATCAGTAACAAATACAATGAGTTATTAAATAACCTACAATCAATGACACGGAAAGGCATCAAGTTTTAAAACAACCTTAAATGACAAACAATTTAAAGTTTCACATTGCAGCGACTACTTATATTAAAACAAACAAACATAAGCCAATCATTTTCCATACATTATAATTAAAAACTTAACAACAAAAGACAAAATACAGATGCCAGAACAGGCATAAACCATTATATACTTACCTATCAGGGTTAAACTTTCAAGCACCTCTTTTGCTAACAATTACAATAATAATTAGATTTTTTTTTTTATCTACATTCAACTTTTAAAGCATACCGCCGCTGCACCAATCGGATGAAGTGTTGAGGTGGAACAAATGCACGCTCCATATCAACTAGGGCAACAACCATTTTCTTAGCTTCATTTTTAAACCCATCAAGTGCAGTGCTTGCAATGGCAACAACCTGTTTGATAAAAGTTTAAAACCAACATCCAAAATTCTAGACAGTGAAATATCTTACAGAAAGTATACAAAAACAGCAGCAAGGCTGCAGTACCTCTCTCTTGAAAGGAGGATACCTTCCAAGACCAGGAGTAGCATTTGCAGCAGAAGATACTATATCCACCAGTACACGATGCACCTATTATGCAGCCACCCAAATAAAAATCAAGTGAACGTAATTTAATAGGTAGCAGGAAAAACTATACACACCCATTGAAAAACAGGTTTGGATCAAGCAATACCAGCAAAAGAACAAATTAAATCATCAAAATTTAAAATTCTTTTCTTCCCTAGAAAAGTTTTGCCTAGAATATGGGCACTGCAGAATATTAAATCGAAAAGGAAAAAAGATGGCATTGATAAGGAAAGAAATTATAGTGAAAAGGTCAGAGATCGATAAATGCATGCAATTTATAAAGTAACATACAGTGCATGTCAACAATTTTACTTGGGGATAAAATTTGAAAAACATTATGATGACTCAAATTGTTTATGCCTAGTTTCTGTGATCTGATGCATTCAGATTGGTTATCCAGAATATGATGATACAGCAAACTGCAAAGAGGAAACAGGTGGTATCCATATATTATCAAAAGATGAAAGATATCAGCATTACCAAAAGAGTCGCAGCTGTGGCTGAAACACCACAGCTACAGGCAGACCCATAAGAGCACACATGTTAATACTTTATAATAGCAACTTCCCCCTTCTTTTGATTGTTGGATTGAAAATGTTATGATTTCAAGTAAAACACTTTGTTTCATTGAAAGGAAACCATAGATGAAATATAAGCAAAGGAGCACACAAAATCTGTACCTCATCAACACATAGTTTCGAGGGTTCCTTTGCCAGCTCAAGGACACCTTTTATTAAGGACCTTAACCCCTTCTCTGGAGATATAAGATATGGTTGATAACCATCGGCTTCTAGGACAATCTGATATCAAGGAGATACTTTTAGAGCACCTCGAAACATTCGTAATAAGGGAGAGATACAAAATCAATTTAGAAGATAAGTATTACCCGTTTGACATTGTTTATGTCAAAATGCCTATCTAAAGGTAGCTGCTTGATTCTGTTGGGAAAACTACCCTCAAAACTTGCAACAACTTTCCAACCATTACCCTGTAAATAAGCTGGGTTAATGAAACTATAGTGATTGTACAGCAGAACATGGTTTTTGAAACCCTAACAACAAAGAAAATCAATATAAGTTGAATGCCAATTATGGTCCTCCTACTCTAAAGAAGTGTGAGACAATTTACTGCAGGAACAGTCATGCTCTCGAAATGAACTGGTTGTCAAATTGATATATAACATTCACCCCCTGGAATCAAGCAGTGTAGAATTATTCTTGGTTTATAAGAAAGATACCGCAAGTCAATATTTACAGAACATATATCCTTAGCTAAATTCATAAACTTTCATTTCTATGAAGTCCCTATTCACATTCCATAGCCACATGGGTTCAAATTCTTTTAACACAAGCCCTGGAGGTTTAGGGACAACATCCATCAGGCTGCAAACACTACACTAATGATTAATCTTGCAAATTTCAGACATTTCCTTCTAACTTCGAAGAATTCCTGACATTTGAGATTTTATAATTTTCTAGCACATATAATTCCATATCGTTAAATTATTGCATCCAAGTATCAAATGGTATCTGCCATAGAAACAGCGACAGTGTAGATGACAGAAGCAAACCATGACAATATAACAGCAATTCAGAAGCCCTTCTCTTTTCATAAAAACTATAATCTCAAGTCATGTAAATATCTGGAGTGTAATCTCATTAGTTTCTCTTTCAGGTAGAAATGAAAACGATGCATACGATGCTACAAAAAGAAACAACTCACTTCACCACCCATAAGATGCAGAAGAAATTTGTCCTCAAACTCACGGCAGAGCTCCAAAGCTAAAGCTCTTGTACCTTCAGAAGAACTAACCATTTGCTCCCCAAGCCCCACCAATTCATCCTGAACTATTTGAGATTTCCCCTGAAGCCTGTGGTTTTGTCAGCATATAAACAGCATTAAGGCCTAATGGACAAAGAGTGTCATATTACAGGAGAATCCCAGACGTAATATCCAGCAATTATCTGTCAGTAGATAATAATTTCCTAATTCTTGTCCAAGAGGGAAAATGACAATAAAAAGGAAGCAACGCCAAGACAGCAGAAAATATTTACAAGAGTTTTGAAAAAACACACAAGTTAATAGAAACAATGATCAAGCAGCAGCAAGAGAAAAGGAGCAATACCCAGAAAGGAGACTGGGAAGCCTGAGTTTCATGCGATTACGGATCTGACCAGCAAGGGCATCCACTAGAGCAATTCTCCCAAGCTTGCTTTGTGGGGCTCCAGTCAATATGGATTTTAGACTTTCACTTTCAGCTCGCCAAGCAGTTTCCAAAGAGTTCTCAGGTGCACTTCCTGATTGGGCAGAAGCTATGGAAACAGATTGACCAATCAGAGCAACCCATGGAATATCAGATGTTTTTGGTGGTCCCTGATTCAAAAGAAGAGCTTGAACAGCTGCAATAGCTTTTGACTCTGTAGCTGCTTGATCAATTTTACTAATAACACCAACTGTTCTGGTACCTATAATGCAGCACAACCCATACTTAAGCTATGTTTTAAAAAACTTAGCATTACAAATAATTTCAACTAAAAGATAGGATGCAAGCTTAAGAATGACTCACTCTCTGCATCATATTCCTTTGCGATTCTGAGGGCTCTAGAAGAAGAAATTTCTGGCGCCTGAATAGCAGGTATTACAACTAGCAGAATAGCATCATTGTGCTGAACATATTCACTGATCTGGGGGGGCAAAAAATACAAGCTATTGAAATACCTTCCAACTGCATTGATTTAGAAAAGATGGGAAAGATAACAAAGACTTGTCAAACTACGGCATCTTTTATTTAATAAGCATAAAACTTCATTAAAGAGCACCAAGAGTTGCAACCCATACAAAATAAGAGTATCACGAGCTGCAACCCACAAAAACAATAACAATATTAGTATTGAAAAAATCCATTCCCAACAGAGAAAATTTAGACGATGTATAGCAGAATGAGCACCAAAATATTGCTTAACCTTTGAAGTACAGCATCTTATAAACGGAAATGATCAGCTTCCTGATTTTCTCAGAGAATAGTGTTTTCCATCTGGGCTCTAGGCCTCCAGCTAAAAATAAAAAAATCACACATGTACCTACTGCAAAAATTTGCAACCTAAAACAAGATAACACCACTCACCATTGAGTCATCTACGATTCTTTGATCCACCCCAGGCAAGTCAATCAATTTCAATGGTGGAGCTGAAAATATCAATGAAAGAAATTAATAAAAAAAAATGCAAGGAAAGTGCACATATATTATCTGTCAACAAGGGTGAATGTTGACCTTATGTCTTTGCATTAATAATCTGTACTAGAACCTCATCAATTCAAGATAGGCCAAGCCATCTCTTAACTGAATACAATTTGCTAGAAATCAAAGGAAATGCCATATATGAATTAAATAACATCATTTTACTACCATTTCCTACAAAATCTGTGCAGAAAATCATTAATAGAGGAGCCAACCTGCACTGGTACGAAGTTTCAGATAAATTTCATCACGACTCCTGCCTGAAGAACCTTTACTTAACCTTTCCTGTAGAGAATGCCGGAGCGCACCTATCATGCACCCATATACAGAAACCAACAATAATCAGGGACATTCAATGACAATTCTAAACAAGCAGATGCAACATTGGATGCATGCTCCGATGACATTTAAACCCAGCATCGATTGGCCAACAAAAAGCAATCTCAGGACTTACTCGCAGAAACCTGTTGATTTTTGCTGTCAATTTGCAGAATAATCGATTTACTGTTTACAGAACTATCCCTAGTTAACCCAATACTTATCGGAGCCCGAGTAGCACCATTTTCACCAGTTGGCTGCGAAAAAAATAATGTTATCAGCGGTGAATAAACATCCGAATCATCAACATCACAACGCAAATACAGTCTTACCAAAACAGGATGTCCGATTAAACTATTCAAAACAGCAGATTTTCCGGCGCCCTGTTCCAAAATACTTCTCGTTAGCAATAAAGGCTTCAAAATTCTCAATATTCAAGCGTTCTTTCGGATTTTTAAATTCACAGGCATTGTTTCTTAATTGGAATCCAAACACGGCCTTAAGTGAACAAACATAAAAGACAAACAGATCCAAACGATCTAAGGAACTTACGACATTGCCGAGAGCAACGACATTAAGGAAAGTGGAGGAGCGTCGAGAAGACGACGTTGTTTCATCTATATCTTCATCGGCGAGCAAAGCAGATGCTTGCCTCATAGATTCCGATAGCTGAGCCAATTCATCGATCGCCTCCATAACTAATTGCAGAGATTTTTAACAGATTTCTAAATAACGAGGAGACAAAAGATAATTTGTAGAGATCTCGAGAAACCCTAAGATTGGATCTGGATAGTGAGATTTGATTTGATTCAAAAAACTGGGGATGAAACAAAAATATAATTATTATTATAATTATTAGAAATTTGAAAGGGACGGTGCGTTTGTGTTTGCCTTTTCTCTTTTTCTTCCCGGATGTGTGATTAATGAATTGAATTTGAAATTAAAATCAGGAGCAATCCGTGTCGTGGCAACGATCGTGATGTAACTTTAGCAGAATTGCAGAATGGTCCTCCAATTTTGTGTTTTTTTATCTCGATACTTGGAATTAGGAACCAAGGAGTTGAGTGGAGACCATATATATTTAACCTTGTTAGATTTGATCGACTTAGGGTATAAACTCTTAATTTGATCAATCAAATCAAAATCATATTAATTTAAAAGAGTTTTTAGTTTTATTTTAAAAAATATTATTTTAAATTAATTTAAATTAACTCGCTCAATTCATGATCCAAACCTTAATTCGAGATATGAGTCAAGCCTTTTTTAGTAGCTATAGTAAAGAATCAAAACCATGTAATTAAAAGTTATATTTGATTGGGCAGTTCAACCTGTTTTTTCTTTAAACTTAATTTTTTTTCTTGATTATAGTTGTTTTTTTCATATTGTTTTGATGTGTAGATATCAAAATAAATTTTAAAAAATAAAAATATTTATTATTTTAATATATTTTCAAGTGAAAAATATTTTAAAAAGCAATTGTTACCTCTCTCTTAAATACGTCATAGATCATATTTGATTTGACATGTCGATTATAAAAAAAAACTAACTTGGGTTATATTTTACTCTAATTCAAATGACCTCATTGCAACCGTGTTCAAGGTAACCTCAATTAGGTCCCCAATCTATATTTCTAACCAATTACATCAATTGTAATGTTGTTAAAATCACGAGTTGACCCATAAAATTGTATGATTTTACTAGTAAACTCCATAAACCTTGCAAATTTGAGTAAAAAAAATGGAAAACACTGAATCGCAAGTTGACTCGCCAAACTCGGATAACTCATAAAATCAGTGAACTTATACTGATTTTACGAGTTAACTGTTGAATAACTTACATTAATTAGCTTTCTCAGTTTCTTTGTAAAGTGTATGATTTTGTATTGAGTTTAATTACAAGATAAAGTCTTTATATCCACAGTCAAATAGATTCGTGTGCCCTCACAAACTTATTAGAGTTCAATTTCAGGAGCCATGTATTTGCTGCATGGAATCATCAAATTAGATTGATAGTAATTCAAGCCATGACTGCTAAAAATCTGTTGTAAATTAAGTTATTTAAGGTGTTTAATTTTTTTTCTATGATGTTATGATTTTTATATCAAAATATTTTACTTATAATTTTATAAATAGATTTTACTATCCAAGTTTATATTATATTTTCGTGTTGTGCCAAAAAAATAATTTAAAAACCTTGATCCTAACGTCGTTTATTGTGTGAAGGAATTAGGATGATATATTGTGGTACAAACATGATTGCAACTCATGTTAACAAGTCAATTATATGGCGTTGCATAATGGTGACACGTGTCGGGTGGGGGCCAAATTGAATGAGACTAATTACATTGCAATTTTGAAATTTAGGTATAGAAAATTGAATTTCAAACTCTTGTAATTTTACATATTTGTTTTTTAAAAAACATTACATAAAAATATCAAATTATTTTTTAAAAGTTTTGATGTATTAATATTAAGAAAATCATTTTAATATGTTTTCAATTAAAAATAATTTTTAAAAAACATCTTGCATCAAAATACCAAATACATGCATTAATAGTTTAGAAGTGATAATTTTTATTTGTAAATACATTTTAAAAATATACTTTACTTGAAAAAACATTAAATTAATAATTTTGACGTGTTAATGTTAAAAATAATTTATTTTTTTTGATAATTTTCAAATAAAAAACACTTTACACTATAACATCAAGCACACTAACTTCATTTTCAAAATCATGGTTTCCAATATGAACAATCATCTTTTTATATATTTTTCGAGTTGACTCATCAAGCCAAACCGAGTTTAACAATGTCAGGACAATGGCCTTGCCACACATCTCAGAATACAAATCTTATTATTCTAAGAGAAACAACTTTCCTTAGACTGCTTCACAGTGTTCCATTGCAGTAAAATCCATTCCTTGCAGAGAATCCTATCACCTATATTGTTTCTTACCTCCCAATAATTCCCTCGGCTAGGCAATGACAAGGGAAAGTTCAAAGCTCCATAAGAACTGAGTCCTTACAGGCAGGAAATACACACAATCAAGTAGCTTGCTAGCCTACTTGTGGGGTTTAATATGCGGGTAAAGCCCCAGTACATGCTCTGGTGTGAAGTCATGGCGAGTCAAGATTCCGACAATAGGAGGCCTCTGCAAAATAGAGAAATTTGAGCAAATCTTTGCAGGAGAAGTTGCATATATTCTAGACAAACCATTAGTAACAAGAAAGGATAAATGCAAATCTGAAACGAAATTCTAAGTGTTGATATGCACATTAACATGTATATGAACATTGGGAGAGAGTCTTACCCCTGGTGTCTTCGGCACCACACACAAGTGTCGAAGGCCAAGTTGGCGAAAGAGAACGGCAGCTTTAGCTAGAGACATTGTTTCAACCACAGTGTATGGAGATGTGTTAGCAATAGGATGGAGATCAATATACATCTCCATCTCCTCCTCTGTGATCTCCAAATCTTCTAACTTCACCCCTTTCCCCGAGCCCGCCTTTGCAAAGTCTTGCGCCTTGAAAGTTCTCGCAATTTCTGATCCTGTCTTTACTCTCTGCTTTGTAAATTTCTTTCCTTTAAGCAACACAAGCAGATGAGTCCTCAAGACAAGCCCACATAATTCTGGATCATCTGAATAAGGCGGCTCGTCAATCACAGGGAATCCATTATGCCTTGTTACTCTCAGGACATGTAATATGTTCCCTATTTTTTCAACCCCGGAAAATGAAACTAATGGACCGGTAACAACATCACTTGCACTAAGGTGTTTCATGTATGGTTCTGCATGGGATTCCATATAAGGCAATCCTTTAAGTTTCACAATTTGATCATAAACACCCTTATTGAAAATATCAGCCACAGATTTTGAAATGAGGAGCACTAGCATCATTAGTGGAAGCATAAGCAGATCGTTAGTAAGTTCAAGAAGTATAACACAGAGAGAAACTGTCATTCTCATGGTGCCACCAAGGAAGGAGGCAGCTCCAAGAAGGGCAAAGAGACTCACATCGAGATTAGATACGAGAGCGAGTAGTTTTCCAACAAAACGACCATAAGAGGCCCCAGCAAGAATGACTGGGATGAAGAGCCCAGAGGGAATAGCAATGCCATAAGTAACAATGCCAAGGCAGAAAATAGCAACGAAGAAAACCAGAAGGGTGGAGATGTGAAATTCCTTTTCACTGCCAGAAGTGAATAAGTTGCGGATGGCATCATCACTGGTGTTGAAAAAAAGGGAAGCAAGATCATTATAGTGGTTTGGTGGACACTGGAAATTCTTGAAGTTTCCAGAGCGACTTTCAGTGGGGCATTGCTCAGCCAGGTCAGGGGGACAGGGAATGCACTGTGAAAGCCATGGGAGGCCGTAGGAGCAACAGGAGGTCAAAAGCGAAATGACAATAACAAGCAGGATCTTAAACGAAGGACCTCTCCTGTAATTTGTTCAAACCATCAGCACCAACAAAAATATAAAAATAATAACAGGATTAGTCCTTTTTGAAAAGGTAGATGTGATTAAAAATATACTTTTCCAAGTTTCGTTTTAACTGTTCAAAAGCAGTATGGATGATAAATATAAAGCATAACTATGCACAAGCAGTATGGATGAAGCACAAGCAGTATGGATGAATAAAAATATTTTTTTCCAAGTTTCGTTTTAACTGTTCAAAAGCAGTATGGATGATAAATATAAAGCATAACTATGCACAAACAAAATGGCAATAAAGATTAACAGTAAATAATATGAAGAGATTGCTGGTGCATACTCATTGATGATGCTGTAAGTGCGAAGGACCTTGTCAACACAATAGTTGTAAAAGCTTCCAAAAACGCCTCCTATCACTCCAAGGAACATAACTGCTAGTAGATCTGGGAGACTGTAAGTAACTTTTGTGGAATTTACATCAAACATGATCAGACCTCCTTGTCCAAAGAGCCCACATTTTCCAGTTCGGCAAAATTCTATGAGACTTCTCAATACAACCGCTACTACAGCTGTTGTAAAGAATGTTCTCCAAAGAAGGGCACTCCTCCACCTGAATGATACAAGAAAACAATACATTTCACCTCTTTGTAGTATATGGAAGAAAAGAACACTCAAAAGTGGAAGTTGAAAAAACAAAACACTCCAATAGCATCTAATCATGAAAAGCAAGGGTTACAGAAATAAGGTCACTTGTAACTGTGAAAGAAAATTGTCTGCAACCAGTTGAATGCTAAACGAGTTCTCTGAGGTTTTACAAAACATCAAGTTTGTCAATCAAATGAATGGATATATGAGAGTAATTTTTCCATGTACATTGGAATCATAGAAGAACACGCACCAATACAAATAAAGATAAGAAATTAAAACGAAGCTACCATACCAATTCAAGGATGGAGGATTGGGGAGAAAGAGAGGATGATAGAAGAACAAGGGAGGTACCAGGAAGCAGCTTCTTCAAGGGCAAATAAGACCCCACCAACAGGAGCACGGAAGGCAGCTGCTACACCAGCAGCAGCACCACATGTAATCAAATCTCGCCGGTCTCGATCATTTTTGAAGTATCTCAGCCATTTCCATGTCAAATGATACTTTCGAGAACCTCCCTGTCCAAGAAAGGAGGCTATGCAAGCACCAGTATGTACCATGGGTCCTTCTTTGCCAACAACAAATCCAGCCGCAACTCCAAATATGGACCCAAATATCTGAGAAGTTCAAATTAAATATAAAAATGTAAATAACCAACAGTTTAGAGATTCCCTAACCACCCCAAAAACTAGATTGCCCCCATTCATGTCAGTGATGAATTAGCAAATCATGATGAACTAAAAACAGAAGTAAGGAAAGACCGTCAACAGCAGAAGGCAGGAAAATTATTTGCATTAGATATCATAATTTCTAGCTTATCCACAGCAACGAAAGAAAATAAATAATAAAGGAAATACTCAACATAAAAACTATTTGAAGCAAAAGGTTCTCAGATTAAGAGACACTAACAGAACTCTTCTCTTCGTTTAGCCTTTGCTTGTGTTCTGATGAAAGGGTCAATGGGAAGAACTAATGCAAATAAACTGTGACTTCTAGTTTCACGCCATGTATTCTGACAAGGCAGCGTCTTCACATCCAACCTCCTCAAACATGTAAATAAAATCAATGAGGAAGGCAATATTTCTTTAATTGGGGTTCAAGGAGACATATACTGGCTAGTCACCAAAATATTCATTTGCATGCAGAAAATAAATGGATTTCTTTGTTAACTGCATGTTTTGTAATGCCACAAAACAATGTTCAAGTTGTTGCATGTAACATAACTCAAATGATCTGTTCTGCTAGTGGCTAGAAAATGCAGAAGATTGGCAAGCTTCCCATTTAAAATAGTTGAATGAATAGCTTGGACCCGTACAAAAATGCTCGGTTTGGAGGCTAGCCAATGAAATATTAGAATGATTTGACTAATATTGATGCATGTCAAGTAAAAGGCAGATCATAATATTTGGATTTATCTATAATCTGTTGGAAACATGAGAAATGGACCTGGCCTTTATGTCTTTGTTATCATCCCTTAACTGAGAGGTGACTTGATGCTTTGTTTGCAGGCAAGTTCCTAACCTTTCCGCCTTTTCTTTATCTTTGGACATCACTTGCTATTAAACAACTATTGTCCAACTTCATGAACTACTTACAGCTTCTTTGTTATTTTGTTTCCAATTGTGTTTGAGTTCGTTAACCTTGAAAAAACATTAAATTGATTTTTTTTAGCGTTCTCCGATGATTTTGATGTGCTGATATCAAAAATAAAAAAAAGATCTGAAAAAAGAAATTATTTTGATGCATTTCCAAGCAAAAGACATTTTGAAAAAGCAACCTACACCACAATACCAAACACGCACTAAGAAGAGTCTTGAAATTTGCAATAAGAGGCCAAAAAAAAACTAGCAATGCTAAGGACTTAAATAAATTGTATAATTAGAGGAAACAACTTGTAAAACATTCAGACAACCACTTAATTCAAATAATTGTATAGAGGGAACCAATATAACTTATGAAGTTGGTGGGTGAGAGAGACAAAGAGTTGCAGATAGTTTGTTATTCACCTTTACAAAGAGGGTAGCAGGTGCCAAAATAGAAGGAGCATCTACTCCATTGAGGTATGCTTTAATCTCTGGTATACCAGATCCTGCAGCTGCAGGAGCAACATAAGCACATAGGGCTGCAGCAGCAATAGCCAAAACCACATTGCAACCAGCATAAGTAACAAATGCCTGATAGTACCTGTACTGAAATAAGAATTATTCATAGCCTGTTTGATTCTAAGATAACTCACAAAAGCATGTATCATGTTTCGTGATAAAATTTACCCAAGTATCACTACTAAGATAAGACAAGTCTATAACAACTTGATTTGCAAAATAACAGAAAACTGGAGCACATATATTAACTTTGTTGTGCAACATATAAATAAAAAATGAAAAACATGTTGACATAAGTTAAAATATTAAGATAGAATCCATATCTAATTGCAAGTAAGGGTATCCCAAACATGGAAATATGTTGTTACCATGAACAAAAAATGGGGGAAATTCAACAGAACATGATCCTGAAAAGAAAAACAACAGTTCTCATGCACAAGAATCATCAAATGTTCAACAATTTCTTTGAGTAGATTCAACTTTTTGTAGCTCTCATAATTGTGGCGGTACATGCACTCAAGCCTACCTTTGTAAGGTCATTACTGCCCAATAATATATCTTGATATTTCAAGTTGATACTGATAATCAGACTTGGAGGTATATAAAGTATGGAGTGGACTTAGAAAAAAAATTAACAACCATACTCAATTTAGATTGATGGGATTCAGATGTTTATCATGATTGATAAATTTTTAAAAATGCAAGCTCAACAACTAGGATAGGTTATCACAAAAATAGAAGGGGGGGAAATTGTTATCTTTGTAGAATTGTGTCCTCAAAGGTACACCAAATGCTAGATATTGGGTTCCAAATGGGGGTCATGTGTTGAAATCTAGGTGTGGATTGGGTGTGGAGTGGGAAGAAGGATTGCTACCCTCTAAATGCCTAATGGATCTCCAAATGCAGCAAAAAGTTGTTCATAGTGGTATAGAATACGAACATTGTATAATCTCAAGATAATTAACTGAAAATTAGTGCACTTTCAGCCTGATGAAAAAGACACTTTAAGTAAGATTAGGCTTACTTGTCCTTAAGCATGAAATTGTTTGTCACCAGAAGTTTGAAACCAGCTATATTCTCAACAGCAAGGTTATTGAAAAAGCCGACAAGCCCTGTACCTAACCCAATAAGGAGAGCAAGTGTCCACTTGAGGACAACATACTGAAATATCTCAGCCTTCTTTCGAGACCTCCAGTCCTGTTTAAAAAGTTCATTCTCAACAATCCTGCAAAAATACATAGACACAAGTGTCAGAATGCAGTAGCAATCGAGCATTACTTCCAGCATCAAATGGCGTACTGCTTAGAACTTTTAACAATCTATTTAAGACTAAATTGTTAAGAGTATTTCTGAGATAGTCTCTTCCCCCCTTCAATTTTAACAGCTCGATTCTCTAAGACCAATTACAGCCTGAGTACACTCACTGAACGGTAAGAAACACAAGATCACGGTCGTCATCCTCTATCACTACTTGTAACTAGTCAACCTTTACTTGCCTAATGGAAAGAGTTTAAGAAATGCTTCTTATTGAAACTAACTCCACATTTAATTTAGTTCTCAACAGCTACAAATATGTTACCAAACAACGCAACCACATCTTGACTCACTCGAGAGCGATCTTATTTGCTCTAAAGCCCAATGCAAGCAAAAATATGTTCAGAATTAAATTTCCCTTTTCTCCTATTCTGTCCTTGCCCACAAAAAAAAAACATGGAACACAATATACAAAAGTTCCTTCCTTTCTGTCATTTTCCTTCAATTTCTAGCTATCCAGAACGAGAACAGGAAAATTGATGTGACAGGAACGGTTAAAACAGTAAATGAAGAAGCCATCAATACCATCTCTACTAAACCAATTCAACCTCTCATATAACAGCAACAGATCAAAGCATTCTCTAGTGATCCACCATAAAATCAACCACACCAGGTGATAATTGATAAATAAGAAAATTGGTAAACAAATTTAAACTAAAAGGGTAACATTGACATTGGAGATTAGCATAACAAGAACAAAAAAGACAAAAACTTTAGCAGAAAGAGAGGGAGGGGGAGAGAGAATAGGAATATTGAGACCTACTCGTAATCAAGGCTTTCAATGGGGCAGGTATTAGCACCAACAATGGCAATCTGTGAAGTATTGTTCTTTCTATTCCTAAGAAGAAATGGTTCTGTCAACATTGACACACCATGTTCCTTATTATCATCTATCTCTAAATCATTCTCGTCTCTACAACTACAATCCTCCATTTTCTCCCCCCTTGTCCTCCTCTCCGTCAAAGCTTTTGTCTTTGTATTTGCACGTCAATTATATACAGCCATCTAAACATGGGCCAGCAGTAAATTTGTTTCCTTATAAGCTAGATTTTCAAGCTCAAATTATGAGCACCAAGACCAAACCACCCCTTTCTCTTTTCTGAACAGATGAAAGGAAAGCTTTAGCTGTCTGGACGTCTTAATTATGTTTAGATGGAGGGCGGCGGACGGTTATTGAGTGACACGGACGTATTTTTTGCCGTGTGATTTCCTCCTTTCGCGTCAACTTCGTAAAATCCTGCCCATATATTATAATATATTGTGATTATACCCGCCTTCACGTATCATTGTGGTGACACGCCAATCTTATCTTTTATTCAGAGCAAATTATTATCATGTGCAGATGATCTTATACCAGCTGTGTTTTGTATGATGCTGAAATAACAAGGAAGTAATATATTCTTTATTTTTTAAAATTTATATTTTATACCAGCATAATATTATAATAGTTTAAAAATATCAAAAAAATAATAACTTGAGTTAATATACTTTTAAAATGGAAAAACAAACATAATCTTAGATACTCTTTGGCATTATATTTCAAAATTTCTTAAAAAAATTGAATTATTTATTTATTTTTTATTTTAAACTAAAAAAAATATTATTTTTACATCATTTTTACGTGTTGATTTTAAAAATATTTTTTTTAAAAATAAAATATTATTTTGATATATTTTTAAATAAATAAATATTTTAAAAAGTAATATCAACTACAATATAGAAATAAAATGAGAATGGTATAATTGGATAGATTTAGTAAATCAATTTATAAGCAGGTAAAAACTAGTTTTGATTTTTATTTTTTAAAAAAAGTAATGTTTTAATTCTTCTTAAAATAATCTTAATTAATTCGGCTCAATACACTTAACCTTTGACCACGAGCTTTGGTCAAGTCATAAGCTGAGCTTGTTTTAGTAGATTTTTTTCATTGGTAGATGCTCAATAATTGCTCCTCATTATGCGCTGGGGTAACATATTTTATAGTGGAAAAACTTTAGATCACGTGGGGTTGATACAGGGGGTGTTTGGAAGTGTTTATCAGAAATATTTGGGGAAAAAAATGAATTTTTATTATTTATTTTAAATGAATTTTTTGGATGTTTTTAGATTATTTTAATGTACTGATGTCAAAAATAATTTTTAAAAATAAAAAAAAAAATCTTTTTAATATATTTTTAAATAAAAAACACTTTTAAAAACAACCGCAACCACACTCCCAGACATGTACAAAGATAAAAATAGTATCTTGAGATCCCAAACATGTTAAAATCGCTACACAAATCTTGAGATCAGATCGTCATTAACTTGCTACGAACCAAATCATAAGATTGGAGTGCTCTTTTTTTAAAAAAAAATAAATAAATTATGAAACCATATAATTTTCTTCCATTGGAAACACATGTTAGCAACACTTGGATTGATGAGACAACATGCATGCTAGCCATGATCCCAATCTGATCTCTGTAATCTGCTCACCTAAAGCTAGTCTCCCAGTTTAAACACATGCAAGGATGGCAAATACTTGCGACCCATGTTTCTCAGACTGATGAACTAATTCACAAGCCAGCTTAATCACCTGAGCAATCTGGTTCTCTGAACCTTTTCAAATACTTGTGATTAGCATGACTCTGATTTGAAAATATAAGTTTTCAAAAAATTATAATTTATATAACTTCTACATAATCAAGGTTTCAAGAAGGAGATCTCAGTAGAACCTGCGTAAAACTGTGAGGCGTGTTGACTTACCACATTATTTCAAAACTGTGGTTAAGAACAAAACATAGTTTCAATCCCACTACCAAACTGAATGACAAATACGGATACATGATCAACATTCAAGTTTACATTAATGTAGGTCAGGCTTTGGATGACCAATGAAATCATCTGCAAAGTTTTTTATACCAAGAAGGAGGACATTAGATTCCAACTAATTTTCATGTGGGAAGGCATGGATGCCACAAACCGTAGAAGGTCTGGCCTGGTGCTAAGTGCAGGGTGCACATTTTCTGATTTCCCATCCAAAACATCGATGAATTTTGCAATGTTTGGGAGCACGAGCTCCCTGCAATGGAGATGCAATAGGGGGACCTTTGCCAGGACACTTCCCTTCTGAATATCAACACCTTCTGGCCACCGTAACTTGTATGGTTTCCCAGAAGAAGGTTCGATATCAACTCGGGGCATTTGCTTCCATCTCCGGTGCACGAACCACCCATACTTGTAATCACCAACAATTGGAGTTCCAAGAGCTTCCGCGCAATGGACACGAAGCTGTTTATCGAAGAGACAATCAGAAATTTGTTAGATGCAAAACCATGCTCCATTCTTCGCAACACTTCAAAGAGAAAGTGGAAATAAATAGTACCAATATGGTTCTAAATGTTAATGTAAAACCACCATAGAAACAGAAAGTTGACAGGATATTGGGTTGGTTTCAATATTGTAAGCATTGACAATACGAAGTATTTGACACCGCTAAATTTCTTCCTTATGGTTTGATATTGTAGAAGCAAGTAAAATTAAGCAATGTGTATGAAAAATTAAAATGCCATACACAGGATGGATAAATTGTTATGATAATAGAAAAACAGTATTGATGAAAATCAACCAGAACATAATGATTGTTCTTTGCAGATTCATTCTTATACCTCTAGGCTCAAGGTGACAACCATACAATATTTGTAGGCGCGTCTTTATGCCACGTAACATCTGCTAACAGCTATCATGTGCAAACATGGCATGGATTGCATCCTGACTAGCGTGCTTTTGTGCTACCAGAACTGAACAGCTTAACAAACTTAGTGGCCAATACATTATGCCTTTTCTACAACTTTTGAGTTTAATAACCAAAATGCTATTCTGTTTGGTCTTTTGTTCCCATGTTGGCATCATGATAAGGGTAGTCCTCGTCATCCCATATCCCTTCCCTGGTGAAGATGGAGTTTCATCACCTTGTTATCAACCCTTAGAGTAAAGATTTGAGTTTGAGATTATCCAATTCAATTTGCCACTTTTGGAGATTAAGATAAAACCATGCCACCTTTAGATTTGTACTCATCCTACACCCATGACTTGAACAAAGAGTATAAGAAGTTTTTCTCAATTTGTGAGTACTCAAGTAAGAGGCTTACCTGATGTTTTCGACTTGTAAGTGGACACAATTCAATCCATGAGCATCCATTTATTGTAGGACCTAAGACTCGATATTCAGTTACAGCCTCTTGGGACGGTTCCAACCTTGAATGCTGGGCCAAAACAACTCTCTCTGTCTTCCCATCATCAAGAAGCACCTACAATCAGTAGCAACAGGTACACAATAGCAAGGTCAAGTACTTGCTGTCTCATTAGATTCCATCTGCAGTGATTATGCATACGTGTGTGTGCAAAAACACAGAAAACACACACACACAGAGAGAGAGAGAGAGAGAGAGAGAACCTTTGAAAGGCGTGCACTAATTAAGCCTTCCTTGTCCTTTGGAGAGCCTATGACCAATGCCCAGTACCGTTGATATGTTGCCTTGCATGCATCATTCCATGCCTAGAATTTCCGAAAGCATATCATCGCAAAGAAAAAGGAGTATGTTGTGTAAGTAAGTAGCATTCACTGCGCTCATGCTGTATGAACATAATAAGTACCTGACACTTGGATTGTGCTCTATTTATGTAACTAAATAACGACTGGAGATGAGCTATACTTTCTTTTGTTCGGCCCATTAAGAGAAGGCCACTGCTCTCTCTGTCAAGTCGGTGCACCTGATAAAAGTATGAGAAAACAATAACCACAGAAGATTTATGATGACTGCGAGTGATTCAACAACAAATCCAAGACCAGAATTAGCTTCATCATGCAATAGGCAGGGTTTAATACCGAATCCACTAAGCCCTAACCCAAGAAACCCAAGAAGATAAGGTGTCCACAATTTATCTCCTCCCAAATTGTTTCATGGATCAATAAGTCATTTCATACTGATTCTACAATGTTCAAGAAATTTAACTGCATATACTTTAATGCAGTATAGAGCAAAAACTCATGTATGCACACGAACACAGAGGCGGCAGACCACTAGCTTTCTTTTTTTATCAATCAAGTTGACAAATTTCTCTCCTGCAGCCCTTTTGTGATATACATGAGCAAGAGGGAGGGAATTCTAACTTTAAATACAGCTTACCATCCACCTTGGCACCATAAATGTACATGTGCAAAAGGTATATAGGTCCTCTAAACCTCAAGGCAGGGAGGTTAGCTACCCACTGAAAATAAAACACAACAATTCATTTGTTTAACTGTATTACTCAAAGAATTAGCCAATTTCTATTATCTTTTCATGTACAGTGTGAGATCCCTGAGCTATACATGGAATCGTATAACTCCTGATTCTTTTCATGTACAGTTGCCTAATTGTCCTTGAATTTAAGAGAATCCCTACAAAAAGTAACATGATAGACTGAAATGTAAGGTCACAGATTGAAAAAAATAAATGACTAGATGAACACAATTGTCTAGAACTAGAAGCATACCAATTTAGGACCCTCATCATAACCATAAGACAAAGCTGCAGCTGCCAATGCATCCATGCTATTGTGAATTGGCATGTTTCCCTAAAACCATTGCAATATGGAAATAAATTAACGGCAACAAAACATGCCAAGACAACCCAGAATTAAAGAAAACAGATGGATTTAAGATTCTAACCTTGACCGGAACCTTTGGCGGCTTATTTAGAACAAGGAGAGCAGAGTCCTAAAAAATCACCAATCAATAATTAAAAATAAGAGAAACGGAAACATATTTGGAAAAACACCACAATCGCAACATAACATCTTTGTATATGGGCATCGACCAAGCAAAAAGCAGCACAAGTAAAACATTCAGAAGTTTGAGCAAAATCATAAGCAGCACAAGTAAAACATTCAGAAGTTTGAGCAAAATCATAAGCAGCACAAAAAGGAACAGATATAAGATAGTAAATGGACATAAACCATGTTTGGCGCTAAACAAGTTGGCATCAGAACTACTTGTTTGCACACTAAAATAAGATGAAGAGACGGAAAAGCAGTCAAGTTAAACATGCCTTGTACTTGACAAGCCTTTGCAAATACTCTATCTCATCCGCATTTGGGTACAAAGTTCCACTAGGTATGGTATCAAACCTCTTGGAAATCGCAGTCTCAGCAACTGATACAGGAATATGAATTCTCGCCCCAACTTCCATGACATCACTTGGCTTAATCTGCACACGAGCTGTGTTGTAGTACATTACACTCACATGGAATAAAAGATTCATAAAAAAACCTTCTTTATGATCAATCTAATGCTTTGACAATCGAGCACCACGGAAATTTAAACAAACCTTTCTCATGGGTTTTCCAAGCCCTTCCTTTTCAACAGAGTCACTAGCACTGGGGCACTCTAATCGAACCTAAAGTAAGGCAATACATCAAAATATCCCAACAAAGAAAATCAGAAGGAAATGCAAACGTTAAAAAGAAATGCTCACAAGGGACTTGTTAAAATGAGACTGAATGACAGAATCATGGATTTCATCGAAATAATATTTGACCCAGCTGATTGCAGTGACATGAGAAGCATTAAGAGAATTCTTTCCAGGTAAAGGAAAACCAGGAAACGGAGGCAAGGACAGGAGCTGACGAGGTTTTGGCCCATCTTTTGGAGAACCCAGTTTGGCTACATTATTGGCCGTCACTCTGACAACTTGAGGCGCAATTCGTGAATACAGCCTCACCCCAGATGACACCAACACTCTCTGTCTCCACATTCCTTTTTTCCTTCTCCTTCTACTACTTTGTATGGAATTTAAGCCCCAGAGAGAATGAGCATGATTTCCCATTTCCCATTTTTTTTCTTCCGTAAAGAATCAGACTTTGTATAGCATTGAAGGAGATAATTATATAAGAGGATCTGTCAAACCCTAAAAAAGAAATTTTGACTCTGTAAAGGACATGGTTTTCCTCTATCAGTTCAATGGTAGGGAAGGAGACGTGGACAGTGGTTTAAAAACAAGAAATAAAGAAAATGTTTTAAGAAAAAAAAAATCTTAACTTTTTTAAATTAAAGACACCATGTGTTTTTATTAGGTGCTCAATCAAAAAGATTCAAGAATCTTCAGCCGTTAGAAAATTTCGAAGTATTTAAGGAATAAAAAAAATATAAATTAAGATTCTAAAAATGCTTAAAGAAATATGAATTGTATTTTTTCTTGGAAAAAACACAAATTTTAAGAATAATAAAATTTATTAAGCCATTACATTACAAGAAAAGAATTCGAATTGAAATTTCTAAAGATTGGATGTTGTTGAAACTCTTTTTATTTTTATTTTAAAATTTTTAATTTTTTAAATCCTTGTAAATTTTGTTTCTTAAAGATTAAAAAAATAGATTGTTTTCATTATTTCTTTGTTTTTGTGTTTTTTTTTTAAATAATCAAACTTTGTATTTTATCAAAGATAATTTTATGTAAGAGCCCAACCCAGATTTAGAAAAGGGACAATTAAAATTGACTTTGCTACTAACACGGTTTTCTTAATTATTTAAAATTATATTTTTAATGTTTTTATAGTATATTTAAAAATACATCAAAACAATTTTAAAAAACAATGTTTAATAAAATATCTAAAACAATGTTTTTAATAATATTTTAAATATATTAAAACCTTTGAAAAATATCTAAAAAAATAAATTAAAAACATCAATTCTTAAAGAAAATGCAATGTTAAATATATTACCAAACAATTTTATGATTAATAAATAAAAAAACTCAAGACAATATTTTTGAACATATTAAAACAACAACATACTAGTTCAACTCGGGTAAATTTAGATTTACATATAAAATCTATAACTCGAGTTATGAAATTGCGATGATTTTATTGAGAGAAAATAAAAAATATATATTTATTATCACGAGTAAGAACGAATTGAAAAGGTTCTCGTGCATTTAAAAAAACACTTTCGAGGATTTATCTTAATTTCAGCATTATAATGTAGGATAATAGGCCATATTTTTATTTTATTTTCTTGATAATATTTATTTAATAATTATTTACATGACATTAGAGCTTTAATATTTCTTTGATGTGTCATCATCAGCATCCAATTTTCTACATTTAGATAAGAGTCATAACCTACTCTAATATAATCATTGCACAAGAAAGAAAATTGCATCACCAATAATCTTTCAAAGTACCTACCATCTTAAACAATATATTTTAACTTGGAATATTCAATAAATTCATGCAACACATGATTGATTGACTAGTTTAGCATAAAAGGAAACACATTTGGTAACATTTTTCAAGAAAGAATCAAATGGATTGATAAGCTGTCACTAGAAACTTGTATGTCTAGATCACCAGAATCATATATGTACAAGAACAAGTTCATCTAAGCAGCAAGAGATCAATCAATATTCAAGTGTGCCTTTCGCTTCATTATTGGAATAAATGCAGAAAAAAATATTCAATTCTGTGTTGCTGTTGCCTCTCTGAAAAGCTGCCTAATGTTGTCACCATGATGAGTGGAGAAAATTGTAATTTCCTCAATGGTCAAAAACCTCGATGCTCCATGAAAACTAACAGTACAACTTCCCCAAACCAAAACTTTTTGGAGAGCTGTGAGAGCAGCCCCACCAATGCACAGCAGCCTCACCAATGACTGATTGCACGTCTGGGAATCATTAATTTGATTGTGGTTGTAGCTTTCAGCTGTGACTGTTAGGTGTTGAGCGATACTTTAAGCTAATATCACAGCCTCTTCATGTGTTATTTGCAGAATCTACAATTCGTAGCTTTTCAAGAGCCACAACCACAACTTTCCCAAATGGACTCTAAGAATTCTATAGAAATGATTTCTTAACTCTTCCACTAACTGAAAAGGAAAATTAAAATCCCATTACCGTCGTGGTTAGGTTAAGCAAAGGAGCCAACGCACTTGGAGCGAATTTCCGAGCAAAGAGGTAACAAACAGATGTCATCTCTGAATTATAGGAACATTGCTCCCCTTTGTTCCGGATGGACTGTATAATGCCTTTTGTAATATCGATACCATCATATGTTGCTGGGTGTGGTGCAACGACTGACCAATCAACCCATGTCACAGTCCGATTCGCATTAAGTGGCCCATGGAACATGTTCAGGTAAGTAGGAATGTAATGCTCGTCAGGATAGCAAGCAGGCCTGCAATATTTCTTGAAGATGGCGTGGAACTTGGTGTCTGAAACTATATAAACAGCAAGGTTGCGTTGGATCTCAAACCATTGTGACCCTTTCCTCCATTGATACTGATGAATATAAGGAAGCATTTTGGGGTTGTAACGACCACGTGCATAGCGGGTAGGTGCATCATATGACTCAACAAAGCTGTGTTCTGAGCGAATGAGATACTTGTAGACAATAGAAAATTTGTAGATTGGGATGCAGCTCTCAGACAGGAGAACAAAACGTTCATTTGAGAAATCCAACAGGGCATTGGCTAGAAGGCGCTTCTCAGCATCAACCATTGATATTGATCCCCATTCAACATCCTGGAGAGAGGGAAAATGAATAAATTCATAAGCACGCACAAAATACAAATCATGTATGTCACTTCTATCCGATACAAAGTGCGCATGGGAGAACATAATAGCATTTGTCAAACAAATAAAGGCAATGCTCTGTTTGCAGATAACACAAAGCTAATAACGCAACAATAGTTAGTCCATAACAAACAATTAGTTTCCAGTAACTACAGGATTTCATCATAAGAAAACAACCATCAACCATAATATCTTCTTAGAAAGAATGCATCTTATTAAGCTAACCACTGTGACTGTAGAGTAAATAACTGCAGAAAGCATCCAATATCACCTTTTCATATGAATGCAAACTGGCAGACTAATCAATGCTGGCAGGTATCTGTACGGAGCAATAGCATTCATGTATGTGATAGTTGGCTGATCATGCACTTTCACGAAGAGATGCTCCATGCAAAATCCATGAAGTAATTTGATAAAGAAAATGGTATGAATGTTCATGAGTGGCCCATCCAATCTTCAAATAGATGTTTAGTGTGATCAAGATAATTTATTACGCTGTTAAATTCTTAAGATACAACAATCGGATGGCAACGGGTGAAACGGTCCAACTGAAAGGTGATCAATCATATGGTTGTTTGACTCTGACTCATGCAACACACGTGTCAAACACATTATATAAGATATTTCTTGACAGAAACGGTCCAAAGATCCACCAAGCTTCCATCTACATATTACCAAGGAAAGCAAGACAAAGTTTGCTCATATTATTCCCAGTACTAATAATCCATCAACCATCCCAAAAATAGTGAAAAATATAGCACGAGAACAATGAAAAGAAGCCTAAATGAGAAGGATGAGTATTTATACAAATCGAGCGCATGCGTAAAGAGAGAAATTGTGAAAAGTCCATCAACAAACTTTCTCAAGAAAGGACATTCACATGCAAATTCATTAGGAATCTGAACCTATCCAACTCAATTTAAAAAGATATTACATCTGCGGCATCCATATCATGGCAATGTCAAGTATATTTTCAGTAGAAATCAGAATAAGCAAGAATAAACAATTACCATAAGCTAAAAACCATCCGATTTTGGTTCATACCTTACTTGGAATCTTTCTTCCATAGAATGGAGAATCAGTGGAAACATTGAACTCATAATCTTCAGGAGTATGGACATAAATGGAGAAATACTCGTCATGACCTTTAAAAAACCTCTCCCACAAAGGCAACAGAGGCAAAGACCCTCTAGTCAAAAACATGAAAGCAACTTTAGGCACTCTATCAAAGGGATACCCTTTCTTATATGGCAACATAGAAGCCCTCCAAAGGACCTCATCATCAGTCATACTATGAGTCAAGTTGTCTGGATGAACAAACCTCTCCATACTCAAACAATCAACCTTTTCACAAGTCCTCAAAATCGTACAATTATCATCAGAGATCTTAGGTGAAGCAATGTTGTTAGTGAAGGTAAACTGTGCTAGCGAATCAAAGTATCGGTTGATGTGGGGACTTGAAGCTATGCCTATAATTATACCAGCAACAAAAATAACCAACAATGACAGCATCTGAACCAGTTGAAGCAAACCCAAGTGCTTTTCTGGTCCATCTTCTTTATCCCATCTATTCCTTGCCATCTATAAAGTTTCACACTTTTCATTCAAAGAAACCAAAAGGTCAATTACTTTTCTTCCCCAATCAAAGTTGAACTCTTCCACTGCAAAGACCGTCAACAAACGATCTAAAGACTACAACTTTCAGGAACGATCAAATAAAACAAGGAAAATCCACCGACTAAAATACTGATTAAACCTCAAAAGTCAAAGAAATCAAGAAATTCAAGACATGGGTTCTAAAATTAGAAACAAGCACAGGAAGATCAACAAAAAATACAAAAGAAAACCAGATCTTTGAGATCAAACTCAAATTTTAAAGTCAAAGAAAAGCAAAGGAATCGAAAATCACTGTAAAAAGATTTGATTTGAGAGGAAGGGATATTTATAGGTAAGTATTACTGTGGAGAATAGTGTGCTTGGTGATTGAGGTTGAAAACGATTGTCGTTTGAAGAGAGAAAGACCGGGAGAATGAGAATCTGAGTGTTTGTTGCTATTGTATTGGTGGAGACAGGAGAGAGATGAAACAAGGAAAGAGGGGCATGGCAAAAACGACAGACAGTTGTGTTTTTCTGTTGTTTTGTGCTGTTTGCATTTGAAAGTTATTATGGTTAAACGCTCGTTTGCTTGCTTGAATTAGTTTTATTTTGGAAAATACTTGAGTTTAGTTTTATTTTGGAAGAAAAATATTTATTTTTTAAATTGACTAAAAATCACTTTTTTATTTATTTCATTTTTTAAAAGTTCAAGAAACATAAAAAAAAGTTCAGAAATATAATTTCAAGAAAAAACATTTTTTATGGAACTAGTAGAAAGGAAAAGTCATATGTTAAGCATTGTTTTATGTTAAATTAGTCAGTTAACCATTATAATTTCAAGTTAAATATATTTGTTTAGATGGTAAATGCTTTGAAACATTAAAAGTGATATAAATCTTTCTTATACAATGATTATATTAGTGTAGGTTTTGGCTTTTATATAAAATAGAAAAATGAATTGTGATAATAATGATGCAAATGACAAACACACATGAATATTTGAGAAATAATTATAGGAATTATCATTTGTTATCCTCAATAATAATACTAAAATTAAAAAAAAAATTATGAGTCACACTTAATATTACAACAACCTCTCATTTTTTTCTAAGAAAGTTTTTTTTTATATTAGAGAGAAAATGATTTGAATTTTATAAGAAGAAGAAAAGTCATTAGCATTATAGTCATTAAGAATCCTAATTCGTACGGATAGTTCTATGGTAAAAACTTTTTATGCTAAAAAGAAAATATTATTAGTCCGAAGCATCTCTTCTAAAATAAACTACATTGATAACTTATTCTTTCATTCCTGAGAGCATCTCTAAGAGAAAAAATTATTTAAAGAAGTCAAATTAATAATATAATTTTTTCAATAATATAAATATAATATTTTTTATATTTACACTCCAACTCCAATAGAAAGGAAAAAATAATAATATAACAATCTATTATGCTTAATCTACCAATAGTCTACCTATGTCAGTGATAATTAGTCTATGGTAATGAGGTCTGATTCATCCTTTTCATTTTCAATTATTATCTTTAACAATTGTGTTTTGTAAAAGTGCTTTTGATTTAAAAAATATTAAAATATATTTAAAAAAAAAAAATTAACATCCATATATTAAAACAATATGCAAACACAAAAAAATACTAAAGAAAATATAAAAAATATTTTTTTATTTTTTTTAAAAAACACTTTTAAAACACAAAAAAAAAAAAAAAACATTATTTATATCCATGCACATTCAAAGTACAAGATCAAGGTATCAAAAGACGAATAGTTCCCTCCATGGAAGGCAGATCCAAGGTATATATATACACTGAAAATATGCATCGTGGTCACACTCACACACACTGACATGGGCTTTATGACTATCTCTACGAAATTCGTAACCTATTGGTTTACTTTCTTCAGGAGACGTATGTCAGCAATGGATGCTGAGAATAACCTTAAGGAAAATACATCAAGCAAATATGCCAACATTTACATCATATTATCTCCATGTGCAAGCCAATACATTTATATCATTTTATGGGGGGGAGAATAAAATTAAGGAAAATACATCAAGCAAAGAGCGTTCAAGTGCTGTGAAGCAACTTGGGAGAGCATCACATCCAACGATCCCACATTCCATAGTAAGAATTCAGAATTCAGAAAGGTGAACCCTCCTATAACTTAATGAAACGGTTCAAAATTGTATAGTTAACTGTTACGATAATCAGTGGCTCTGCACAATTGACCTGATGACCTGCAAATTTACAAAGATGATGATTACACGAGTCTTTCTAGCACCAGTCAAGTAGATTAACATTGACTAATCAATGGGATGTCTTTAATAAATATAAAGGGTCAAAAAGTACCAGGAATAATTGATCATCGTACAAGACTCAAGCGTTTAGTACTTGATAAACTTAAGGTGGCACTTCTACCATTTATGCTAGCGAGTGAAACTAGCAACCAGGGACAATCCATATGTATATCCATGATGTAGCATTTCTTGCCCAGCTGAAAATCAATCCCTGAAAGAACCAGGAATCTATCAAGTCACTTCGTGCCTGGAATCATGCTGCTGCCTGCTTGTCACAGCGTTGCCATTCAGGGGCTCCCGATGAATGCTGTTCAGCCATATCTGGAGGTCCATTTGGCTATCACAGAAGAAGAACCATTACCAGGAAACATACAAGAACAGCCAGGCCAAATTTACATCACTTTCCACAACACCTAAGAGAATCTAAGCATGCACATCTACACTTTCAGATTTTGAAGGGAGTGACAGATTATATAGAACTTCTACAGAAGTTTGTAGATACACCATTCTGTATGCTATATTTATAAACATGGTCATGTCCAACTAAAAACAAATTACAGAAAGATAAATGAACCAAATGTTAAGAGGGGTAGACGAAACAAGTGCACTGAAAATGAATTAGCTCAATGTTTTAACTGTCTTTCTTGCTATTAGTACATAATCTCAAAACAATTACTTCCAGTGAAGTTTGGCTTTGTTAGGGGAACACAGAAGAAATCAAATTCATCTGCAATTTCTTTTCAGATGGATAATTGTCTGAAAGCAGAAACGAAACAAAAGAGGTTGGTGAGGCCAGATCGAAACACCATCTAAAAGTGAGCTAAATCCTTTCCCAGGTCTTGTCTAAGGATTTGGTACAAATAGGGGAGGCATGACTTTCCCTCAATGAGCAATATCTACCCAGCAACAACAATGGTCTAGAATTTTCTGTCCAGACTAAAATTAGAACAATGAGCAGAAAGGATTGCATATCAAGGATTCAAACCATTACCTGCCACTGGTTGTCTTGCCCTTGCTGTCGTCCATCCATCTGAGATGATCCTACAGCATGGTGTCTGACCACTGAAGGTGATCCGTTGGAATATTGTCCTCCATTTGGTGAGGATCCTACAGGGTGGTTTCTGACCACTGAAGGTGATCCGTAAGAATATTGTCCACCATTCTGTGAGGATTGAAAAGGTGCCTGTCCTGACATCTGTGGAGATTCATTTGGATGACATTTAATCATATGAGAGGTTACTGGTGGCTGCTGTTCCATATTACTGGACCCAGATGCCTGCTGTCCCCCAGTTTCAGAGGACCATGATGGCTGATACCCTCCCCTATCAGAGGACCATGATGACTGATACCCTCCCCTATCAGAGGACCAAGATGGCTGCTGTCCTCTTGCTTGAGAAGACCAAGATGGCTGCTGGCCTCCTGCTTGAGAGGACCATGATGGCTGCTGGCCTCCTGCTTGAGAGGACCATGATGGCTGCTGGCCTCCTGCTTGAGAGGACCAAGATGGCTGCTGGCCTCCTGCTTGAGAGGACCTTGATGGCTGCTGGCCTCCTGCTTGAGAGGACCATGATGGCTGCTGGCCTCCTGCTTGAGAGGACCATGATGGCTGCTGGCCTCCTGCTTGAGAGGACCAAGATGGCTGCTGGCCTCCTGCTTGAGAGGACCTTGATGGCTGCTGGCCTCCTGCTTGAGAGGACCATGAGGGCTGCTGGCCTCCTGCTTGAGAAGACCGTGACTGCTGCGGTCCAGTTTGTTGTCCAGTTTGAGAACATGATGGATGCTGGCCTCCTGTTTGAGAAGACCATGACAGCTGTTGGCCTGCTGTTTGAGAAGAACATGGTGGATGCTGGCCTCCTGCTTGAGAACATGAAGATTGTTGCCCTGCTGTTTGAGAAGACCATAGTGGATGCTGGCCATCTGCTTGAGAAGACCATGAAGATTGATGCCCTGTCATTATAGTTGCCACTATCAATCAATGATTAAAGAAACAGAATGGACATAATTTATCTTAGCTGAAATGAATAGCATTCAAAGAGATTTAAAGAAAACAAAAAATTACATTTTTTTAAATGAGTTAAATATTACAAACATCAAATAAAAATAAAAAACAGAATCAAGTGAGATAAATAAATAGATCACTATTCATAATACAATAACAAAAAGGAAAAAAAAGATAATAAAGTTAAATCTTCAATTGGATAGTCACTACCTTGGTAAGGTTTTGATGGCTGTTGTTGATCTGTATTGTGGAATCCTGATGGCTGTTGCCTATTATGATAACCTAGTGGCAGCTGCCCAGTCATCTGAGGAGATCCTAAATGTGTTTGTCTTGACATTGGATGGACTCCGAAGGACTGTGATCTTGAAATCTGAGGTTCACCTGAAATTGATTTTCCCATCAATGGAGAAGGCCCTGATGGCCACCCACTTGCCATTTGAGCAGGTTCATGTTGACTTTGAGACTGTCTTGGATAATTGTTAATCCATTTACTTTGATTCAAAACACTCTTAACCTCACTGCCCCGCCCAGCATTTTCAAAAACCTCAAGTACAAAATCCTTCAATACAGGTGGAACAGCAACACCATATTTCATCATTTGGTCGAGCATATCTTTGCCTGTGTCAAGTGCACCAGCATTACAAAGCCCCCTAACCACAACATCATAGATTGAGGAGTCTGGTTTTGGATCTTTGTTTCCCATTTTGGTCAAAATCTCTGCAGACTCCACTGCCTTGCCATTCTTAATCAACTCACCAAACACCCTAGTCCCAAAGCTTGCAACCACCCTCAAACCAGCATCTGCCATTTTATTAAAAATTCGCAAAACATCATCAATCTCCTCCATCTTCAAATATGTATCAATTAATGTCCTAAAAGTCATGACATCGGGAGTCAAGCATTTGGCAGATAATGCTGCAAAGAACTCCTCCGCCTGCTTCATCATCCCATTCTCACAAAACCTTGCAATAATGTTGTTGTACCCCGCAACATCCATCTGAAAAGGCTTAGACCCAGGCTTCGTCCCCGCCTTTTTAAATATATTGATTGCCTCCTCAAACTCCCCTTCCTTAAAGCACTCATTCACCATTGTATTAAATGTGTCTGAATTTACACCTTGGTGGGTCGGTGGGGTATGATTATCCAGCATATGCTCAAACAAAGCCCAAGAAGCCTCTTTCTTCCCATACTTAACCAAAACCTCCAAAATGGTATTACATGTAGCAGGCACCACCTTAAAATTCCTCTCCTGCCAAGACTTGTAACTTTCCATAGCCTCCTTATCCTTCCCTTGCTTAAACCACCAATCCATATATGTGGCATTAATCACGCCATCATAAACCAAACACCTCTCTTTCAACTCATTGAAGAACTCATTGGCCTTCTCCAAATTCCCCAACTCCAAAAACCCTTTGATCACATTATTATAAACCAATGAATCCGCACCATGCCCTTTAACCAACATCTCCCTCAGTAAAGCAACTGCATCCTCCATCCTCTCAGCATCAATCAACCCTTTAGTCAAATGCCTATAAGTCACCGACGACGGTGAAAATGGGGCTATCTCAATCATCCGCCTATAAACCTCAAGCCCCACATCAACTCTCCCCTCGTCGCAATGTGCATTAATCAAATTATTATATGAAACAACATTAGGCACTATATTATGTTGTTCAAAAAAGAACTTAAATAGCGCAATCGCATCGTCATATCTGCATAACAATCACAATACAATAATTCAACATCACAAATTACATTCAAAACAACAGCTTACAAAGAAGATGTTCACAATTTATTTACTATCTAATCAAAGAATGTACCTTTTGGCGCGATACATGGCAGCTATGATGGCGTTGCAAGTAAAAACAGTGGGGCGAGTACGTGAATAAACGGAATTGCGAGCAACATGGGATGCAGTGTCGAGATCGGAAGCGCGGATTAGGGATTGGACTCGATTGTGGAGGTTAAGGCGATTACCAGTTAATGCGCTCGTGGAGTCAGGGAGGCGAGGAGCGTTGGGGTCACGAGGAGGGGGGTTTGGGTTGCGTTGCATCGCTTGGAGTGGAGGTTCGATTCGGAGGCGGCGCCTTCTTCTTCTACGTTCTGCGGCGGCTTCTTCTGCTGAGGAAAAGGAGAATGTGCGAGATGATGGCAGGAGTGGGGTGGTCGAAATTGGAGGGTTAGGGTTTGGGGTATGATAAAGGGGAGATGGAATGAGGTGGTGGAGAGCTCGAAGTAGAGGATGATTGGTGGTTGTTAGAGTGGCAGAGGAACGGCGAAGGAGGAGGAGATGGAGGGACATTTTTTATTTTATTTTATTTGGAGGGGGGGAGTGGGGTGTTGAGTTTTGTGAAAGCTGAAATGGGGGCGGCGGCGGAGGAGGAGGAGGAGGAGGAGGATTTAAACCCTGAAATGGAAGGAAGAGGAGCAGAGAGGAGTGCTTAAACCCTAGAGTGAGGATTTTACAGAAGTGGAATTAACACGCTCCTGTGTCATGTCGTTCGCTTGTTTAATAAATAAATTTAACAATAACAAGTAAACTTAGCCCATAAAAAAAAGTTGATTTTGGAAGTTTCTTTTTTTTTTTTCCTCCTCTCTTTTGATTGATTCAATTAAATTCAATAAACTTAATTAATTTAATAACATAATTAAAAGAAACAGGAAAAAAATAGACAATGAATAATAAAAAAAAATACTTGTTACAATTATGAAAACATACATTCTATATATTCTTAAAAGATCTCAATAATTTTATTTGATAACAAAACAAAAATGAATGAGAATGTAATAATCTCATAATATAAAAAATAAAATTAAAAAATAAAAATTAAAGTTCAATTACCAATAAATCAACATTGAATGATAAATTAGAAAATATTTTTTTTTAAATAAAACTATTGAATTTAATCAACATGTATAAATGGTGAAATAACTTCATACAAAAACAATAAAAAAGAACTTGAAAACACTGTATCTTCATTCGGCACTTCAAACACCATAATGGAAAGTGGTT
Source organism: Salix caprea (assembly GCA_964035475.1). Classification (NCBI taxonomy): domain Eukaryota; kingdom Viridiplantae; phylum Streptophyta; class Magnoliopsida; order Malpighiales; family Salicaceae; genus Salix; species Salix caprea. Next base: position 999,030 of record OZ037752.1, read on the forward strand.
TTTGACGGTTGAAAAGCCCACACGTGCCTCCCAGAACGCAGGAACTGCATCAAATTTACATTTTCCTTGCAAATATACATCTCCTGTTCTGAATTCAACACAAATTTCAAGATGAATGGTAAAAATATTACTCTACTGTAGCAATGAATCTTGATTCACAAGCTTTTTTTTGCAGGAGCCATGTCGCAGGGTGTAGTATTATGATGTTGGCGGGAGATAATCTACTTTCACGACGGCGCAGCCGCTGCATGCTACAAGTCGACTCGCCAAACCTTAGACAAACTACAAACAATTCCTCAATAAATGCTGGATCAGTTTCCTCACGGTCCATATAAGCAAGTTTGGATGTCTGGTTTCAATAAATCATCAGGAAGAATTTCAAAAACCAAATCTTCAAGCATCTCCAAAACCAATTGTATTTACACCATTTAAAGAATCAATCCCCTATCTATGAAAATCAACTATTAAACACATCTGGTGTATCTTCCATGTCCTTTTTAGCTGGGAAGACGGGACCAAAGAATCACAACACTGCAACCAGCTGTTTCAATGCTGGGTTGAGAACCTTTCGGCATTGATCACATGTCGGGATCGCCGGTGACTTTGATCTGCTGAAATCTGGAGGTTTAGAGATCTTTCGCTTGCGAAGAAAATATATAAGTGTAAACATCTGTGGCTATGTACGTAAGTCGTGCGATGCTTGGTTAATAAACGAGGTTCAGTGTCTGGTTTGGTTTGCAATAAGTTGATATGGATCAACCCAACATCTGTCCTCTTTTATTCCAGCTTCCCATCTCTCGTGGAAGATATTCATTTCAACAGATGACTGTGTCCTAACCTGCACACGAACCGTGTTTGCTAAGCAAAATGGTAGTCGGCGAGGAAAGTACATAACGAGCATCGACATTGAGAAGGAGAAACATATGGTTGCAAGATCTATAGTTTGTTTCAAAGGGAAAAAAAGTCATGGTTAAAAAGGAGAAATAAGAAGCATACTTCGGGTCTTTTATCAACTTCCTTGGACTTGGATAGCAGTGCCTGCAATATACAAAACATGAACAGTCATTATTCATGGGAAAAAACTATTGTGGGTCACAGCAGCAAATTCAGGACAACTCTGTTAAGCTACTGTGTTTTCAGAATGATACTCGAAAGAAAAATGAACTCAGGCATCACAATTTAACAGCATGAGTGAGTTCATAGGACAATGTGACGGGGAATCATGGTATGTTCAGCATCAGTGCTGCAGATTATCCAGCATACTGAATTAATGATTGTTTTCATATTTTATACATGTAATATTTAAAATGAAATGTTAAATTAATGTTATGTTGTTCATGTCCCGGAATTAAAACAGCAAAGCATGACACCAAACGAGGCTTTGACCCATTCGAAAATCTAACTAATGCAGGAGGTTAGTGGCGTGGCAGTGAACTATACCAGCCTTTGCTAACGAGTCCAGGAACAAAAAGGAGCAGGAAAGAATAAGCAGTGATAGCAATCCATTTCTACAATTAGTCCATCATAAGGAACATAAGAAATACTTGCCTCACTTCCATTGAAGACGCCAAGGGTTGAAAGACCCAGATGAACTATGTACTCAGCATCAACCACGCCGACATTTTTTGTCCAGTCACCCTAAAATAGTCAAAATGTCACGACCATAGCCAAACAGATATTATTTTATTCTGTTGAGAAGCAGCAAAGCCAGGAGAATCACAAATCTAATAGGAATTAAAGAGTTACTTGTGCGCAATAACCGAGTTTTCTATCCAGCCCCCATGCATGTATTAAGTCATTCTGCACAGGTGAAAAGGCAAATTAGAGGTAACAAAGCAGCTAAGTACTGGTTGACCTGTCAAACACAAAAGTAAATTATACAGCCAAGCCAAGTATGGGGTGTCATTTTAAAGGCTAAGCACTCTGCTCTAACATAATGATTAAGAAACAAAGAAGACCAGCCTCCTATTACAATCCATTCAATCTAATTCTTACTGTGACAAAGTGATCAAGTTTTCAATTTATTGTACGTTGTTAACTACCAAGTTCACAATTTGGTCAAGTGCCACAACGCAATCAATGGAAAAGATTCGATCATTCAAAGACTCAATACCTGGATCATGTACCATGTGCATTGCCAGGCTGCCTTTGAGAAGACAGGTGCCATCATTTCCACCCAACTGCATAGAAAGAGAGTATTGTTACCACGTAAATAGTGTATTTCTAGCAGTTTGATAAGAGAAATAATATTTTTTTCCAACAGAAAGGCTACTCTTCTGCAAACTACAGAGTTCGTCAACATTTTAGATTTACCCTGTGCACGGAGGTGAAGTGCTGTTGCCGTAACACCTTGTGTTGCCTCTGAACTTCAATATTTTTCTGTTGAAAAAATCAGCCTAAAACAGTTAAGAAGTTTATCACAATTAATTTCCCCAGATAAAAAGCATCTATACTATGGCAATCATGCAGTACAAACATGATCATGATGTATTAGAAGGATTTTTTCTATGATCCTAAGGTCCCCTATTCCTTGTTTGATATTCATCCCTTTGGATTCACGGTGCACAGTACACAAAAGTAACACCATCACAATGTGAAGAAAATAGTCTTTGTTGATGAAAGCACAAAGGAATTCAGAATCATTAGCTCCATGATCAAGCTGACCCAACAGATTATAATGATTCCCTGAACCCTATAACACTGTGGATTACTGGCATGTTGAGTTCTAATAGACTGAGTAGCATTAGAAGATTGAATGGCTACGACTTTCATAGATATTCCTAACATTTAAAACAATCTCATCAGGGAAAAGAACAGCACGACAGATGAGTGAAGTTTAAAGATGAAGAAGAACAATAATATGAAAAAAACACTTCACATCGTAGTGTCTGTTTGGGAGTGTGGTTGAAGTTGCTCTTGAAGTGCTTTTTGTTCAAAAATGCATTAAAATAATATATTTTTTTATTTTTTAAAAATCACTTTTGGCATTAGTAATTTCAACACCAAGTGTGCTTGACTCTTCGATATTAACAATCAAAGATCTTTGCAAACAAAGACACCAAGAAGAATTTGATTAAATTGTTCATATCCAAGCAAACTCTGTTTTTATGCTCTTCATCTACTCATCAAGAATTGATGGTAGCCAACAGCTATACAATGATGATCAGTGTAACCATTTAAATCATTCCAGAAAGGACTTTATGCTAGTTTTCACAAACCTGTGCACAATGGAGTTCCTTACACGAGCAGTAATTTGATGATGAACAGTAGACTTAGAAGGATCAAGCGCTGGCTGCGATACTTCTAGTCCCTCATCCTTGACAATTGACAGATATCTTCAACAAATTCAACACATTAGATAAAAGGACACTCCATAAAACCACTTGTAGTCCAATTCAAAATGAAAAGGAAGAAAATAGAAGGGCACGTCCACTTAACTACTTGGTATTTAAGATGTTTAACTTGTTTGACCTAAGCAGCAGGGGCATTCAGATGTGAAAAGACACCTATTTCCATTACTAGAAGAACATAAGAACAGCCGGAAAAATGCATCTGGCAGAGTTTTCACTGTTTTTAAGAATTTCACTAGATGTGAATATTTTACTTGTATTTTAGAATGCAGGCACCAAGACTTTAAATGGTCATCAAAATAGTAGTTACAAACAGTAGGATAATGTTTTTAGGAAACAAAATTGAGACAAGGAACTATTTTCATTTCTAAGCATGCTTACCGTCTAGGATTGAAATTCTCAACTCCAAGGTCTTCATCCCAAAGAAATATATAATTGTATTCAGCAACTATATCTGGATGCAGGAAACGCTTGGCAAACCACCTGTGCAATCAAAGTAATAGTTTATCTAAGGGTGGATGTTATGAGATGGCATGGATCATGCATAAATACACACAAGCACATCAGCATGAACTAATGCATGGAAGCAAATATTCAATCATGGTATGCATGTAAGCAGATATGTGTCAGTCTGTGTGCACGTGATCGATTCCATTTGTGATTCAAGGTAAACAGCAACTTGGGATGAATCAAGCTCACCATTTTGTTTGATTTACTGCAGACACATGGATGGCACTGTCGCTCCATGATAAACCCCTCCATTCATCCACAACACCGTCATAATGAAAAAGCATCACAACAAAATCACTTAAAGGGAACTGCAGGAGAAAGATAATTATTTGCACAAATGAGCACAAAAGATTTTGGAAGCCAATAATATATCAAGATTGAAAGTCACCTTTTTAACAATTTGGTTCACTATTGCCTTTTGCTTTATTCCAACTGCAATTGCTAACAAGCTCATTGAAGGTTGTGGATTGTCCTGGCAAAAAATAAAGCCACATTTGATAGGGACAAAAGATAAGATTTTCCACCAGGGATGCAAGAAACTATGTGTGAGTGTTGATTGTCTAGTTCTGGCTACTAGAAGAAAATACATTAACCATTCTGATGAACATGAGGTTCCTTCTCACATATATTGAGCATCTGAGCGGAATTCACTTACATCTTTCAAAGAAGAACCCCATAAAGGCCGCATTTTATAGTTAGATTTTTCGGTCACTATTCCTTGAGGCAATGCCTCACTTCCAGATGGCCTGCAATGATCCTAAGCAGAAGATAGAAATCAGAAAGAAATCCAAGCCACAGGTGTACCCCTCTGAAGTGTCTTTTCATTTTAAACTTTTCTAAAAGAGAAAAACCTTGCATATGTCAGATGTCTGCGTCGCCTCAATCACTCCCCAAGCTGTTAGTCTCTGCATGGATAGAAAATCATCTTGTAGGTAAGATTTTAAATATTCTAAAAATTTGAAGTAGTAACGCCAGGCTAGATAAAATTTCATTCACTTGGATCCTTATGTCTAGAACAGCTTGGTTAGTCTTATAATCATATTAGTCTACAACAGGCACGTGCAAGCTACTGTAACTCCATTTTAAGGTTGCAGTTCAAGCCTACATTTCCCAAATCAAAACTCACATATCCCAGGTGCTTTCAATCTACATAGAGGCAATACTCCTAAACCTCTTGCCGTTATATTTCATGCTCAAAAAAGAAATCTATACAAAAATTGATAAGATAGCAGAAAATACCCCCTTATCTTAATTTCCAGTGTTTCAGTTCTTTCCAATGTTTCTAACGTCATTATGTAATTTTACTCTTCATTTATAAGACAGTCTGTCATATAACAATTGACTGTTTTAACAGAAAGTACTCAATTTCAGCTTCGAGAGAGAATCGAATGAGTCAGTACTAAGTGACACACTATTTGGGACAAAACAATGGTAGAAACTCAGAAGAAAAGATACCTTAAATTTTCAAGAACAAAGCTAGCATAGAAATCTTTCATCTGTTTGGAAACAAACTTCTTTCAAAATCTTCCCTAGAATATTAAAATCCTCTTAAAAGTACATACACCATCATGTCACGACAAAAGTTTTTTTTGCAAATTTACATATAAAACAAGGCCTATGATATTGTTTTATTCAAAAGTAAGTTTTATCAAAATGTCACCATAACATATACTTACTTCTTTGTATTGCTTCCCAAAAAATGCAGAACCAACAAAGTAAACACTACATATCAAAGAAACTGCAATTAAGAGACTGCAGAGGTATGATCCCCTCTTGGGATCCGATGGTGCAGAAACCTGAAAAGATAACAGAACATGGAAACATAAAAAGTTATAATCTCATTCTGTTTACGTGGCTATGCAAAGGACAAGAGGTGCATAAAACAGAAGTTATGTTGATGAGAAAGAAGTCTTATAATCATAAGCATTCTTGCAGATATGTTTGATGCAACAGCATTATACTTTTTGGAGGATAGACCATCAATACAAACTCAAAATTCACTGGGTCTGCTTTAATATGATGATGCAAGACCGTTAAAAATCATTGAGGTTTGGAGGTCTCTCTTAGTATTTGGTCATGGCCAGGAAAAAAAGCAAAAGAAAAAAAAAGTCTCCTTAACACCCAGAAAATCAACAGCTTAAGAAAGCAGTCGCCAACTCCCAAAAATGAAAATATAACCAAGCAATTCACATGCAGAAAAATCAAAATCAAATGAAAAATATTTTTTTTCAAATAATTTGAAATTGTCATTCAAGCACCAAGGCAATTTACAAACAATGACCCCCTTTTCTTCTCTTTCTTATACAATAGACAAAAAAAAAACTTTGGTCAAAGCTAAAGTGAAGAAAACCATAAAAAAATTATTTCTTGCATAAGCAATAGAAATTCTGACTTGAAATATCTTCCACTCGACCCTCTCATATAAAAGGAAAAGTAACCCCCTAAAAAGTTCCACTTTCACTTCACAGATAAAAAAACCCATAAGACCAAAAAAGTTCAATTTTCTCCGCATCTTCTCCTTTTTCTCAGCAACCAAACAGAAGGCCAGAGAAAACCTGTCCTCCTTTCCAAACAAGATGTCATCCATTTCCTATCCCTCTTTAATTAAAATAAAATAAGAAGCAAAAATGTCTGCAAGCCCATTGAGTAACATCAGTGTCCATATATAAAAGCCGATAGAATCAATACTGAATGACACTATTTGTCAAAAAAAACAATCAATAGAAACATACTGAGGCTCAGATGACCTCAGAATATCTCTCATGCTATTTTTCCACGGCCAAAAAACTAAAAGAAAAGGAAAAGAAAAGGTAACCTTAATACCCAAACAATCAACAATTAACGTGAACCAGAAAGCCATCATCAAGCCATAGACTACCGAAATACGAAAATATTAACAAAGGAATGCACTGTTAGAAAAATAAAAATCATATCTTGAACTGATTTCAAGTAAAATGGTCAGCAAGTGAAGCATATCACAGACAACTTCATCTTGTCATCCTGGAACTTTAATAACAAGGTAGAAAGAGACTGTTCTAAAACTCTAGATCCACGGTCTGATTTCTAAACTTTAAGCCCATAATTTAAGTATAGCAAATATCATCATTGTGATAATTCCATCAACTAGAAAACTGAAGCTAGAGACCAGATCTTTTTGCCAAAATTTGAAGTTGTCATACAAGTCAGTTACGATACAAAGTATTGACAATTGAGTATATAAACATTTTAAAGTTCTTCATGAGATTACAAGTCCTTTGGAATAACAGCTCGAATTCAACCGCCCCCCACCCACGAAAGGAAGAAAACTAGATGGACAGAGAGAATTACAAGCAAAACCTCTTCAATTAATGCTATAAGAAAAGGTCTTTGTTTTATTACCAATTGGCCTTTAAAAATTTGAACTTGGAAGTTCAATTTGGAATTACATAAACAGTAAGAATTTGAGACTTTTTCGAAGGCATCTTGTAATGAATAAAAAACCATAGAAATACAAGAATTTCAAACTTTCTCAGCAGCCAAACACGGGGGGGACAAAAACTCAAACTTGCCCGGTTATCCCTTTCTAATTAAGATAAAGTAAAACAAAAACAACCATCATCAACTATGAAAACACACACACGTCGAGAGAGGGAGGGAGGGAGTTACAGCTAGTCAAGTTCACAACCAGTTCCTAAAATCTAAACAAAAAGAAAAGGAAGAAATCATCCGAAACCCACCAAACTCTGCTTTTGTGCATGAGGGATAGAGAGAGCTTACACAATTAAGAGTCTTCATTTTAATGAAACAAAAGAGCAGCAGCAGCAGAGGCCCCAAAAGATGGAAAAAAAGGAGACCCTTTTCTGATTTATTTTAAAAACTAAAAAGAAAAGAGAAAGAGAAGTCCTGTGTGGTTGGATAAAGCAAAGAATATCTCTCTCGAAGAAAGGAGAGAAAGTTGACGAGAGAAAGTAATGCTAAAAGGGCAACTACAACAACAATAACTAAACCCCATCAAACACTTCGCCTAGCTCCCTTTCACAAACGCCACCGCGTTTGAGAGGCCTCAGCTTAGCTCCCAACTCCCTTTCAAGATAGACTTTGGAGACGAGAGAGAGACAGGAAGAGATTCTTCCAATGACTAAAGAATAAAGTTTGGATTTTTGTGTTTGTTTTCGGTAAAATAGTAAAATAGAGATTGTGGGGCTCTCTTAGTGCCTAAGAACACAAACATGCAAGAGAGAATGTAGGGGGAGTGGCGAGGAAGCGTGCACTATTGTAGAGTAAATCTATACTATGGATAGTTTCTATTTAGTCCTTTAATTTTAATTAAGTCTCAATATGGTCCTTGTTGTTTTTTTAAGTGCCAAAAACACAAACATGCAAAGATACAGGGGGGGGAGTGCGTTGTTGAAGTGAAAATCTACTTTATGAGTAATTTCGATTTAGTCCTTCAATTTGTAATTTAGTCTCGATGTTGGCCTTGGTGTGTCTTTTCAAGTGCCTGGACACAAACGTGCAAGAGAAAATGCACGGGGGATAGTGGGGGGTGCGCTTTATTGTAGTGGAAATATGTTTTTAAATATAGTTTTAGTCCTTGAGTTATAAATTAGTACTGATGCAGTCCTCTAGTTATTCTTTTTTTTAATTCAATCCCTAGAGTGTAATATATTTTTTTTTATCGGGGCTTAGTTTTTAGATTCTCGCTTCTTCTTCTTCTTTCCAAAAAAATCAACATTACTCATGTCAAGAGGAATTGATGATGGGACTCAATTGAAAAATGTCTAATGCTTTGGAAAATCCATTAAGATAATTGATGGTTTAAGGACCAACTTAAAAATTGGTAAAGTATAAAAGTTCTAATTAGTTGCATTTTAGAAATTAAAATTCGGTTTTGTTGATTAATATGACACGTTGTGCTGTTTAGTTTTGATGTGTATAACTAGGAAGTGTAGGCTTGACTAGATATAGGAGAAAAAAAGTTGGGAATCATGAAATAGTTAATGATCTAATCATGCTTTTTTAAAAATGTAATTATTATTATTATTATTATTATTATTATCATGCTTTTTTAAAAATGTTATTACTATTATTATTATTAGAAGGAAGTCCAAGAATATTATTCGTCGAGTTCATTTCTTATAAAAAAAAAAATTTTGGAAACTGGGATTTCTCATAAAAAAAAAATACACTAATTTTTTTCCTTTGAAAACTTATATTTTTGTGGATGATTTTGATTTCTTACTATTAACAATTATATTTATATTATTTGAAAATTAAGATAAATTCTTATTCCATGATTGTCAACTTTTTTGTTCTCTTTGGATTATTTTGATTTTTTTTTCAAGTTAGGATTTGACTACTTGTATTCTAGTATGAAAAGTATTTTTTATTTGAAAATTATTAAAAAAATATTTTAAAATATTTATTTTTAACATTAACATATCATAAACTATTAAAAAAATTAACACTAACAGCTCTAATTGCTGATTTCAGCAATTGGATAAAATTAAAGAAAAGGAGCCGTGTAGTTGGATAAAGCAAATAATATCTCCAAGAAAGAAAGTTGACGATAGAAAGGAATCCGACACTTTTTTTTATTTTATTTACATTTTCGTATTATTTTTATTGTATTATCCATTCAAATTTACAGTAGAAACTAACTCTTAATATAGTCCTCAAAGCATTAACTTTCACGATTAAGTTTCTATGTATCATTAAAGAAATTATTAAACAGTGTGGGATTTTAATTGTAGCAGTAGACACGTGTTACTATGGATTATAATAATATAATTATTGTTTTACTCCTCAGTGCGTTGAAATTTAAGTCTTGGTATCATGGACATTTTCGACTTTTCCATAGAACCGGTTAGCATTACTTTAATGTTTTGGGGGTATTTGAGTCTTTTCCAGTTATATTTTTGCACTCTAAAAATATATTCTTACTCATACCGACAACAACAAATAGTTGACTTTCTAAGGGTATTTATGATTTTATACACTAATTTTAACCGTTAAATAATCATATTATTCTCGAATAAAATAAAAATCCAGACTTGTCTGTGCGATAGTGATTTTAGTTTCTAACGACAAATTTGGTTTAAAAAATAAATTATTCAAAAGATATACATGAAAAAATACCAGAAATAAAAGGATAAAATTTACTCCTTAAAAAATATAATTTTTTTACTATAAATAATATTTTTCTTGTTATTTATTAAATATGTCCAAGACTTTTAAAGACTAGTCCACCAATAATTAAACCCAATTATATTAGATAAAATAGATATATAATTACCTAGAAATATAAAACACGTTCATTGTTTACAAACTCTGCAAAAAAAATCAGATTTTTCAATTTAATCCTTGATCTTTATTTTCCAGAAATTTCATTATAATTAAAGACTAATTAGTTTTGATTTTTTTAATAAAATATGAGATTGAAAAATGATGGATCGGAATGAAAAGGGCTCAGTCATGGATGGCTTGCCATGAATTTAAAACACAAATACATTTTATTGCTCAAACTTTAGAGATCATGTAAATTATACAATTTTGTACCTTAATATTTTTCAAATTTACTTTTGGTAAAAAAGTTTATTTTTTAATTATTAGTTGAGAGAGAGGAGAGAAGGGGGTCATTATATTATGGTGATAAAGAAAAACACATGTCATTGGTGTCGATTTAGGCTATCAAAACAAATAGAATTTATGTCAAATTGTTTCATTTGATGAGAGAAGTTCATATTAGATATTGTTTTTTTTTTATCTTTAGAGTTCATAAAAAAAAAAATTTAAAACCGGGTTGATTGTGTTTTTTGGAGCGGTTTTTTACGTCATTTATAGGTTAAATTATAGTTTTATAAAGTGTTTATGCTGGTGTTTTGATAAAAACAAAATGGGTTGAAAACTGGTTTTAGGTCAAAAACTCTTAAAAATCAGGGTAACATTAAGCGACGTGTAGTATGATAAATTTTTTACAAAAAAAAAGGTAGGTGACATGTCAGTCGTCCCAGGTATATTGAACAAAAAAGGGCTCGGTCGCACGGTCCTGTTTGACAAGCCACGTGGAGGACTGACCTAAATAGGTCAAGCTTGGCAACACTTGTTTTTTTTTTTAAAATTATTGTTTTTTATATAATAATTTATTTTTAGATTAACATTTATTTTCTCTTTTATTTCATTTAGAGAGTCTTTTGAATAATGATGATTTTTCAGTCATGCATTGAATTTTTGAAGAGATTTTTCTAATTCACTCGTAACTTCTTCTTTTTTAATATTTTGTGTAGATAAACTATATTTTTTTATTTTCAGATAATATTTCTAATATATGTAACTGTACATCATATTTTTATTGTATCTAATCAATTGAATGCATTTATCTTTTTTTATTATTATTTGGTTGAGTAAGAAATAACAATAAACAAAATGTAGCAAAGTTTCTATAATATAAACATTATGACTTCTTTACCATAAATCCCTGACAACTCACCCCTCTCACGACTAACGACGGATTATAATAGTGATTTCTTGATAATTTTTTATTTTAATTCTCAAACTTTTTCTTTACACAATCCAACCATTTTAAGCACTTAATTTCATTTTTTTGGGAAGTTTGAATTTAAAGAGAGAGGACTAAAGTGAAAAAATTGGGTAACGTGAATGATTTTTTAGAATTTATTTGAAAAGTATATTTTATACTTAAAGTTAAATGAGAAAGGAAAAATAATATTTATCCACACCTATTGACATTGTGAGTTACAATAATAATTCATTTCTCTCTCTATTCTGATCATTTTTCATCTTGCTTTTTTTTAATATGGTCTTTAAATTATGTGTTCATTAGTATCTAGAGTTGATAATTTATTTTGATTTATCTTTTTTTATTTATTGAGAAATAAACCATATGATTTTATTCCTTAGTCTTTAATGTAATTTATTTTGATCTGACTTTTATACAATTTTTGTAATAATTGATAATCTATTTTTGTTATTTGATAGTTAAAATAGAGAATAATTTCAAGAAAAAATAAGTTGTTGATTCTCATGGAGTCGATTATTTAGTTTATAAATTTGAAGTTTTGACCTGATTTATCTAATTCATCAGTTTGATTGTTTTACTCATTAAACATGATATATATATATATACTAGATAATTGCCCGCGCGTTGCCGCGGGTATTTTTTTGTATATAATTTAACATAATTAAATGTACAACAAAAAATTTATATGATATAAGTAAATAAAAGTTATAGATTAAAAGATAAAATGTTTAAAATTTTGAGTTGAGTTTGTCACGTAAGCATAGATTATATTTTTTAGAATATAGGTATTGCGTCATAAACGATCACAAAAGGGCGCGCACTAACATTAAAAAAAAAACCAACATATTTGAATAAGAAAAAAAATAAATTACTGAAATCATTATTGTGCAGATAATAAAATTGAAAAAATCAATTAATAGACAGAGTAAAAATAGGGAAATAGCAACATCAGAGTCTTAACATTTAAAATTATTATTGTCGCTAGAATAAAAACAACAAAAATTATTAAATTATACCGAGGGAAAAAAATAAAAAGCATGAACAAAACAACAAGCAAGAAAAACCAATTAAAAAATTATTATTATTATTATTATTATTATTATTATTATTATGAAAGAATAAATAATCACTATTATTATAATAATAGAATACATAATCACTATTATTATAATATTAATAATAATCACTATTATTATTATTATTATTATTATTATAATTATTATCATTATGTTAATAATGAAAGAAACAAAAATAAATGAAAGCCTAAAAACATCTTATAAACTTTAACAAAAGATTAAAAAAAAAAAAACTATTATTGCTATTACTGTCAAAAAAAAATTATGAAATTATCCAGAGGGAAAAAGAACATTAAAGAAAGAGCAAGCACGCAAAACAATTTAATTATTATTATTATTATTATTATTATTATTATTATGTTAATAATGAAAGGGAAAAAACAATGAAAGACTAAAAACATGCAAGAAATTTTAACAAAAGAAAAAAAAAACAAAAACAATTATTATTGCTATAACCGGGAAAAAAAAATCATCAAATTATCGGGAGAAAGAAAAAAAACACAGAAAAGTAAGAACAAAAAATAATTAAGTCATTATTATTATTATTATGATTATTATTATTACTATTAGTATTACTATTACTATTATTATTATTACTATTACTATTACTATTATTATTATTATTATTATTATTATTATTATTATTATTATCAGTATTATTATTATTATTATCATTATTATTATTATTGTGTTAAATACACTTTTATATAAACATGGACAAAAGTAGGGATTATTCTAGACATATAAAAAAATAAAAGTGTAAGGACTTAAATGAAAATCAAATATAAAGGGCTTAAATTAAAAAATTAAAAGTCAAAGGGCTGAATTGCAAGTTACATTTATTGTCAATTGAAATCAGAGGACAAAATTGCAAAAATCGAAACTTTTGTACCTAATTGATTGAGTTATATACAGCCAACCCGAAAATTAAAAGTATAAGGACCGAAGTGAAACTTTGACATTCAATCAATTAAAATCGGAGGACCCAATCGAAGAAAATCAAAAGTTAAATCAAAGAAATGAGGACCAAAAACGAAATTAAAAGTCGAGGGACCGAAGTGCAAAGTCAAAATATATGGGGGACTCTCCTGCACATTGACGTGCAGGAGAGAGAGAAACGTGGCCGCCGGCTTCAGCCGGCCTCCGCCGCGTCCACGGACATGTGGTGGTGACACGCACCACCGCGGGAGGAAGACCACACGGCGGCGCATTGTTCTGGCCGCCGTTAGACAATTTCCGTCCACCGGAGGAGGCCGCACGCGCCGCATGAATAGGGCGTGAGACGGACAACCGCCTGGCGTGTGCGGCACACGCCTGGGCAGACACCGATTAAAAAAATCGGAAAATAGGGCCAATTACCGTTCCACCCCTGCACCCAATTCATGGTTTTTGTCTTATTATGGGCTAAAACCGTATTTAGCCATTTCAGAAAATAATTAAAAAAGAAAAAGTTGCGGCGGACCGGACCGGGCCGGTCCGGCCGCGCGCAATTACGCCGGTGCCCCTCAGCCGGAACGCTTATTTTGTCCTATTACCGGGGACGAAATCGTCAATACACTGTTCACAAATGAATATTTTAAAAAAATAAAAAATCGACAGGAAAAGGCGAAACTGTCCCCGCCTGCCAGCCCCTCCTCCGCGCGCGCCAGAGGGCCAATTCCGGGCGTGCACTGCTCGAGTCCACAGTCGCCTGAGTCTGGTGCTACAATGGAAAACCCACGCGGTTTATTGTGTTTGTAATATATATATATATATAAATCATGTCATTGACTGATTTATTTTGGATCAACTCTTATATTATTTAATTAAAAACTCAAATTAAACACGAAGTCAGGTTAATAAGTTTTAAAATCAAATGGCTTAATTAGAATTAATGATACTTAAAAAAACTTTTATACTCTTTTTTTTTAAATAAAAATAGTTCGACTTTTTCACGTGAACATATTTGAGTAAATCAAGTCAAGAAGGACGAGGGCTGGGCAGGAGCCAGGAGGGTGTCTAGTCATACACGTAACCGAAACCTTCACGTGGACAGAGTAAACTGCTTAGAAACAGAGAAGGCGTAGGATAAGAAATGTGCGCACGATATATAAAACTGTCCTCATCACCTACCTGCGCAAATTAGGGCTGGTCACTTGCCAAACCCCCCCCCCCCCCCCCCCCCCTGCAGTTTCACACCTTAATTGATCGGTACCCTCCTCCTCTTTAATTTTCTTTTGTGAATTTTGAAATGAAACACGAAGCCCATTTTTTTTTTGGTGCTGTTGATAATGGGTAGTGTTAAAGTTTTAAGAATTTATTGCTAATATGATTGGTTCTTGTTGTATTGTATTTGCTGCACATGAATGTTTTGCATTTTTCTTGTAGAAGGGAGATTGAAAGGGTGGAATGGCATGATGGAGTGATTTGGTGAATTCGGTTGTTGATATTTTTTATTTATATGGGCTAAATGTTGTGTAAATGCGTGTTGTGTAACACAGGGAGTGAAAAGGAGAAAAATAGAGATGAAACCTTTTAATGCATTCATTTTCTAGGTTGGAACATCGTGAAATTAGTGTTTTTTGTTAGGTAATGTGGAAAAATGGGAATCATTTTGTTTGCAAGTGGATTAAATAATTCTTCTACTTGATATGGTTGTGATGCTGAGGAAAGGAGAAAGAGAAAATGGCTGAAATCTCTGAGCTTGCAAATAGGCATCCAGTGTTGAGCACCGTGGAAGGTTGGGAAATAGGAATCCAGTATTGAGTGAATCTTCTTCCCTATATATGACCTTGTCAAGTTTACAAGTTACACCATATTCTATTTTCTGTCACTGAATGGGATAAATCATTTCCTGCTTTTCAATGCTTGAAAGCGGCAGGTTTACCTGTCCAGTTCTTACATCATTTTTATGGATGCCCCAGGATTTGGTTGTAGAACATGAGAATATTGTAATGTTAGTTTTCATCAGGTTGCCTTTGTGCTTGCTGCCTTGTGTTGGCACATGCATGTTGCTGTGTTCTATACTGTAGTGTTTATTTGGATATCGGAATTGAATTGGTTTTTTGTTTATATTTTTGGCATATTGGATGCAGGGCCTTAAGCTGACCTTTCATAGGTTAATGAGAAAATATGATGTCTGAAGAGGCTGGCCAAATGTTGGTTGTTTATGATGATCCATCTGACCAGCGATCTTTGTCGTTGGATGATACAAGCAGCACAGAGGAATCGCCTGATGAAACCAGACTATCACTAGAAACACCTAATGATGTAATTCCATATATTGGACAAAGATTTGCTACTCATGATGAAGGCTATGAATTTTACAGTGAATTTGCAAAAAGATGTGGATTCTCAATCCGTCGTCATCGCACAGAAGGCAAAGATGGGGTTGGAAAAGGGCTAACAAGACGTTATTTTGTCTGCCACCGTGCTGGAAACACCCCTGTCAAAACCTCAAATGAAAATAAACCTCAAAGGAATAGAAAATCATCTCGATGTGGGTGTCAAGCATACATGAGGATTAGCAAGGTCACAGAGTTAGGAGCACCAGAATGGCGTGTCACAGGTTTTGATAATCATCATAATCATGAACTTCTAGAACCGAATCAAGTTCGGTTCCTTCCTGCGTATCGGACCATATCAGATACAGACAAGAGCAGAATCCTCATGTTTGCCAAAACAGGAATTTCAGTGCAGCAAATGATGAGACTCATGGAGCTTGAAAAATGCGTAGAGCCAGGATATTTGCCATTCACTGAGAAGGATGTGAGGAATTTGCTTCAGTCATTTAGAAAACTGGACCCAGAGGATGAGAGCGTAGACTTATTAAGAATGTGCAGAAATATAAAGGAGAAGGACCCCAACTTTAAGTTTGAGTACACACTCGATTCTGACAACAGGTTGGAGAACATTGCTTGGTCATATGCGTCATCAATCCAATCATATGAGATCTTTGGTGATGCAGTGGTATTTGATACAACACATCGCTTAACTGCATTTGACTTGCCTCTCGGCATATGGGTTGGAATGAACAACTATGGTATGCCTTGCTTCTTTGGATGTGTAATTTCACGAGAGGAAAATTCGAGGTCGTTGTCATGGGCATTAAAGGTAATAGAGTAACAATAATCTCTCATGCTGATTAATTACCCATATCACCTTATATTGCACATTTATCTACTTTAAGTTTACTTGGAACAGTCCATTAATGCCCCTCTCCTTTTCATATTCATGAGTGCATAAAGAATGGGGAGGCAGAAGAATATAATACTAAATAGCAATACTAGTTGGATGTTTGGCAAGAGATAGTTGATGGGGCATTTGAAATAACTGGCCAATGAGGTTATTGTAGCATTCAAAAATACAGATTGGGCACATAAATTAAGGTTCTATTTTTTTTTTACCTTTTTGTCTCATTTAATGTTAGGAGTTGGGCCAGACATTCACTAACACATGCCTGTCAGATTTACCAGTAGATTCAGTTGTGCTTCTTGATATGTGTTCTTTGCCAGCTAGTCTGGTCTCTGCAATTATATCTTCCCTGAATAATGTAACTATGGCTTTACTATTGTGAATGATTCTTGGTCATGCACACACAATCACAGGCACACGTGTTCTTTCTCAAAGAGCTTTTATTGGTCCCAAACTGATGTTTTTTGTTTTTGTAATCTTTATGTCAAAAGGCATTCTTAGGATTCATGAATGGAAAGGCCCCACAAACAATATTAACTGACCAGAATTTGTGTCTGAAAGACGCAATAGCCAAGGAGATGCCTTCAACGAAGCATGCACTTTGCATATGGATGATTGTGGCGAAGTTTCCATCCTGGTTTAATGCTGTTTTGGGGGAACGTTATAATGAGTGGAAAGCAGAGTTCTATCGACTCTATAATTTGGAGTCAATTGAGGACTTTGAACTGGGTTGGAGGGACATGGTCAATATTTTTGGGCTGCTTACTAACAGGCACGTTGCCAACTTGCATGCCTTACGCAATCTTTGGGCTCTTCCATACTTGAGAAGCCATTTCTTCGCGGGAATGACTGCAGCTGGTCTTTCAAAATCAATTAATGCTTTCATCCAAAGGTTTCTGAGTGCTCAAACTCGGCTTGCACACTTTGTGGAACAGGTATGTTACGAGTTACATGCCTGATTCAATATGCCATGTTTTGGCCCATGAACTGCTCTTGCTTGAGGCAGAATACACATGTGGGGTCTAATATCATCACATCACACATCAGGAAAAAAATATAATTTTTGTTTTATCAGGACATGAATGAATTTTACCTATTGACGTCTTAAAAAGCCAACTATTATTATAATTACAAAAGGACTCCTTTATCTTTCTAAAGAGTTTTTGTGGAACAATCCAGTACTGTGCTTTGATCTATCTATCATTTATCCAAATAGATGACATGCCCAATTCTATGATTGGTTCTCTTAACTTTTTGGATCAGCCATCTTGTCAATTTGTTTTGGTTGCTTGAGCTGTCATGCGAGGGTGATGCATGACCATGCAAAAATAGTTCCTTGAGAGTGAAAGGATGTTTTTTTTGCTGATGTTGAAAAGAAACATGCAGCTTGCTTCAAGTTTATTTCCCCTAGTTTCTTTAGATTTCCAATTTTAACACGGTATCATGATCATTTCTTACACTCGAGAAATCAATGAAACCATACAGTTAGTCTAGCTGGGCTTCCAATTTTAACACGGTATCGTGATCATTTCTTACACTCGATAAATCAATGAAATCATACAGGTTGTCCAGCTGGGGCTGGGTTGGTCTTCCATCTTAAAAATTTGAATTTTACAATCTTCATAATCATGTGTTATTGAAGTTGTTTAACTTGTGAATCTACACTTGTTTGGATATTGATCTTTCTTGCCAAAAATGATGGTTTCTATCTGTACTTGGAATTTCCTTGGATTCCCTGTTGGTTTAGAAACTCCTCTTTGTGATTCCAGTTATTGTTTATGATACACTGAAACTTTCTGCGACTAGAACTATCGGTGTAGCGGAAATTCCACTATAGTTTGCGGAAAAACTTTCTATGTTCTTGACTCATCTCTGAACAAGCAGGTTGCTGTAGCTGTAGATTTTAAAGATCAAGCGGCTGAACAGCAAACAATGCAGCAGAATCTGCAAAACATAAGTTTAAAAACTGGGGCACCTATGGAATCCCATGCAGCCACAGTCCTTACTCCTTATGCCTTCTCGAAGCTCCAAGAACAACTTGTTTTGGCTGCCCACTACGCATCATTCCAGTTGGATGATGGTTTTCACGTGAGACACCATACCAAACATGTGGGAGGCCGGAAAGTTTATTGGGATCCCAGGGAAGGAATTATTAGTTGCAGCTGCAATCAGTTTGAGTTCTCTGGAATTCTTTGTCGACATGCCCTTCGAGTTCTTTCCACAGGAAACTGTTTTCAGATCCCAGAAAGGTACCTTCCCATGCGTTGGCGTCGGATTAACACATCCAGTGCAAAGCTTCTTCACAGTTCTAATGATCATGGTGAGAGAATTCAGTTATTGCAGAACATGGTATCAAGTCTCATAACTGAATCTGCCAAGTCGAAGGAGAGACTGGATATTGCAACCGAGCAAGTTTCTATTCTTTTATCTCGCATCAGAGATCAACCAGTCCCACCACAAGTTATACGAGATTTTACCTCCATTTACAGAAAACTTTAGCCCTACCTCTTACACTCAGCAGTGACTGGATTCTTGTGGAGAGCAAGTCTGCTGAATCTGTAAATGTATGCTCGTGCTTGTGGTTTGAAATTCTTCATGGAAATCTTTCTACTTTCGATTCATGCGGATAAGGACTGCCACATGGTTTTGTATTTCCCTGACAGCCTTTTGCTCGGCTTTCATTGTGGGACAGAAGATTCTTAGGGTTCTGTAATGTTCAAATATATATAGAAAAAAAAGAAGATAGTGATGTATGATCGTGTTCTTGTTTAAACTTCAAAGCAGATTCATGTTCGTTTCACGAGAAATTCTCCCAACCAGATAAAATAACTCCCAAATTCAAGTGAGCTATTGATTATCATTAATCTCTTGTCTCAACATTAAGGCTGTGCCTTGGTTCTAGGTTTTAAGGAGTTAAGAACTTAGTTAGCAGCCGTGTTTATGCATGATATTTTTTATTTAAAAATATTTTGAAATATTTTTTTCATATTTAAAATGAATTTTTATTGTTTTAAGATATATATATATATATATTTTTTTTTTTTTAATTTTAGAATAGGTTTTTATTATTTTAAAATAAAAAAATATGTCTCATTTTGAGATAGCAACTACATGATTAATATTTGTGGTATGATTTTTACAAATTGATAATCAGTTAATTAAAATTTCAATGTTAAGGTATTGTTTATCCTTCCATACAAAGGTTAATTTTAACTTTAAAGGAATGAGGGGCACGTGTCTTCTATAGGATCTACATTTAGAAAAAAAAAGATAAAAAATACAAAAATAATTAAACTTTTATATTAATGTTTAATTGATTTAAGCTGGATAGTTGATGTAGAGTCTTATTTATATATAATATCGATTTTTATTTTATTTTAAAAGGCCAAAAAAAATCAAAATTATAAGTTTTTTCTAGTGGTTTCTTATTTATTTATGTTTTCTATTTTTACTTTATTCTGATAAAATAAAAAAATGGCTATAACTTTCTTCAATAATTAAGCTATAAATTATTTTTTCTTATAGCTAGTTATAAATGCAATTGGATTTTTAAAACTACAGGGACTAAATTATAATTAACTCTAATTTATAACGACTTGCTCTTCTGTCTCCCTGGAGTTTCATTTTGCTCCTGTTCTGGCCCAGGTCCCCAACCAGAGGAGGAGGAAGCAATAACCCTTGCAGCTGTAGCTCACCTGAAAACGGTGCGTTTCTTACCAAACCATCAACTTTAGAGACTGTTAATCTATAATGGGTTCATCTTGATCTGGGCTTTCTTTCATTTCTTGATGGATTTTGTCTTTCTTTGTAACTGTATTTTTTTTTCTGGTGATGGGGCCGGTCTTGCTGGATATGGATTCCATGTTTTGAAGATTTCTTTTGATGGTTTTTTTTTTTATTGAATTCATTCATTTAGATACTATTTACAACCAATTATATTTTATAATGTAATTGAATTTTATTACAGTATTCAAATAGAATTTGATGATAAACAAGTTGAATTCACTTGTTTGGAAGAGATTGAATTAAATGAGTATTTTGAGAAGCTAATCTTAACATTAATTTCTTCTAAATCAGAGCGGTTGGCCATTTACATTTGTTCCATTTTTCATTTGAAAATCATTTCTTGACACTCAAAATGGTTCTAAACATGAGATTTCATTAAAAGTTTTGAATTGAATTCAATTGAGAGGGTTCCAAAGTTATCTCTTTCGTAAGGGTAAAAGAATACTAGTTTATTGATCATGGTAAAGTATGTCGTGGGATTAGGGTTTGAAGCTTCATCTGATAAAGGAGATGATGGAGTGTAAGTGGAACTTTTAACTGTTTATCATCGGGATGAGTGCTGTGCTGTTTTCTTTTCTTTCCCTCTTCAAGAGTGATACTTTAATCCTCAAGAAATTTTTTATAATGCTCAAGCTGTAAATGGTTACAGCTTAGGATAGATTGACATGAGGTAAAATCAGGCGAAAGGAGTTATCTCTCTCTCCCTCTTATGCTGTAAATATTGGTAGTTACCATAGATTTTTCCTTTAATCCTGATCCTGTTTGCTTTACACCTGAGATTATTTGAACTGAACCCTAACAAAGGAACTGGAATGACACCTCTGATTAAAGCCAGCCATCTGTGTCGTTATTTTGGTTTCTTAGCTGGTTTCGTTTGGTCTCTGCAGTTGTGCATTGTGGTGGTGGTCTGTTATGTCTTCTGTTGTTAGTTGAAGTTATTTTGTTCTTGGTTACTTGTCTTGTCCTGGATTCCCCTATTTTTTTATAACCCTTGTCTGCTTTAAGTTTTCTTTCTCCTTGGTTGACTGCCTTCTGCTCCCAAGGTGTTTAATGAGTTTTCATTGGCTTATAAAGAATGAAAAAATAGAAATAAATTAATTCAATGGTAAAGGTGAATGTAGCAAGGATTTTATGAATTTCAGGCGATGTTTCAGTCTGTTTACCAACATTCATGTCCCTATTTTACTTTCTTATCTCTTCAATTTGCATGTCTGCGTGAGACCTAAAAAATGGAATGGATTTTATCTGTTTTGCAGGTGAAAGTGCTTGAATTACTTGCAGGAAAATGCATCCTCCTTTGACATTACATAGGCACCCGATGTGTGTTGAAGTGAGTTTGCTTCCTTTCATATGTTATGATTTCTCTCCTGAACTAGTTTTGGCTGATGTTGAATTGGAATTCCTTATTTCTTTAGCAGTAGATGATAGGCTATTTCTGTCCTTCCATTGAAGTAGGGAGGGTGTCTCTTGCTCTTATCCTCGGATGTATTTTTTTTGTGTGTGTTTGTTGTTGGTGTGTGGTGGAGATCATTTTGGGAAATGCTTGCGACTCTCGCCAGAGTAACATGCATCATCTTTTGATGCTTCTAGTTGCAACTTGCTTGTGGTAGATGGAAGGCCATCAAAAGGATAGAGCAGAATGATAACAAGGACTTGTACAACAAAACTTAAAACTAGTTGGTATCATGACTAGTAAAGAAATAGAGGGTGGGTATAAGATTGTAGCCATAATATGTTAAGAATAAGGTGACCATTTCTGAAATTCTCAAAGATTTTTGGGAAGAGAAGTCAGTATAACATCATGTGTATGGCGTGCTATTTTCTGGAATGAACTAGTGGTCTTAACTTTTTGCTGAACCATGCAACAAAAATATTTTGCAGATTATTGAGCAGTTTCAAAAGTGTCATTTGGACCATCCTATTGCTAAGTTCTTTGGTGAATGCACAGAACTGAAAATAAAACTTGATCGCTGTTTTCGGGAGGAAGTGAGTTGGCATTATGTTTGTCATTTATTTTTCCTGGCTAAGATACCATTTTGATCTGGCAGTAAACCTTTAAGCTTTTTCTCAGAAAGCTGTGAAGCGCAAGGTGAATTTTGAACAAAGCAAGAAGCACAAGGAAAGGCTTCAAGCATTACGGCAGGAAGCTGCCGAGGCAAGTCCTAAGAAGAGCAACTTTGTGTAAGCGTAATTATTAACTGGAAGATGAAATTTTGTCCGCTGGCTACATCATGATTATAATGCATAAAGTGATTTAGTGTATGGCTGGACACATGCATTGAACAATTCATATACCACAGCAAGATGGTGAAAGAATCCAGATGATTCATGGTATATTTTGGGCAATAATATAATGTCATATCTCTTCATTCAGCCTGTCACTTTCAAGAATGATTTATGTGTTCACAAGAAGACAATATGCCATTTCAGGTTGTTACTCTACATTCTTATTTTATGTGTTGTGGTCCCATTGCATATCCTCATGAACAAAATCCAGTTACTAGATGTAAATCTCATGTCCGAGTTTTATGCTGCGTCGTGAACCAGTAAAACTTATGTCCGCAACCAATCAGAAGGCAGAAAGGATGTTTTCTGGATTCCTACTTCACTTGAAATTTCAGCTTATTAGCCAAAACTTGGTACTTGGCCGCATGGGTCTCAAAGGGATTCAGGGTTTGTTGGCCAACTAGATGATGAACTACCTGGCAGAAATATTTCCCCCAAACCTGCATGCCCCACAAATTCATAGAGAACAGATGCTGTGATGTGTAGGAAATAAGATACCATTTTGTTATATGTACAAATCTCAAGGAGGATTGAATATCTCTGTGCCATTCTCTTAAGCCTAGTTTTGTTCAACACCATGGCATCTGTTTTAGCTCTTTATGAACTCCTTTCAAAAGTTTGATGCTTTGCAGAATTATGTGGTTTTCCTGCAAATGTTGGGAATGATTCAATGCATGATTCAAAGTTTTTGAGAGCTCAACCTAGGATGGGCCACAAATGTATGGGCCGCTGTCGGTTTTGTTCACCAGATGTAAAACACCTCCTTTCTATATGGGCCGCTTCGTGGACCTGATTATACATTGTTATGCCCTGAAAAGGAAGGGAGAGCCCAGAATGAAATACAAGAAACCAAGGCTGGAAAATGCAACTGAGTCTTCCAACCTCTTGGTAGGGTTTGCTTTTCAAAGTGTTTTTTTTATATAAAAATACATTAAAATAATTTTTTTATTTTTTAAATTTATTTTTTACATCGATATATAATGTATTCGGGAAAAAAATAGGGTTTACGAGAATTTTTTCAGGATAATATACTAGATGCTATCATGTTAGGCTTAATTTATAAATGATAAGATAAATTAAATCTATTTAATAATTTCTTGTCTGATGTTTAACCTGTTTTTCAGTAAGAAAATAAATAAAAAAATGCAGCCAAGTTGAAATCATATGATAATAATCCATGTGTAATGAAGGCATATGATAAATGAAATCAAAGTTTCTTACATGCACAGCACCAATGTTTATTGTAATTGAAATTTAATGAGCCATGTTGCATGTAAACAAATCAATTAAAAAGAAGAAGAAGAAAAATCTAAGAATAACCTAACTTCTTGCAAGCATAGTCGAACAAGGACTGCGCGTAACTTTTAGATGATTCCTCTTCTGGCAACTTGAGGAAACGAGCAAGTTTTTCAAATCCAGCATGGTGCGGGTGCCCTAGCAGAGAATCCTCGTTGACTTTGAAGTTCATTTCTTGCTTGTGAAGTTTTGGTCTCGATAAAGTCCACTGCATTGACCAAATGGCCAGTGGCCTCATGTAGCTTAGAGATCTATACTGGCCACTGGTGTTCCAAGCTTCCGGCGTTTGAAAAGAATACCTGTAATTAACACAATAGTCAACCAGTGATCGAAACCATTTACCGGTCGCCAGTGATCGAAACCATTTACCGGTTCGACCACATGTTGGTTTTTTTAACCATGCTTACTTGTCGGGCTGTTATCAGATTGAAAAACATGAAGACATGAGAAGAAGGAGAAGGTGAAGGTTTCCTACCCGAGTCCTTGTTCAGACCACGCAGCCTCATAGACTCCGCTTGCAGTATGAAAAGCCATGTCCATCAAACCTTCCTGCATCATTGTTGCAGCAACTGCGTATGTTACCCCGGACCATATTTCTCTCGACTGCATATCTGACGTGTCCACTGTTCCATCAGGCAGCATCCCGTTTACGGCCCCTCGTTTCCCATCCTGCACCTTCAGGACGTTGTAATTATAAATCTTCGTTAATGCACT
This sequence comes from Salix caprea, assembly GCA_964035475.1. Lineage (NCBI taxonomy): Eukaryota > Viridiplantae > Streptophyta > Magnoliopsida > Malpighiales > Salicaceae > Salix > Salix caprea. The sequence goes on from OZ037752.1 coordinate 1,023,740, forward strand.
CCGTGCTTTGTCGTCGTCAACGATCGGAAAAAGCCCGCATGCTCGTGCATACCTGCCAGCACAATCGTTTAGCAGCTAAACCTTTGCCATAGCAAAAATATAAGTGTTCTTCACCCATAATTAGAAACCTACATTTCTCAAGCCTGGATGGTTCATTATCATGCAAGTAATCTACAGATATATGAAGTAATTTCTTATCTACCGTTTGTGCTTTTGAAAGAACACACAGCAATTTCTACTGCTTTCAAAAGCAATTAGAGGGGGCTGACTTAGAACGTGCAGTGGATACTACGTTCATGGATCAAATGAACAAAACAAAGCCTAAGAATAAATCTGAATGCGGTAAGTAATTTTCTGACAAAAACAACATTCGATTATTGGAGTTAAAATCTTACCAGAGCATTATATTAAATAAGCCTTTGTTGTCAAGAGTCAGAAGCGCTGTAAGATTAGTTCATTTCATCCTCAAATTAAGCCCCAATGATGTTTTTTTTTTTAAAAGTTATTTATTTATTTTCAAGGTCATTTTCAAATATTTTTTCTTGTTTTCCTAGTTAACTATCAGTTTTGATTTTTCCTTTATAGACTAGATCAGTTTAGCTACCATATAATCAGTTGGTGTGCTATTTATTTTCAATCTATTTATGTATTATTGAGTTTCAAAATATATTAAAGTTTCTCTATAGTTTCAGGCTAAGGCTACCTTAAAACTTGAAAAACCCCTAGTTCTATCTTTGCTATAAGCTTATCATATACTTTGGAAACTTTAACCAATCAAATCTATATTTTGAAGGCTAAAAGATTTCGATGTTCAAAAGGATTAAACAAGGCATGAATGCAGCATACCATTGTCCGGCCAACTGATCAGCTTGGATGGATGTGCTGTTTCTACCATCGCTGTTGTCATAATTGAAGTAAGAACCATTCCATAAGCTGTCATACACAACCTTTGCCTTCTGAAACCTAAACCAAAAATATTCTGCAGAATCTTTGTCTCCTACTTCCCATGCCAGGGCTGATGCAGCCTGTAAGGCAGCCACCCATAGCCCACCACAATATGCACTAACTCCAGACACAGACCATGTATCATATGTCTGATCAGGAAAGCCATCATTCTCAATCATCCCATCACCATCCTTATCGAACTGGTCCATATAAGCCATTGCAACATAAACTGATGGCCAAACAGCTTGTGCAAACTTCTTGTCTCCTGTGGCAACTACATCCCTGTAAACCTGGAGAACAAATTTTGGATTCAAGTCTTTCCAGCGATCGGTATTGTGAAGGTTATAGGCATTAACTTCAAACCATGGGTCATCAATCCCAATGTCATGAGGGACGGCTCCAAGAGCCTTCCTGGTGGCACACTGTCCATCTACTATAAGGTGGATCTTACTGGGATCATGTATCATAACTGCGGCTGCAAAGTCCCTTTGAATGCTGAGCTGAAGTTTGGGAAACAGCATAATTAATGCGAAAGATGCATAGAAGTGAACATCATAGGTGTTCCACATTGGATACTCGATCCCTTCTAGATAAAGGAACTGGCCGACATTTTCTTCTCCTTCTTGAAGCAAATTCGTTCCAAAAGCAGAATTGGTTGCTAGAGGAGTGTGGATTTGCTCAAGCACGGAAGTCATCCTTCCAAGAATGTCAACAGCAGTATCGCCTTGGTGGCCTAAATCAGAACCTGCCTTATCCAGAGAGAACTTTTTTCCTCCAACACTTGCTAAACTATGCAACGGAGGAGATCCATCTGAAATAAACAAAACGTTACTAAACTATGTTTAAGACATTCATAAACAACACACTAAAGCTCATTAAAGAGAAAAGAGGCTTTTCACCATCCACATCACCTGTCCAAATTGTTCCCCCTGAATTAAGATAATAGAGCTCATTAAAGAGAGTGATAGGGTACCTGCAAGGAATCTTCGAAGTAAATTCAGAATCTGGTTTTACATGAAATGAGAAAACTACACACCAAAGCTCACCATTCAGGAAGACTCTTGTCTTCAAGAATTGGTCTCTGCCAGGCTTCTATCTGGGACTCCCAATGGCCATGCCCTATATTTCAAGGAAACAAGGAATTCAGATGAATTTATTATCTTTCCAGAGCAGGATTGTGGTTTCCAAATGTAAAGTCAATCTCCATAGTTCCTATTCACAGTCTGGCTTTAAAATATTTCTTTTCCATTATTGCACTTTTTCAAGCAGCCAGTGTCATCAAAGAGGACAGAAAAAGACTTTACCAAGAATAGCATCATGCGCAATATTTGCAGCAGCATCGCCATGAGGACCATAGAATTTTGTGTAACGCCTGTTGATGGACACATTTTAGCATACCAGTAATATTTCAATTTGGAGTCCACTTCGGACTAAGCACTTGGCAACCTACCTGTGATAAGTCCTTCCACTCACAAAGTTTACTTCAGGACAGTACCATGCCAATGAAAAAGTAACTGTACACACAGAATCTGGTGGAACTGTTGAAGTAGCTGCAATGGCTGCCCCAATAGATGATCCTGGTTCTGAAGGCACTGGCTTTCCAGTTGAGTTGAGGTTGATGAAGGATCCGTGCTATTAAAACACAAATCAGTGGAAATTTAAGTAGGTGTTGTTGGCAGGAGATGCAGACTGAAGCATTTGAAAACATTTTCACAAAACAAAGGTACAAGTCTGCCAACCTCTTTTACTTCATTCCACATTTCTTTTGCTGTAACACCTTGCGAATTTCCAGATATCACAAAGGAAGGACATTTTGAGACACGAACTCCGGCAGTCTCTTGTGCAGCGATTGCAAAGGTCACTGGGGGAAGCCCATTTGCTGTCCTGTATTATAAACAAGATGAGTTCATTATAAGAAAATTCTGACACATGCCATAAACTTACAAATTAACTCACCAAATCCAGAAACAATATGCCTTTCCAAGGAAAGAAACTTACTTGTGATTTAGAAGTACACAATGCACACCATCATCCATCCTAGAAAATCAATAATCTTGCCGATTAGCTTTGATCACAACCATTACATGCACATCCACATGCTTATATACATAGAAGCAAAAAAGACAGTCTTTTATTAGCAAGTAATTTTGGAAATTAGAGCAATACAACAACATTCACAAACACACACACACGGCGACTTACATTTTTGTTGAATTGAGATGCTGGCCAGAAAATTCAGAAACCCCTCCAACAGAATTCTGAATCAGCACAAATCAACACAGACGTGTAAGTTGCATGAGTTTCAGTGGCTTCTCAATTGTCAGACTATTTTGAAGGATCTTGAGAAACATATTTAGCACTCATTTGCATATGAAATAAACAAAGAAACAAGGAGAAACAACACAAAAGCATCGGTGAAGTGGTTACGAAAATCAAACTACTTACTGCCCATGTGAAAAGCAAGGAGACATCAGCAGTGGTCTTTCCAGAATTATAGAGCTGAAATAAATATTTCATTCTTAGTAACAGGGTAGACTGTAGTTAATGTCCAAGAATCAAATTTCCCATTCCTACCGTGAAGGTAAAAACTGAGACAGGAAAGCTGCTCTCCTTGTAATTATGAGGAATAACAGGTGAGATTTGACGACAAACAACCCTGAGTTCTGGATCAGGTTCTCCTGCGCTTAAGAGAAAGACATCCAGATATAAGACAGAGGTCATAATAATCTGAGATGTAAACATACTACTTGCAAATGTAGGTTACCCTCGTATACAGTCCAAGCCCTGGGGTATAAAGCATGGTATGTGGAATTATTTCCCTTCAGATTCCATTCCCAGGATTCAATCCCTGAACCTGCAGGTTCTCTGAGTATGTAGACAACATCGGTAAGTGTTTTTCCATTTCTTTGTCTATATATCTATCAAAGTTCAAACTCAATCTTAACTGATTTTCAAGTTGAATTAGAAACGACAGTCATGTATCAACTGTAAGCTAATCAGGCAACAATGATATCACTAACCCAAGCTTGTCTGGACTCCTTGAGCACAATACGCTGGAATATTTTTTACCATTTGAGCGGGAAACAAAAATCTGCATGCAATAGCATTCAAATTAAGAAAACAAGTCACAAGCGGGTAAGATGTAAAGTTTTATGTGTTTTAGTCTGATAACACATAAATAGTAGCGTATAAATCTTTGGAGACACAAACATGACCGTTGTGTTCTAGGCAGCTAGACATTATCAAACACAGGAAAACCAACTACTCCATTGTGACTTGCTTGGACAAACTACTAACAGCGTCATTGATCCCGAAATAGAAAGGCAAAACAACCATGTTTCTCCCACAGCTATTCGGCCTGGCTCAACTTGGCTTGTTAATATGAGAAACCCGTGACCCAGAACCTAAACCGACCAAATATTAAGTTCAAAAAAAGAAGGAAGCATTGATCTAGTCAAACCTAGATCATCTAAACCAGTTTTTAGTAATTTATAGTAATTTAGCCAAACCTGGCCAGTAAAACTCCAAGGAAGTCTTTTTAAGAGAATAAAGTGATTCACCTAGATTGACTCAGCGACCGCAGATTAACCTGTTGACTAGGTGACCTAAGACCCTTTTCTTTTCTGTGTGAATTTTCTAGGCCGGGTCTGATAACCATGGCTTCTCCTCGTCCATTTTGTGTCTGCCATCTGAATCGGATAATTTCCATATAACTTCCCAAAGAGATGGAGTGTAAAATAGATGCATTGGCAATTCTTTTTTCTAAGGATATACGTTAAACTTACAGAAAATTGATTTGCAAAAACAGGTTTTTCTTGGACTTTGGGAAACAGTTGCCAACAATGAAATTCACCTTTGTAACTCCTTCCAATGCTTCCTGAGCTGTACATTGTTGATTTTATTAAAGGAAACAGGCATTAGAAGAGAGTTCATGAAATGATCAATAAACTTTTGCAACAACAATGAAACAAATGATGCATTGATTTCAGGTTTTATCTTCTGATAAACTGACGTCAATACAGTTTACCATAAGTACAAATTTACCTATGAACATCCTATGATATGTTGCCTAATACACAAAACTTCCACATTAAAGACATCACATTGTTTTGATAAAAAAAAAATGAACTCAGATTGAAGTAAAGCTCAGCCCAGGTAAGTTTTTAGGTCAATCACCAAGTTGACTTCCCAGGCTTTATACTTGTGTTCCTAGCTATGAACAAACATAAATGTGAAATCTTTTTTGTTTCTTAGGAACTGGCACCTACCCAACACCACCTACTGGAATGCCATGAGAAGATGTAAGATAGCGCTTTGCAAATGGATCGATAAAAATACCCTTCTGCAAAAGGTGAATGCAAAGATTAGTTTGTTATTTGTGGTTCCTCACCGTGGATAACATATCAAGGTAGAATATTGAGGAGATTATGATAAAAGTCATTACCTTTTTTTTGGTATATTCTCTGACATAAAGCCATAGCCGAATACCTATTGGGGCCTGCAAAAACAAAGAAACCATCTCTTCATGGATATAGATACCAAGGACAAAGATTTTCCACCCAAAAAATACTAATGATACAGTAAGAACAAGGGATGTTGTGAAGTCTCAGAAGTTTAGAATTTCACTTTGTATAATCAGCCTTTGGTGCACACAGGATCAGTTTTAGTTTCAAAAATCAGTATAAAACCGATTTGAAGGGGTGATGTTCTGAAAAATTCTGCAGTGTCTTTTTCCTTTGTCTTTTTTTCCCCGATTCTTTTCCCTCTAGGTTTGCTTAGTTTTTTAACCTTTTTCCTTCTGTTCTAGGTTACTATATTAAAAGATATTGAGTCCAAATCTTCTACCAAAAAATCCAGAAAAGAAAAGCCATAAAGTGAGATGTCCATCACTACTTTCTTTTTCTCTTTTCCTTTTTTTTTGTTCTCTCTTCCTCCATCTTCTGCAACCTTGTGCTTCTCCTTTAAATGAAGTGGGTTATGCATTACTACTAGAAGAACAAAAGAAAACCATTTAGGTGTGCTGACTCCAAACTACCTTCAACATAATTTTTCTTGAGTTAGCATATCTACAACTTTTCACCACTGCTTCACTTGTTGATTTTTCACGCACAGCATTTCAAATATTTGTACAAAAACTCACTCCATACCAGGGCCTTTCCATCACAGTGCTTTGGCATGGACATAATAGTAAGTAACGTTAGGATCTGTAGGGTAGAAAGAACAACACTCACTTACCAAATGAAGTATCTCTTGCCAAGTTAAAGTGAACCGTGAAAGGACAGTTTCATTGGTGTCTAATCTCCGCTGCCAGGTCAGTGATGCAGGTTTCCCAGGATCAACCTTAATCTAGACATTCAAAAATAAATCAAGATACAAGATTAGCATTGAAAGGTTTAAAGTATCAAAGAACTCTGTTTAGAAACAAAATAAATAAGGAGAGAGAGCAAGAAAGATGAGAAGCTATGGTGATGTGAACTGTCCTCAATGAGTCCTCCATGTTCATTTTATAATATACAGACATGGAACATGCATGGAATCTTGAGTGCTTGAAATGATATAATGACAAAGATTTTCTACCGACTTGACAATAGGTTCAAACTTGTAAATTTTAGATTATAGATTCAGGTTAAGGTTCACGATTTGTGAGATATAAAATAACAATGTCATTTGTTGATGCACAAAGATTTTCAGGATTAAATGCTGTGTCAATACAAATTCTCAAATGCCTAGTTCTTGAATGGGTTATGTTGATTATAATGTGTTTGGTAATGCGGTAAGGTTGTTTTTGAAGAAGTTTTTTCAATTTAAAACACATCAGAATTATATTTTGCTTTTGTATTTTTTTTTATCTAAGCACGTCAAAATCATAAAAAAAATATATAAAAAAAACATCAATTTAATGTTTTTATGAGATGAATAGCAAGTTCCATTTTATACCAAACTTAGAGAACAACTTCCATCAGGACAAAGCTTAAAGATATAGTTGTTAGACCGGTTCAAAATCTGATCTAGAAAAGAATTGGTGTCATTGAATTATATGGTCAGTTTATAGATTAGCCCAGATCATTCATTTTTTTTAATCAAAGCTACATCATTTATTTATTTTAAAAAAAAATCATTGATGTTTACTCGACTATGTTTAGACCGAGTTAATCAGATCACGAGTCAATATATGAAGTTGAATCCTGTTCAATAACTATGCTTAAAATGCTTTCATGAATAAAGTTGATGAAATGAAGATATGTTATCATTTTTAAAACCAATAAAGATGGACATGAAGTTGACTGAATGAGCCTTTACACTCATTCATTCATCATTTTCAGAGTGGACTCATTTGTGCCAATTGCACTCTGCTGAACTCTCCTATCACTGTTGCAGTTACACTAAACATTAGAAGTCTCAAAAACACATCAGACATATGACAAAAACATATGATGATAAACTCAAGTAACTGCAGTTGCAGAAGAAAAATGGTTCAGGTAGTAAGAAGTTCAACTATAAACCTTGTTAAAGTCTAACAAGCACAATGCAAGCCTTCCAATCAAGCAGAGACAAAGCCTCATTTCGAAATATAATATATATATATATATATAGCATACCGTATCCACCGGAGAATTTGAAGGTTGTCCTTGTTCTTCATCTTCAAAGTCATTCCTTGATATCTTTCTTTCCGTCATCTTTTCTTGAATAACTAGAAATGTCTCATTCCAGATCAATTTAGACAGTTAAAATTTGATGTATGAGTTTTTTTATAAAAAAAAAAATGATACTTTTTTTATTCTCTATTATGATGCTTTTTTATTTGAAGACAATATTTCTCTAAGTTTACTTTTTTTTTCTTTTTAAGTATTATTAGAATTTTCTAAATATATATATATATAAAGATTGTAATAATCTTTTGACAAATAAAAATAAAATTATTTTTTTTTACAAAATTAAGAAACCTATATCCTCGAATCCTCACCTTCACAAGACACCAAAAATCATGCCCGGCACTAACAACCACAATTGTATTATAAAAGGTGAAATGTAGCTAGACAACTCAAGATCTGTTAGTTTAATTCATAATTATATATTTTCATAAACTTTAAAGATTCATTACTCAAACAAAACTAGTTAAGAAGAACCTTTGAACATAGTAATACTAGGTATAAGTGTCTGTTTGTTCAGGAGTATGACAGAAGTTTTTTTCAAAGTGTTTTTTTACTGGAAAATACATCAAAATTATTTTAAAAATTATTTTTGATATGTGCATTAAAACAAATTAAAAATAAAAAATAAAACATGTTTTAACCATTAACTCAAACAAACTCTAAATCAAATAATGTCAACCAAGTAACGTTGGCAACGTGTGTAACGCACAATGTAATATCAAATAAATATAAATGTGTCATTCAGATCCACGAATTGAGTATATTCCATCAATGATTGATATTATTGGGGGGGGGGGGGGGGGGGAAGTTTGATATTTTGTGATGAATAGTATCACTCTTCTCAAATTGACATCATTCAAGAAAATACAGCACCGCCCTTCCCAGATAGATACTGTAATCAGCATATGCACACAAATGGCCGGATATGAACATATTTTGTCTATAAATCCTTGTAGTAAACTGCATGACAGACACATATTCCAATTGAAATCACAGCATGCTTCACATGCACAAATGAAATCTTGACAGAACACGAACACGGAGAGAAATGCAAGGAATCATGATCCAGCATGCTTGAAAAACAGTTTGAAGATCTGCAGGAACTGCATCAAAATAGAAGAGCATAAGGAAAAACTAACCTCGAGAAAGCGTAGTGGGATTGTGTAGATGGTTTCGGTGCTAAAATGGGTTTAGAGAGGGAATGATTTCCGGTGAAAGAAGGAGATCTTGATATCATGTGCGCAGTTTGAATGAATCCTTCGTTTGATAAGAAACTAGATAGTACATACTACTTTATTTATTTTTCTATTATTTAATAATATTAGTTGATGTGTTCTGGACCACGTTTTATTTCCTGGTTTGCACTGCTTCAAAAGCGTTTTCAAAAAGATTTATTTTTTTAATTTAAATTAAATATATATATATATATATATATATAAATCTTTTTTTAATTTAAATTAAATATATATATATATATATATATATATATATATATATTTAAATTATCTTCATATAGTGATGCAAAAATAATTTTAAAAAAATAAAAAAATATTATTTTGATATATTTCTGAATGAAAAACATAATGAAATTTCATTAAATTATCATTTATTGATTAAATATATTTTTTATTTATTTTTTAAAAATATAAAAATTCATTGAAAAATTATTTAAAATTTATATTTATATTTTTTAATTAAATATATTTGTTATTTATACTATGAAACACCGACCACATATAACCTAATGAATAGTGTCATCTTGTGATAAGAATATTTGTAACTTAGAATATAGACAAATATTTATGTACTAGGTGATGATGGGGATATATTAAAGAAACTTAAATTATATTAAATCACAAATCAATTTGAAATTATTTTTTTTTTTGGGGATAAGAGGAATCCAAGAGCATCTCAATTCTCTTCCCAAGAAATCAATTTATATTATCCAGTAATGTTAATTAAATGATACTTAATACCTACCCACGAAATAAATTAAATATGTTTCTTGAATCAAATTTCACCAACTCTTTTTTCGGTAAAAGACAAATAGATAAAATTTTATTTTCCAAACTAATCAAGATCTCTATTAAAGAGCAACTAAATAAATAAATGATAAATAATTAAATACAAACCGAAAAGGACTGGATTACAAAACAAAACAAGCAAATAGATAGATGATGGGTAATTAAATACAAATCGAAAAGGACTAAATTAGCATCTTCGTTTCTTGTTTTTTTCTCCATTAAAGTAGTTGACACTGAATTTCATGTTTTTTTTTTTATTGTTGCCGTCACGTTCAACCGGCCGCCCCAAGTTTTATTAAGAGAAAAACACAGAAAAACACAGAACAAAAGGTAGTAATTATAATTTAGCCCTTTTTTATTTAATTTATATAGATTAGTCAATTACCATCTATATTTTGTAGTGACGACAACAAAAATGATATTAATATCTTCAGTGGGACGGCATAAGATTTATAGGTATTTGACATTGTGTTTAAAAAGTAATTTTTAAAAAAATTGATTTTTTTATTTTTATCTTTATTTTAAATCATTTTCATATGATGGTGTTAAAAATAATTTTTTAAAAATAAAATAATTGTTTTGGTACATTTCTGGACGAAAAAAACTTTTAAAAACAATTATAACCACACCCCAAATAGTTACTTGCTTGTATTATAATATAGAAATACAGTACCAAACAGAGGCTTAGGCAATGATAAATTAGAATAAATACATAAAAAATAGGTTAAAATATAATAAAATTATTGTGATTAGTATTAAAAAAAAATATTTGGTATATTTTAGAAAGAGAGTTTTTAGAGAGAATATTATAATATAGAAACAATTTACTTATGTTTATATTATTAGAAATTAATTGTAGTCTAGTGGTGGCATAGTTTTCAAATTACCAATGAGCTTCTAGCTCAAGTGTTAATGGTTTCTTGATACTAAGTAAGAGCTCATGGTTTCAATTCTTAATAAATTTGAAAATAGTAAGCTTATCTTCATGCATTTTGTGCAAGAGGAGACCAAAGTAAGTCATTAATATTAGTAATCGGTTTTGACCCGCGGGTCGATTCGTGTCTTGATCTAGATAAAATTATGATTTAAATTAGATAAACAAAAAAAAGTAGGTTAACTGGATCTAAATTATTAAATTGGATTAATCTTAAAGGTAACTTTGTAAAAAAAATTGTAGAGAGGGTCACCAAGACCAAATAAATAAATAGCCTTGGTATTCGTTTATTAACTAAGATTTTTTACCAGCTCACCAACACTAGCATATATTATACAATCTAGCTTTAATCTAATATATAATTTATTATTACAATTGACCGGTATTTATATTTGCAATTGAAACCATGTTTTATGATTTTAATTTTTTTATATATTTTTGGATTATTTTGCTGTGCTAATAATAATAATAATAATAAAATGTATTCTCATATATTCCCAAGTAAAAAACATGCATTGAAAAGTAAACAATATTTTATATTGTTTAGGAGTTTAGTTGCAATTGTTTTTTAAAGTATTTTTTATTTAAAAATATATTAAAATAATATATTTTTATTTTTTTAAAATTATTCTTGATATCAATACATCAAAATTATCTAAAAACACACAAAAAAAAATAAAAAAAAATATATTCAATTTTAAGGTGAGTGATGGTTTTAGATATTCGGAGCTGCAAAAAAGTTCTCCCTCAAATTGATCCAGATTAACAGCTTAGACACGGTGGTTTAGGGTTTATTAATATAAAAGAAAGCACCTAGCTTTAATTGAAGAGGCTAAGAAGAAAGATGCAAATAAAAATCAGCATTAAAAATGTTACAAAAAGAAAAGAAGCAGATCATGGAATCACTGACCCAGAAACCAGGATAATCTAAAACTAGAAAGCAAACCAATAATTAAAATCCTTACGGAAACTAACCCTTTACAATCAGTTTTTCTTTTTCACAAAATTGATATTCACTACGAGAACTCGGTTCCTTGCCCTGTTTTCGGGTCCACAAGCGGGCGCATAGGCCAGCCGAGAGGCGGCGGTGAACCCGGTGGAGTAGCATCTGGACTCGGTGAAAAGAGGCTCAGCTCCACAAATGGCCCTGAAGAAGTGCCATCTCTATGGTAAGTCCTGAAAGAAATTGATCCTCGCTTCGTCGATGCGTCGGAGTTTCTGCCGGGGCTCATTTGACCACTTTCTTCGAGATGGCTTTGGTTTGCAACTAGGGAAATGGTTTCGTGCTCATCCGCAGCATATCTTCTCCTGGCCTCCATGTCTCGAGGATCCCCCAGAGCTAAAGAATCAGCAACTGGATAGTAAACAAGCATGCAAATACACACCCCAGCACAGCATGAAAGGGCAAGAAAGGCCGAGAAAGCAAGAGCTTCAAATAGAAAATGCTCTGGTTTAGATAAAACAGATAGTCCAAGTAAGAGAACCCTCAACGGGAGGAAACTAGAAACTGAGAATATCAATGTGTACACTCTCTTTTTCAAACCCTTATTGATGACCAGTTTCAAAATCCGCCTTCCAAGCCAAAACAGGTAGACAGTTAGTGCAGAAGCAAAAACACCAAGAAGGATTATATTCAATAAAGGGTAAGTGCAAAGCGCAGTATCGGAGGTAGCATTTTGCATCCCATGAGTAGCAGTGACTGTAAAATAATGAGGTAGCCTCTCCAATCTACTCTTATCCTTGCGTAACCGCGGCCCAATTACAATAACGGTAAGCTGAAGGACAAACATTGGAAGGCAGTAAAGAAGGACACATGCTGCGGTTTTCCCATTCCACCTGCGACAAAGAACTCCCGATTCCATCTTCTGTAAGGGCGCACGAAGAAGAAATATGATGGTGAGTAATAAGCAAGGTTCTGCAAAACCCAGATTCGAGACAATGTAGCCTTTGCAGACAGTTTCCTGCCATTTGTAGTCAAGGGCATCCAACACTCTACCCTTGCGTCTCAACAAACTTAACCGTATAATTTCACCAACACCCCACCAGATTACGAACAAGATGACTGTTAGTCGGATGATCCAGGGACCACTAAAATAACTGAGTTGAGAAAAGCCTTGACTACGAACACGAGAGCGGAAGTAAAAAGAGTAAGCAATGCACACCAGACCAAAAAGAATCAAAATAGCGACTAGACAAATTGTCACCACGCCCAATGCATCGGCAGCAGCACTTGTCAGGGGCATTACCCGAGGAACAAATTCCACGCATGCTCTCTGCCAGCATGGACACAAAGAATCCTCCTCTGGTCGTGCATGCACTTCCTTCTGAGGATTAATTTTGATTTGGAAGTTTCCAAGAAAACACTGGAATCAAATTGTTGAAAATTGAACCAACCAGTCACCCAGAGCAATCAACCCTCACTCTGCACGTAGTAATGATGACAAACCTGTGTATGATGTTAGACACCAATCAACCAACACAACATATACTGTATGGCTCAAGTTTACCAGCCCAGTCACCTGTAGAATAAAAATTAAAAATCAGATAAGTTCATGTTTGTGAGCTAGCTAGTGAGGGGCAAGTGAGTCAGATTGCCATAAAAACAAGGCTGCTGCTTATCAACCAAAAGCACATTTGATGAGTTGCAATTAGTACAAGTTCTTCGCCAAAATCCGACCCCATTTTACCAGGACTCTAACAAATTCACATATATAATACATTCCATGACATTCACGATCAACCAAAATAAGTACAGTACATCCATCCAAATTCAGCAGCACAAGTGATATCAGTTACACATTCGTAGATCAACATATGAAATCCTAGAAAAAAGAAGACAACTAAAACCCTAATGGAGCATTAAATAACTACAAAACCATCAAAAGCAAAAATAGCATTGCCAGCTAAGAACAACATTGGCATATAGTAGCATCAAAAGCAAAATCACTGCTATCATCATTCTGCATTACGAACAACACACTAAGCAGGCAGCCCGTTCGAGACTTCTTCCGTATGGTTATTAAAAAAGAATCATTCCAAGTGAATGCGTTAATTCCTCTTTAGCAAATGTAAATCTCGACGTTTCACATTATACAGATCTTATTATCTTCCGAGAAAAAAATGTTAACCTCAGTAAACTTTTATGCTTTCTCCAATTTCAATCGTTTAGAAAGAATCGTAAAAAAAAATCATTTTCATTTCCTTCACTATCTTAGCAACCAAACATACAAAAAAAAATTACTCAAAGCAACAGAAATTATCCTTATCCTCATAACATCTCTAAATCACCATACACTGAAAAACCCGGAAAAAAAACACGAAAACAATAACTATAACAACAAACCATCGTACAGAAGAAGAAAAACTCCAAGCAGACAAAAACATTTAGCCAAAATGAGAAAAAAAACAGATCAATCGAAAGCTTACAAAGCAGAGAAACTTGATCTAGCGAAGAGAAATGTAGATTCCAATAAACACGAAGCAATATCAAGAAACCCTAACGCGAAACACGAAGCAAGCGAGAGAAAGGTAGAGGGAGAGAGAGAGAGAGGAGGGAGGAGAGGGAGGAGAGACCGTGTAGTTAAGTGGGACTTTGTTGGAGACAGCCTGTCTCCAGCTGTGGAGTCCGAACCTATAGGTTCGGATTCCACATTTTTGCCTCGTTGTTTATCCCTTACCTACGAGGATCTGCCTTGGCGGCTTTTACGGCGAGCTGTCTCATTTGTTTCCTTTTCTTTTTTTATTTATTTAAATACAGCTAAGAAATAAAAGAGCGTGCGGTTGGTTGTCTGGTTAAGCAAATCTGGAACATGGATTAGAGTAACCCACGCTGTTTGGTTCCTGCGAAGTTTGTTTGATTGTCCAAACAAATCGAACTTGATTTTCACTAGGAGGTAATATTATTTTTTTGTAAAGATGAGTTGGTATGATTTTAAAAAAAATATATATTTTTTTAAATATTTATATGTGAAAATTGATCCAAAAATATTTTTTATTTTACAAAAAGGACAAAAATTTGATTGTCCATAGATTGATTTTATTAAAATTAAATTCTTCGCAAATGATGATATTATATTTATATCTAAAAAAAGATGTGTAAAAATAGAAAAAAAATAATTAGCATATTCAAAGTTTATCTTTTTATCATTTTCTTTTACAAATTTTAATTTGTTCATGAAAACTGTGGTCATCCAATGCTTTTTCTTATTCAAGAATTTTTTTAAGTTCTAAACATTATCCAACTATAAAATATTTATTTAAAATCCATAATAGAGTAATTAAATATTCTTTAAAAAATAATTTTAATTTTAATAATTAAAAATAACTATTTAAATTTTTTTAAATATGTCAAGATAGTAATGTTGTAAGCCTGGATAAATTTCACATATTTATAGAAGATAATATTATATTCAATACGAAAAGTGATGATTAAATTATGGAGATAATGATAGTCTTGGGAATTTGACATAAGATGTCATGTATGGGTGTTAAAAAAAATATAAAAAATACATGAACTTGAATAAAATTTTAATGAAAATGGTATATATAAGACCGAGAGTATCAATACATAACTTAATAAAATTCAAATAGCTTGGGTAAGATCCAATATTAATAGATGTCGGGATTTAAAAATTAATATTCATAAAATATAAAAGATTATAAATGAGGAATATTGTGGAATTAAACAATTTTTTGAGTGCACACACATGTATATGTGCAAACCATTTTGAAAGAGAAGGAGAGAGAGATAAATTTTTCATTTTGTAAAGGAAGATTAGCAAAAATCCTTTAAAAAACATAAGATCAAGGGAAAAATCATGAGAGTTGTAAGCACTAAACACTTTAATCACTAAATTTGTAAGAAAAAATCAAGTGAGAGGACGAGAGAGGGGCATCAACTAAAAGGAAGAAGAGAGATTATAATTTCTTTTCATTTTGAGAGTTTTTAAAGCCTTAAATATTGCATGGTAACACACTTGGTTAGGTTATAAAATTACTCACAAACTTTAAAAAAATGGTATGAAATATAAAAAAATAAAAAATGGAAAAGGTTTATTTAAAAACTTATATGATTTAATGTATGTTTTTTAAAATTATATAAGATGAAATAATAATGAGAAGAAAATAATCCAAATGATATCAATTATCCATGAAAGGTATCATAATTATACAAAAAAAGTATGAGAATGTTATGTCATTTGTTCTTATATCCAATTTAGGCATCTTTCTTTTTATTACTATTGTTTTTTCATATTTAATTTAAGCATCTTTCTTTTCATTACTATTGTTTTGTTTTCTATCTTCTTTTCATTATTTTGTTTTCTTGAATTCCATCTATCATTGTTAGGTTTCTTTTCAACTAATTAAATTTTATTTTTATTTTTATACTGGATTTGACATTCATTGTTTTTATTACAATGTATTTTTAATATTCATGTCTTGATATTTTTTTATTGAGAATTTTACTTCATTATTTTTAAATATTTTCTTAGCTTCATGTCTCAACACTTAAATCCTAATTTAATTTGAGCATGAAATTAAAACATAACATAAGTTACATAAGTTTAACTGTTTGTTTGGTATTATTATGTTTTTAAAGTATAATTGCTTTTAATTTTAAAAAATATAATGCATGGTTAGTGTTTGTTTTGCTTTAAAACCGAAACAAATATCACTTCTTCTTTTTTTTTATAAAAAAAGTATAGTATCTTATACTTTTAACTAAAAGTACAACTGTTAAAGCACAACTACTTACAATATTTTACATGATTTTCTATTAAAATATTTTTCCTCACTAGTTTTATTGAATGATGTGTCTACATGTATTGACACTTTCATTTGACCATCAATCTATTAAAAACAATAATTTGATTTTTTTTTAAATAACTAAAAATCTTAACATTATCATTAGTTTTCTCATGTCTACTAGGATTGTTAAGGCCGCTTAAGACTCGACCAAGTCAAGTAAGTTATATTAGACTAATTTCTTGTCCAATTCAACTAAAACACACATTCCTGATCATGTTGCAACCAGACAAAGAAGTTTAAGATTGTCAAGGCCACTTAAAACTCGACCAAGTCATGTAAGTTATATTAGACTAATTTCTTGTCCAATTCAACTAAAACACACATTCCTTGATCATGTTGCAACCAAACAAAGAAGTTTAAGATTGTTAAGGCCACTTAAAACTCGACCAAGTCAAGTAAGTTATATTAGACTAATTTCTTGTCCAATTCAACTAAAATACACATTCCTGATCATGTTCCAACTAGACAAAGAAGTTTAAGATCTACAAATTCAATACATAAAAGAAGGCACTGCTGAAAAGGAAAGCAAATCCCATGACAAGTAATGCTCCAATTTCACACACCTTTCAAATTATTGAACTTTACCAGTGATAATTATTTGTGACCAAAACTATCTTAACTCTTAATTACCAAAACTTTATAAAATACCATGCATCTTATTCAAGGAAAAAGTTGATTTAATGATTCTAGCTACATGTGATAGGTTGTCTCATCTTGTATTTTCTCAAAATAATAACTATTTTATTCAATAATAAAATATTTTCAAATTATCTCTTACATTTTTATGTGTAACAATTTAACATGAGTATCATCAAAGATGTTTTTATTTAGTTTAAAAGCATGAGCAAAGTGAAATTTAAAAGTTTGTTTTAAAAATAATTTTGCTATATTTTTTATTTTTCTTTAAAATAATTTTTTAAATAAAATATTAATATCAAAAATAATTTTTTAAAAATAAATAATATTATTTTAATATTTAAAATACAAAATAATCCAAAAAACAATCAAACGTATAATCCAAAAAACCAGCCCATGATAATGACGTTGCCTTCTCCTCCGGTCCTCCTGTAGTGCAGTCACAATCACGCTAGATTTCCACTGCGGGGCCCACAAGAACATGCGGGGCCCAATGTGTTGCCACGTGGAGGAACCTGCACGAACCTCTGTTTCTCTTCTCACGAGAAGAAGAAATCCTTACGTTACTTGATTCTCTAACAAGACAAGGAGGAAGAAGATGAAGAAGAAGCTAATGTGATGTATGGATCCACCACTCCTTTCAACTCTCACTCGCTTACTCACACATCACTTGACATCATTGTGTTCTGTTTCTTTGCTTTGCTTCTAAAAAATCAAATCTTTCTTACAGGAGTAGTGTTCTGTAAAAAAGCTAAAAACAGAAGTGAAGTTTGAAAGAACAACCTGTGTGAAAGAACAACCAAAAGCATCTCTCATATTCAAAGGGTATTCGCATTTCCAGGAAATATCCAGATCCGAAATACCCTCTCTTTCTCTTTCAATCTTGCTGCTGCACAATAACCTTGAAAAGACCAAAAAAGGGACCAAATTTATTTTTATTTTTTTGAAAAAAAATCTCTTCTTTTTTGCCTTGTAATTTTTCCTTTTTGCATGGTTTTAATAGTTGTAAAATAAGAAGGGATCATTCTAGTTTGTTTCTACATTTTAAAACTGTCATCTTTGAATGTTGTATCTCAATTTTTGTACCTGATTGGGATCTGGGTTCTTGTTGATATGTCAAAATAGTTTTTTTATTGATCTTTTGATTTGGGGGTCTGGGTTGTTCTCAGTTTTTTCAATTTTTTCTTCTTGGGGGTTTACCGTTGATTCTTATGTTTATCATTTGTTTCCTTTGAATTGGGGATCTGGGTTCTTCTTGTTGTGTTAGAGCTTGATATCAAAAGTCAAGAATCTTCAACTTTCGAGGACTACATTGGTTGATTAGATTCGAAGTAGGATAAGTAAAGACATTTATACGTTGGCGATGACCATATTCTGTGGCTGATGCTGGAAAGAATTGAAGTTAATAAAATTATTCACACCAGTTGAGAATTCTTGATTGGAATAATGGGCTGCATTTGCTCGAAAGACGGTCGAGCAGACATATTGTTAGAGAATAATGTGAGAAGCAAAGAAAAAAACAAGCCTGCCAAACGGTTAGTCTCTTTATCCAGAAAAGATGAAGCCATGGTAGAGGTTGATGGCAGTGTTAATGATGCCACAGCTCGCTTGATATCGAACCAACCTGGAAATGATAACGTGGAGTTTGCTCCAGTATCATCCGATGAGGGGGGGAAGAAGGAAATAATTGAAAAGGCTAATAATCGAATGATTTCCAGTACATTGAGTATGAGCAATGGAGAGAGAGGAACACAGGTTGTTGCTGGTTGGCCATCTTGGCTCACTGCTGTGGCTGGAGAAGCAATCAATGGATGGGTGCCTCGAAGGGCAGATTCATTTGAGAAGCTGGATAAGGTCAGCTTGGTGTATGTCTCCATGATTTTCGCTGTTTTTGTCCTGTCCATTGATAATTTGAGGGAAAATTGTTTAAAAGAAGTGGTTTCATTTCCCCCCTTACATGAACTTGAAAATAATAGCTTCAGTTATTTGTAAATACATCCTGTTGGCTTGCGTTTTATTCAATAACTCTTCGATGTTTGTTAAGGTTGTGCTGAGAGTGCAGTCATATTTACTTTGTTCAAATTCAGTTGCGTTTTGGTCAGTGGTTAAAAGTTGGATGCTGTCTTTGTAGAGATTTTCTTTTCTTCGGGAAATGTAATTTCTTCCTGAATTTTTACCCTTGACTACTTTGATATTGTTGTAAGAATAAATGTTCTGTTCACCCCTGAAAGTTTTTGAACAGTAAAATTGACAAAAATGGTGAATCATTCTAGTCCGAGGGATGGAGGCGCTGTTATGTTACTGCAAGCAACGAGTCACGTCTCTTGCAAAATAGCTTCTTCCCTAGGTTCCGCTGGACAAGCACTCCTTGCAGATTTGTCTGTTTCAATCAGTTTGAAATTGAAATTTTCCTGGCAACTGCACTTGTTTTTTATTTGATATGCAATGATTGGTTTTCAAGCAACCACCATGTAGCTGTTAAATGCTGTCTACTCATTGTTTTATTGCCCAATTCTTTACCGTATAACTTTTTCTGCAAACAATGCAGATTGGACAGGGAACATATAGCAGTGTGTACAAAGCTCGGGATCTTGAAACAAATAAGATTGTGGCACTGAAGAAGGTGCGCTTTGCTAATATGGATCCAGAAAGTGTTCGCTTTATGGCAAGAGAAATCATCGTTTTGCGTAGGCTTGATCACCCAAATGTTATGAAGCTTGAGGGTGTCATAGCTTCAAGAATGTCTGGCAGTTTATACCTTATATTTGAATATATGGAGCATGACCTTGCAGGGCTTTTGGCCTCACCAGGGATTAAATTCACCGAAGCACAGGTTCTTGCTCTATCTCATTTGAACTTTAACTGCTAGAATAGTTGATACATTATATTTTGGATCCTAACATAATTTGACAAGAAAAAAAAACAAGAAGAATTTTTATGACACTCTAGAGTGGCTATTTCAAGTACAGTTTTGAAATCTTATGAAAATGTCAAGAACCCAAGTGACACTTGCCTAATTCAATATATTGACGTGAATATATGAAAGCCACTTAATTTCCTATGGATTAGTTCTATGGAATGGCTTTTTGTATCAAATATTATTTTCCTTGGCAATCCATAATAACACTATTTATGGTTTTTCCTCATCAAGCCACTAGAAAGGCCAACAAAATGAAAACATTTAGAATGAAAGGAAACTAGGAGATTTTCCCCCCTCATTAAGATAAGCAGGTTGTGTGTGCAATGATGATTTTCAACTGAGTTTACTGCGATCCATCCTCGCTCAATTTTAAAGATCTAGTCCTTTCCTGGATCTTATTTCTTCATGGCAAATGAATGGAGTCTATTACCATATTTTATTCTTTATTAAAGGTTAATCTCAAGTTTTTTTTTCCTGCAGATTAAATGTTATATGCAGCAGCTGCTTCATGGACTTGAACATTGCCACAACCGTGGGGTATTGCACCGTGATATAAAGGGCTCAAATCTTCTGATTGACGCTAATGGCAATCTCAAGATTGCTGATTTTGGACTGGCAACTTTTTTCTCTTCACCTCAAAAGCAGCCTCTAACAAGTCGGGTAGTTACATTGTGGTACAGACCTCCAGAGCTTTTGCTTGGTGCCACAGAATATGGAGTTGCTGTGGATCTATGGAGTGCTGGTTGCATTCTTGCAGAATTGTTTGCTGGGAAGCCTATCATGCCTGGAAGAACTGAGGTAACTTTCTTTTTATATAATTGAAATAATGCCTTCATATATTATTTACTTGTTAAGCATATTGAATTGCTAATTGTTGATCCTTGCCTTGAAGTAGCAATTTTCCAATGGTGAAATACCCTAAATTATGCATTATGCCAACATATGAACATTTACAACAACAAAATTTCATGTTTATGAGATCATGGGCCTAGTGATCATCTCATGAATGGGCTGTCTTAATAGACCTTCTGATCAAAAGATCTGCTTTGAGTATTGTCCATTAATGGCTAACTGTTTGTCCATCATGCCCTTGATCACTGTGACAGCAGGTGTCTATGCATCAATCTAGGAAAAAAATCTCTTAGATCAACAGCTGTTGGCATATGGAGGTTTCTTTATGGTATGCGGATTTGCTAGAAGATGGCTTCTGCATATGAGAGCAGCTGATCAGCATCATGACATGTTATATGGCATTATTTAGTTTCAGATTTATAGTTACTTGGAATTAGGTTCCTGAAAATTGTGTTTTTGCATTAATGAAACGATCTTAATCCATCATGCAATGTGTTTGTTAAAATTTTCTAATGATCTGCTGGACCTATGTTACTGTCTTCTGTTGAATTTTGTGGCCTGGAAGATTGATGAAAGAATGTTAGTGCATATTCACATTTAGCCAAATTATTTGGGTGTCAAGATATTATGTCTATCATTTGTAGGTGGAGCAACTGCACAAAATCTTCAAACTTTGTGGGTCTCCTTCTGATGAGTACTGGAAGAGATCAAAACTGCCACATGCAACCATTTTTAAACCTCAACATCCTTATAAACGTTGTGTTGCTGAGACATATAAGGACTTTCCATCATCAGCTTTTTCCCTGCTTGATGTCCTTCTTGCAGTAGAACCTGAGCCCCGTGGTACTGCTTTTTCAGCACTTGATAGTGAGGTAATTCGAGTTCTGTACTACAAAATGATTTCACCTTGTGACTTTTTGCGAGTCTTAAATGTCTACAAGTGCAACTCTTCTTTAATTACTATGTTTTCCACATATGTTGGGGCTGTTTTACCTAGGATTCTTGAAGCAGAAGCATTATATATCCGATTAGAAGAAAGTTTTGTCTGCTAGGAATGGCTTTTGCTAGAGATGATGGTGGTGGTCGAAACAGCATTCATAATGGGTTTCCTTTTGGCTGTTTACCTGCCACAAGTTGTAATAAAAATAGAAGCCTTTAATTATTCTATCTTTCTTTATGATGCTCATATTAACCTTCATTGCTTTCCATTCTGTTAATTTAGAACTTGCATGCTTTAAATGATTAAATCTCAGGGATTTTTTCTCTCCCCCAGTTCTTCAAGACAAAGCCTCTTCCTTGTGATCCATCAAGTTTGCCCAGGTACCCACCAACCAAGGAGTTTGATGTAAAGTTTCGGGATGAGGATGCTAGAAGGTAAGGAATTTCACCGCATTATTTTCCCCATACATCTGTCTTTTTGACAAGAGTTGGATGTGGCCTTGTTATTGCAAATCATCAAAAAAGTTAAGCTGCCCATCTTCCTTTAGTTATTAATAACAGAAAAGGTTGTTTTTGTGATGAATAAAACTCAAAAGTAATAGCAATATTTGTTTGTGGATTACTGTGATGTCCTCAATCAGACGTGTAATCTCTGAACCCAATGACAGCTTGTCTGGCTTGCATCACTAATATAAACTTGGAAATATAAACTTCTAATGGATTCAATGATGGAAAAATCCTCAATTAGGACCTGATATCGATTGAGTAATGGTTGAATTTTATTTTTCCTGCACTTTTATTTATGCCACCTCTTTATCATCTTGCAACCAGGCGGAGAGCAGTTGGAGGAAAAGGACGCGGACATGAATCAACTAGAAGGAGTTCGAAAGAAAGTAAAGCTGTCGCAGCACCAGATGCCAATGCAGAGTTGCAGGCATCCATACAGGTAAATTATGACTGTATTTTCCTGAAGGTTCCTATAGTTATGTTATGGAGAACTAGTTTTTTAGGTCATGATTCTCTGTGTTTAATACAGAAGCGACAAGGGCAGTCTAACCAAATAAGCATCAGTGAACAGTACAATCATGAAGAGGATGGTGGTTCTGGCTTCCCCATTGGTCCTCCCAAAGAAACAGCAAGAAATGTCTACTCTCATTCTGGCCAGTCAATGCATCCTACAAATTTTGGATCTTCACGTAATATGAATATCAATGATGCTGCTCTTAGGGCTCCTGGCCAAGATTTTGTTTCTCCAAGGCAGACTGCAGGGTTGAGAGCTCAGAGATCTTTTGTTCAACGGGAGGCAGTCCTGTCTAGATTTTCTAATTCAGTTGCGGTTAGAGGCGATTCACACTTTCAAGGTAGCAGCTCAACGAATGTGAATTCAAACTGGCCAGAGGAGAGTTTTAATGTTAGATACAACAATCTGGACGATTCCTCCCATAGTCTATTAGGCAGGCCAAATTTCTCGAATAAGAAGTCTGGATTGGAGTCTACAATGGTAAAGGAACTACTCCATCAATTATATGTTTAATAATCTTCTTCCTCGTTCCCGTCATGATTCATTCAATTAATGCAGCTGGAAGAATGACAAAAGGGCTGCCTTGAACCCTCTGATTCAGTCATTCCTGGTTTTTGAGTGGAACTGGACTTCATGTTAAATTTAGATTACATGAAAAATTAATTGAAATGTAAATGCAATGTAATGTCTAGTCTGATCGCTTGTTGCTCTTGATATGGAGGCATCGACTGACGCTGGCTCCATCGAAATCTTAGTGATGTGCTTGCAAAGCTAACAGTGTGCATGATTTGTTTCAGGATAGAGTTATAATTTTGCTTTTGTACATTGAATGGTTTTTCAAGACCTTTTTTTTTCTTCACTCGGAATTTTTTGTGGAAATTCACTAATCACTTGCACTGTTTGCTTGTGGCCTCAGGGGGGTTATTCTGCGAAGAAAGGACGTGTTCATTACTCTGGACCTTTGGTGCCTCAAGGTGGAAACATTGAGGAAATGCTCAGAGAGCATGAGAGACAAATCCAGCGAGCTATGCGGAAAGCTTGTTTGGAAAAGAACACCATTGAAGGTGGACAGTCTCAATCACTACTTCATCATCAGAGAATAAATGGTCAATGACAGATGACATAACTTTTCGATATTCCTTCGGGAATATAATGACAATTATGGAATATCAGTGTCATCTTTCCATCAGATAGTTACAAGCATCTTCCATGATTGGCATGACCCTCGAACTGCAAAACAGAGAGAAATGAATGAAATGCCAATGAAATCCATCACCTCCAGCGTGCGTAGTGCAAGATTGGCGGTGGATTTTTCATGACACCAACCAAGTATGTTTTTGCCAAATCACTCTCTTTGGTCTACCATTGTCAAGTTTCGAAGGTATACTTTGTACAGCTGAAAATATGATTTTTTTTGGATCAATTTTATTCTGTGGAGAGGCTGCAATAATCCCAGATGCCACTCCAAAATGTTGCTCGGGTAGCTTCATAACAATACAAAGTGTAACTCTTTCTTTTGATGAATAGCAATATAATTAATAAAAAAAAAAGAAGGAACCATTTGATTCTGGATTTGTGAGTAGAATTTCTGTGTTTCCCTTGTTTCAATCACGGATACGTTTTCCTTTGATTTTCTTGAGAATCTTTTCGTTTCTCTGGCGGGGATTGGGCTTGGATCTTCGTAATAAAAAGGTGTCACAAACTTCTTATAGGTCTTGTCTTGGCCTTGTTACGATTGCTCTCTTGAATTCCCTTGAAATCCCACATGAAAAATAATCCTGGTGAAGAAGATTACAGTCGTGGCAAGGCATTGAAATGATCTCTGCGTAAAAATAAATAAATTGAATCACTGATATACAGGAAAAACGCAAGATTCCTTCTTTGTTTTCCTTTATATAACCAGGTAGTAGAGGTAATGTTCACAAGTGAGGTGCTTTTTCATCTGAGAAGTTACTCTACCAGTTCATCAAGAGGGCTATGGCTTAAGGTTTTTGATCATCTTTTTACATTATAATTTGTATAAATCAGAAATAGAGTGATGAACTTTTTTTTGCATGGCTCGCAAAATGGATTCAAGTTTGGTAGTGTGGTTGCTTCTGATTTTTGCTAAATCATGGAGAAAAAACTGTCTACATAGTTGAATAGTTTCTGCTTATTACACTGGTTTTATATTATCGCGTTCCAAATTTTAGATTTGTAAAAGCTAAAATAAATTTTTATTTTATTATTATTATTATTATTATTATTCATGGAAACCTCCTTCACATTTTCCAAGATTTTTGTTTCTGAGATAAAGCAAAATGGATTCAAGCTTGGTATTATGGTTGTGTTCAAACCCTAGTTTTGTAAAATAATTTATTTATTTTTTATTCATGGAGACCTCTTTTCATTTGTTTTACATTCAAAAACCCATCTCATGTATATATGTTAGGTATTGTGCTGAGAGTTTTACTTACTCATCTGGGCTCATAAAATGTGTTTTCTGAAGATGGAGTTTTCTCGAATAAAAAAAAATTGATTTTTAAACAAATCATAAATTATAGATTTTTCACGATCAATATGTTTTAGGAAAGAATTTTTGTGGGATGAAATCAAAATCATGATGTGCGTTGATTAACCACACACTTTAAAGATGTGATCGTGGAAACCAAGCTGTCAATTTGCATATACTTTCTGCACCTTCACCAGAAAACAAGTTTGAAACTTGGAGAGCACAAGGAAGACGACAGCTTCTACTCTATTGTCCAAACCCACATGTCCACAAACCAAGAATTAGAAGTCCATAATGCTAACATAACAAAAAAAACTCAGAAAATTAGCATACCACCAAACTTGCAGATCTGACAGCAGAAAAGTTTGCTTCTTTCAAAAACTTTGCAGCAGCTATTTAGTCTTCATCAAGCACCATTCCAATCCAATGTTCCTTCCCTTAGTGTCTACGCATCAAGAAGCAATCATTACCTTCAACTCTCAAAAATTCTACCTCTCAACTCAAACCTACCGAAATATATATAATCTGTGCATGCAGCTTCCATAACAAAACATTATCCAGTCCCCATTACTTTTCCATTCCAGACCCGAAAAGGGCAAGGACCTTTTTTGAGTTTCTCCCACTCTCTCCCGAAGATCAAATCCAAAATGAGGCCTAAAAGCCAACAAATTACCAATCTTAAGATGCTCCTCTTTGGTGTCTTCCTTGCTTTCTTTGTGCTTTTCATGTTGCGATCAGGCGTGTCGTCTTCCCAGGAAAGTTCATCTCCCACCTCTCAACCTGGGATTTTAAACCCCATGAAAGAAGCTAGAGAAACAAATTGCTCACTAGCATGCAATAAGATCCCACGCTCCCTAACTCAAGCTCTCATTCACTTCACAACCTCAACCATCACCCCACAGCAGACACTCGAAGAAATATCAGTGAGTGCCAAGATTTTAGAAGAAAAATCCCCATGTAACTTCTTGGTTTTCGGCCTCGGCCATGATAGCCTTATGTGGAGTGCACTCAACCATGGTGGACGAACAGTTTTCTTAGAAGAAGATGAAGCTTGGATCGCACAAATTAAACGCAGGTTTCCCATGTTAGAGTCCCATCATGTCACATATTACAGCAAGGTGAAGGAAGCTGCCAATCTCATGGAAGTCGGCAAGGGACCGGAGTGCACAGCAGTTAATGATCCTAGGTTTTCTATGTGCCAACTTGCCATGAAAGGTTTGCCTAATGAGGTTTATGAGATAGAATGGGATTTGATCATGGTTGACGCCCCAACAGGCTACCATGAAGAGGCACCAGGGAGAATGACTGCCATATACACAGCTGGAATGGTGGCACGAAACAGGAAAGATGGAGAGACCGATGTATTTGTTCATGATGTGGACAGAGAGGTGGAAGATAAGTTCTCCAAATCATTTCTTTGTGAAGGATATATGAAGAAACAAGTGGGAAAGTTACGGCACTTCACCATTCCTAGCCACAGAGATGACGTGGACAGACCCTTTTGCCCAGAGTAGATTTTCTTTTTTCTAAAGAGTCGCATTTCCTGCACAAATTTTCATGCACTTACGAAGAAATTTGCAATCATTTTGGAAAAACATGCGTGGCTTTTACCTGAGTGAGCAGCTAAAGGCATATTGAAGATTTCTCTTTATTGTCGTTGAATTGATGCTTGATAAATATACCAGAGTATAATAAGAAAATGCAAAAGGTTGAAGATTCTCATCAGATGGTAAATTCTTTTACCAAAGAGATATTGCCCAGCATTTGTCTCTAATTTTTCCGATTCTGTAGGGCAATAGTACTTCACACCACAAAAAACAGCCCTGTCTTCACATATTTACAGGGAATCAAGATCAAGAGATTTATCGATACAAATGAACTTGATGCCATAATGCAGGAATTCTGGTCCCTGCCCATATAATTCTAACATGATATCACCGGTTGTACACAACATACTTCCAGGATGATTTATTGTCATGTACCAAAGAATTCTTGAAAAAAGAAAAGAACAGAGGGACACTGTAAGGAAAATAAAAGTTTTTCAAAATTCATCCATCAAGCAATCAGCAGCTTGTTCATGACACAAATCGTGATCAGGACAGATTTGAAATGAGAATTATTGAGAACAGAGCTGCATTATAACTGTATAGAGAAAATGCATTACCAGAAAACACGGAGGGTAGAGAATACTTATAATGGAAGAAAAACCATCTCTGAATTCCCAAAACATCTGCTGTATCTAGTTTGTAGAAACCAACAAGAGGGAAAAAAATCAACATCTTACACAACTCAAGGAGCCAGTTGATGCAATAACAGACCTCCTTTCTCCTTTTACAGCTAACAGCAATCCAGGAGCAAATTTCTTGAAAGAAATTCACAACCCGGATCTTCTTCAAAGTAACTTGTATGGGAAAGTCATCAGCTTTGAAATCACGTAATGAAAAACCTCTAAACCATATTTCCATGCACCGTTTGTAACTACCTGTTGCTGTAGGATAAAAGGACAAAAGCCAAATTTCAGAACATAAATTTTTTTAGCACAACACAGCCATATATGGCAGTAAAATAACTTGAATTTGTTTTCAAGGAAAACAGAAGTCAAAAACAAATTTTAACTGGAAAAGCATATGATAAACCACAAGGTTCGTGTATAGAATACTGGTAGCTAGTAAAGGTAAGGAACATTTGCTCCAACAAGTGGAGCTTTTCAATCTGAGACATAATGCCAATGTACGGCAAGGCTATCTGATTAATTTTAAGAAATAGTAAACAAGCTATAAGCAAGCTAGATGGAGACTCAAACCAACAGTCTGATAGAAGTATCTCCTAAACCAAGTGATAAGCTTAAAAACAAGCTCAAAGCAGTTTAAACAGCAGGCCACGGTCAATACTTAATTAGACAAAACAAATCTGTTCCAAAACAGAAAGTCAGAAAGAGTAAATAAAGTCAGCGCACGAAAGGAAATAGGCTGATCATTAGCCTGAGAGTTGGGTACCAATTCAAACAACAAAGACAAGTCTCACACCAACAAAGGCCACAATCCTGTAGATAAATTTAAGTTGGCTCATGAATGAATCCTCTCACCTCAACAAAAAGATGGCAGTTGGCTGTCCAGGAGAAGGAGGATTTTGATCCAACAGAGAGGAAAAACTGCCAGCTTTGGCTCTAGCATCATGGTCATTTGCTGACAATATTTCCACCAACTCCAGACCAATTTGCCTCTTGATCAAGTCCGAGTTCTCCTGAAGAACCTCAATCTCACCAAATGGAAGCTTCAGATTCAAGGCTTGAACCCCAATAGCAATAGCCTCTTCCTTTTTGAACCTCAAGAAAGGCATACAAAGCTTTTGCACTTTCTTAAAGTTTGCATCTTGACCAGCTGAACTTTTTTGCAGTGCTTCCAATATCTCCCCATCTGGTGCAAAAGTACCCGTGTTTCTGTCAAATTTGCTCTTGAGTATGTTCAAGCACTCTGCTTTCCATCCATCAAACTGCTCATTCACGTATATCAAACCTGTAATCTTCTCTTCAGTTAGTGTTGCAGCAGGAGCTCCCTTCTTATTGGATTTCTTTGAACCCATGATTTGCTTTTGAAGAAGTTTCCTCATCAAAACAATTGAATCTTGCAAGTACTTGTTGGCAGCCTTAAGAGTTTCATCTGGAGAGTCAGCTGTAGGCCAGCCAGCATTCACAACTAATCCATCCTTCCTCAGAAGCTCCCTCCAAACATGTTCAGCATAGTGTGGGCATATAGGAGTGATAAGCCGTGTCTGCACATCAATAAAATGCCATACCAAGTCACGATTCATGCCCCCACTACCACAAGATAACCTGTACTCATCCCTGGCAGCTTGGAGATCATAGCATCCAGTCTTCAGAGCCTCTCTAAACATGCATTTTTCATAATTTTTCTTCGTTGTTAAAACAGCAATGTTTATTTCATTTTCAAACACCCGATCAGAATATGTAGATGGTGGTCCTGTTCTCAAGGATGCCTCTGCAGCTAAAACCTCTTCAATCCATGCAATCTCTTTAGTGAGGCGAAGGATTGCAGAATTTGCGGTCTCAAATACAAAGTTAGCATCATCCACACCATCTCCAGCATCAGCTAGACTGAACCGAGTAGCATCGGCAGAAAATTCATCAATGGACTGGCGCAGTGTCCTGAAATTCCCTGTAGACTTGGACATCTTCTCTGAATTGAGCATAATGTGTCCATTACATCTGAATCCGCGTGGCCAGTGATGCTTAGCCATGATTGCTGTGTGGTTGAAGATGGAGAATGTCAGATGATTCTGAATGAGGTCCTTTCCAGAGACTCGAAGATCAAATGGGTACCAATATGTAAACTCCTGTTTCATCTTATTAAGAATAGATGGTTCTATTTTTGATGATTTGGGGTATGAACCATCACAGAAGATGAAATTCCAGACATCGTCAGTCATTTCCTCAGGTCTAATACAATGAGTCTTGTTATTACCATACATGTCCTCGTTATGTAGAAAGTGGGCAACAGTGTAATAAGCCATGTAAATAGTGGAGTCAGATAGTGACTCGACAAGAAACTCCGGATCCCATGGAATACGCGTCCCAAGCC
The DNA here is from genome assembly GCA_964035475.1 of Salix caprea. NCBI lineage: Eukaryota > Viridiplantae > Streptophyta > Magnoliopsida > Malpighiales > Salicaceae > Salix > Salix caprea. Next base: position 1,053,561 of record OZ037752.1, read on the forward strand.
CAAAAGATCTTGAGCAAGCCCACCGATTTAGCCAGCCCAAAGTATGCTCAAAGCCATGTTTTGTCTCATCAGAGTAGAGATTCATCTGGGATAGGCACTCCTCAGCCAATTTCTTCCATTCAAGATCGTCATACGTGAGGTACCATTGGTCTGTTAGAGCCACTACACATTCATCACCAGACCTTGACATGACACGCTTCTCCGGCTCACTATACATAACTGCCTCACCTGTCTCAATGAGTTTGGTCCTTATCAATGACTTTGCTTCTTGGACTTTCATCCCTGCACATTCTCCAACAAGCATGGTTCCATCTGTAAACCCTTTCAAGTATGTCAACCTCTTAGCTTCAGCAAGCTTCTCTTTCTCATTTTGGCTCTTAATTTTCAGGTCCAGGCAAACCTTTTCAGCAGCCTTATCACCAAATTCTGGAATATTGATTATGGGTACAATCTCAAAAGGCACTACCCACTCATCCTTCACACCAAACTTTTCCCTGAAAGCTGGTTTCGCTTTCAAAACCTGCAATGCCATATAATCATCAGGGGCATCGCTAGGCACACTGGTCACGATCCCTGTACCTTTGTCTGTCAGAATAGTCAACATGGGAAGCGCATAAATGACCTTGTTGAATGAAAGCGGAGACTTCAATGGTAGACCAATCAGATCATAACCAGTCAGCTCAGCCAGGCAACTCGGTTGCTTGGGGGTCTTTGAGAAGCCCTGATAGGCAAGGTTGAGGGCAGCTCTCTCTGTCAGGATGAAGACATCGGTATCATTCACTTCAAAAGCTCCATACTTTCCCTCAGGCAGTACCCATGCATTTGTTTGTCCATACATTGTCTCGGGCCTCAATGTAGCAGCAGCTAGAAACACTTTTCTTCCCTCTAGTGCTTTGAATTTAGGCGGGAAAGGGGGCATCACTTCCATCTTTATAAGAGTGTAATCTTGAGGCTGCACACCTTCCCCACTTGCCCTGTCATGATCTGCGCATGGTTGGTCATCCAAGGGAGAGTATACTGTGTATCTTTTATCTTTTACAATCTTCCCCATGTCCTTCAACTTCCTCATCTGCCACTGCACAAATGAATCAAAATATGGATTCATATCTGTTGTAATAAACGATCTTCTCCAATCACATCCCAAGCCAAAATCCTTCAGATCTTCCATGGCCAGTGGTGGAAAGTAAGTCAACCATTTTTCTGGTTTTTGGAACTCTGCTATCTCAACGTCAGACAGCCCCACACTGCGCATAATCTCCCACTGGAACATCTGTCCACCTGATTTCGACACAGCCTTAGACTTTTTTCCCTTGAACTTTTCTGGTGGCAGACCTGAATTTGCATCCTCAGGCTCTGGTTGCAATTCTACTGACTCCGCCTCTTTAGGGAACACGGGTGGATTGCCAAACTTTTGAATTTCCCTTGCAAGCTTATCTGCTGAGGCCTTAATAGGCATACCAGTGCAGTGAAAACCAAAAGGAAGGAGTACATTAGCCCCATTCAATCTATGAAAAGCAGCAGCAAATTCAAGCTTGGAAAGTGAGAATGCATGTCCAAGATGCAAGAACCCATTCATATACGGAAATGGGAAGTTGCCAAAGAACTTCTCGCCTGGCTTGGGAGTCCCTTCACAAGGTTCAGCCCGGAAAACATCTTTCTCATCCCACCAGCCTCTGACCTTCTTCTCTATCTCCAACAGACGGTCCCTCCTTGCAAAACTTTTTCCACTCTCGGTTGCCATGACACAAAATTGACAAGAACTGCATAAAGAAAAAACACAAAGCACCTCAGACAAACACCCAAAATCAAACCGAGTGAATGGATGAACATTAAATCGATAAAAACTCAAATCAAAACCCAAAATCTTCAAAATTACACATATCCCCTTATAGAACTTAAACTAAAAGAGCAAAGAAAATAAAAGAGCCATTTTTTTCATTGCTCCATCATGAACTTGGAGAGTAATCAGAGCCCATCATATACATATCAAAAAAAAAAAACACCATTTTTCGAATAAACTGAATAAGCCAACAGACTAAAAACCGCGTAATTATACATTGAAGCGACAAAATTACAAATTTAGAAGAAAATCATGGAAGCCCAGTTCAGCTTTGGAGTTTTATATCTCAAACAGGTTCATTTGACTGATTTTAAGGATCGATTTTGCACTTTTGTTTTCGAACGAATATGACAAAACATGTAAGAAAACACGCGCGCGCGCGCGAGAGAGAGAGAGAGAGAGAGAGGGAGGGAATAAAAGAAAGAGAGTACCTGTAGTGGTTCAAGACAGAACAGAGAAACACATTCCGAGGAAAAGCTTGAAGGTGTTGTCTCAAAAGATGAAGAGCCAGAGGATTTGACGGTGTCTTTGCGGCTTTGAAGAAGATGGAGCAGGAGGAGAAGTCTATCACCAAGATTGAGTAGGGTTCAATGAATTATCAAGCCGTCTGAGTGGGAGGGGAAACTACAAATAAGTCTACCAAGTATTTGTGTGATTTCAATTAGGTACCCCAGTTTTTATATTATGCGATCTTGACTAAAATTATAGGATTCTAAATCTCTAATAAACTATTTTTTTAATATTAATATATCAAGAAAATAAGAAAATGATTTTTTTAAATATATTGAATCATGGTGCCTAAGCTCTTATTTGGAAGTGCGATTGCGGTTGTTTTTTATTTAGAAATACATCAAAATAATGATTTTTTATTTTTTTAAAATTATTTTTGATATCAGCACATGAAATTTTTTTAAAAGCACTAATTTTTTTTAATTTAAAATAAAAAAAATCAATATTTTTAAAAATACTTTTGAAACATAGTGCAAAAAATGATTTAAACGAGTATGAGTGATGTTGGTTTTTGAAGCTTTTTTCATTAAAAAATATATTAAAATGTTATTTTTTTTTATTTTTTTAAATTATTTTTGATATCGTAATTTTAAAATAATTAAAAAATATTAAAAATATTTAATTTAAATTAAAAAAAATAAAAAAAAATATCCAAGATAATCACAATTAAAAACCTCAACTTTGGATTGAAATAATTAAAGATGAAAGAGGAGTAGTGGTGGGCACTCCTATCCTTGACTTTGATGTAAGAAACCCATCGCAAAGGCCAAATCTTTCTCTCTACACTTCTTCCTTTCTTCGTCAAAGAGAAACCCCAAGAGAAGAGAGATAAGCCATCCGTATTTCCCATTTGCACTTGGATCGCAATCATGAGCAACGAATAGTAAGCCACTCCCTCTCCCTCCCTCTCCCTTTCTCTTTAAATTCATTCCATTTTCGCTTACATTATCTCTTTTTTTAAAATGTTTTAGTGATTATCTGTTCAAGCTTTTGCTAATCGGAGACTCTTCTGTTGGGAAATCTTGTCTGCTTCTCAGGTTTGCTGTAAGTTTCTTATGCTTCGGAAACCATCGATTACAAGTATACATTTTGTTAGTTTTCTAGGATTACAGTTCTTAATGTGATTACGAGGAAGATGGGCTGGTGTATAGTGATTAGTGCTTAATTGGGTTTCTAATATATTGCTAATTTCAGTGGGTTATTGTTAAATGGGGTGGCGATTAGTGTATAAATTCAACCGGGTTTTTTGTTTTTCACCCTGTTTCGTAATTTCCCAGGATGACTCCTATGTAGACAGCTACATCAGTACCATTGGTGTTGATTTTGTAAGTTTCTGCCCTCTACTTTATATCCCGCTCCGCGCTTGCGTTTTGATGTTTTTTAAAAAGAGGTAAAGTTGCTGGTTATTTTGTAGAAAATCAGAACTGTGGAGCAAGATGGAAAGACAATCAAGCTGCAGATTGTGAGTATAGATAACTGTCTTTTCATTCAAAGATGTTTTTTTGTGGCTTTTCTTATGTATTAAAATGGAGATCGAGGGTGATCAATAACTAGATAGGCACATGTTGGTCTCGTTGGAATGGAATAACTGGTTGAAATGGGTATGTGAAAATTTAGTTGACTCAGTTCCTGAGTTGAGGTGGTATATATTCACCTGATGAACTAATTAAGATGTTTGAAATAATGAGTCAGGTGATGCTTTAGCTGTTAAAGCCCTTTGAAATTATTTAGTGTATGTTACCTGTCTGAAATAATGGCTCTTAGTTGAGAAGTTTCAATGACTATTGCGAGTGTTGTTGGTTGTCACGATAAGATATATGTCACTTAACCGTTGTCACAAATATGCTTCACCTTTGAAATTATTTTCCTACTAATGATTTACATTTTTTAAGTCTAATACTTGACTGGTTTTTGCTCTTTTCAGTGGGATACAGCTGGACAGGAGCGCTTCAGGACCATAACAAGCAGTTATTATCGAGGAGCACATGGGATAATTGTGAGAAATTTCTCCACTCTCTCTCTCTCTCTCTCACACACACACACACACAAAAGACAGACACGCGCACGCATAACACAGATTCTATGGTCTTCCCAATGTACTGATTTCTGAAAACAAACTTTGTGCTTTGGAAGATTGTGTCATGATTATGTGCATTTTACCATGCTATATGAAGTCATGTTCAAAAACCTAATAATTTGTGTCGTTTGGGACTGCAACAGATAGTCTATGACGTTACTGAGATGGAGAGCTTCAACAATGTCAAGCAGTGGTTGAATGAGATTGACAGATATGCAAATGATAGTGTCTGCAAGCTTTTAGTTGGGAATAAATGTGATCTAGTTGAGAACAAGGTTGTAGACACACAAACTGCAAAGGTACATCCATTTAAATTGTTTATCTCTGGTGTGATATTAACTTTTCCCGAGGCACTATCTACTGTGCCAAGTTTCTTCTGGCCAAGTGTGCTGAACCATCAGGGAAGATCTTGTGCTGAGTTAGGGACTTAGGACCAGTTCTACTCTATGCAATAACCTAGTCCCTTCAATTATTTTCTTTTACTTCAGTGGTAAGAGTTGGTGCTTTCATTTAGCATTACTAATTTGTTAAGCCCTGTATGCGCACCGCAGGAAAGTTTTGTCTTTCAGTTTTAGTAAGACCAATATAAGTTTATGGAAACATGTATTTCTTGAAGTGCTAATTTCATGTAATATTGTCTAGTTCCATATAGGCAGGCCTGCATGTTGCGGAATCTTTAGATCCATGGTTCTCAAATGTACAGAACCAGAGACTGCTCACATAAATATGGACTTATCCTTCTTGAGATGATGGCAAAATGTTCGTTGAATTGTTATTTTCGATAATATAGCCATATTGAAAAGGTTGCTTTTGTGCATGTCCTCTAATACTAAGAAAAGGAAATCTTCCTATCGATGCATGTAATTAAGCTGATTCGTTTGCATTTACTGCTGATGAAGCAGCATCCTTTCAAGTTGAGTATCAAATGGCTTAACGCAACTCAGCAGCTAACAGAATAATGAATGAAATATCAGTAAACTTGAAGGGCATTCCAACAGATGTTTTTCTAACAGATAATGTTGTGGGTTTGTAAATTGATCTTTCTTTCTTCTACCTGGATAAACCGCAGGCATTTGCAGATGAGCTTGGCATTCCTTTCCTAGAGACAAGTGCTAAGGACTCGATAAACGTGGAGCAGGCATTCTTAACCATGGCTGGTGAAATTAAGAAAAAGTAAAACCACTAACCAACTTGTTCCTGCTTCCCTCAATTCAAGTGCTGAACTTTATGGATTGCAAATACCACTTCTTTATGATTAATAATCATTGTTTTATTTGGAATTTATCTCAATTACCAATCTTAGATCTTTCAATTCACTCCTATTTTAATGACCATTCTTCTCTACTTTATTTTCTTTTCTTCTCTGTTTCTTTGATGTAAAGTTGTGCGCTGAGTAAATCAAAGTGTATAACCGATTTTTTTTGCAGAATGGGTAGCCAGCCAACCGCCAGCAAGTCCACCGGAACTGTTCAGATGAGGGGGCAGGCAATTGAGCAGAAGAACAACTGTTGTGGTTAGCTATCTGTGCTGTAATTTTAGCTGTTTGGGCCAAGGTTCTTAGGTGAAAATGTGTTGTTTTCCATATGGATGTTTCAGAAACTTTCAGATATTATGTGCTAGAAGCTGTCTATCTGTGAAGAAAACTCTTGCGTGTTGTTGAAGGGATCAAGATTATATTTTATATTTTAATGTAATGTGAATGTTAAATATCCGAAAGAGGCAACTGTTTTTCTCTCAGAAAGCTGGAAATGATAGGTAAAGTTCTGGGAGAATCCTTGCGCAAATGCAAATGGTATTTACTCAAATTCAATTGAATGAATCTTCATTATTAATAATTCCAAAAAAAATTATTTAGGGTTTAGGAGTCATGAGTTTGTAAAACTGAACGTGAGTGAAGTTTAGTTATCAGACCTCAACGGCTGGTTAAAGTCTTAAAAGGGTTTCATGGAGGTTGTTTTAACAGGTTTTTTTTTTATAAAAAAAAAAAAAAAAAAAAAAAACTAGGATTTTTGTAATGTTTATTTTTCTCATTATTTTGATGTGTAGAAGTAAAAAAAATAAAATAAAAATTTGATATATTTCCAAATGAAGAATATCTTTATTTTTTAAAAAAAAAAAACAATATGTAGTTTCATATCAGGTTAAAAAAATTAATAGTATTTCAAAAATAAAAGAAATATTTTGATATATTGATATTTTATTTTAAAAACAATTCTAGTTTCATCTTAGGTTAAAAAGCAAAATGTACTATTATTTTAAATAACTTTTTTTTTTTAGAAAACAATATCTAGTTTCATCTTAGGCTACTTCGATTTATTTGGGAAAAAAGGATATAATCAAGCTAGTTAAAAAAATAATACTAGGTTTTGAGTCGGTGCAATGAACTCAGGACTCAGTACCATGTAGCATCTTCGCTGCCACTACCTTCCGGAAGTTATAGTGGCCTTGTGGGTAGTCGCAAACACTTAGCGAAATTCAATGAAAGTATAAAACTCAATCTACCTTGTCAGGGCCCACCAACCAGGTCATGTTTCATGGCGGCTTCTTTTTGTGAGCTGTCGCCATCATCGCCTCCACTACTCTTCAATGCAGCAGGCAGGTCTGAAGATGTGATACAAAGAAAAAGAGAGAGAGAGAGAGATTGCAGATATATAAAAGAGCTATATTTGCACCCATCAATTGCATTCTCTGCGATCATTACCAAAGTGATCTTGAAGCAGCAAGCTTTGAGATACAGTTACAACAACATTAAAAAAATACTTTTGATAATCATGTGAGGGCATATGAAATTTCAACAGCAGTAAAGTTCAAACGAGGAAAAAAATAGGAAGAAAAAAAAAAAAAAACTGATCTGGATCAAGCGAGCATGGCAAAAAGGGAAAGTGAACGAAGATAACCAAAAAGGAAATTTGGCACAACAACACGTACTCTTTCAGGATGAAGAGCAGCAAGCCTTTTTCGTGTTGGGCTCAGGTCCTCCGACTACAATTGTCTTCCCGTCTTTGATACTCGCAGGTGCTGAATCTTCGGAAGAGAGTGTCTTCTTACTGATTATCCTGTATATCTCTGAAAGAATTGTCTGGAATGCCTTCTCGACGTTCGTCGCTTCGAGAGCAGACGTCTCGATGAATGCAAGCCCTTCCTTCTCCGCATAACTCTGAGCGTCCTCGGTGGCAACTGCCCGGAGATGTTTCAGATCGGTCTTGTTCCCGATCAACATGATCACGATATTGGAATCCGCATGATCCCTCAGCTCCTTCAGCCACCGGCTCACATTTTCAAATGTCGTTGGCTTTGTAACATCGTACACGAGAAGAGCTCCGAGGGCACCCCTATAGTATGCGCTGGTGATTGCTCTGTATCGCTCCTGTCCAGCCGTGTCCCATATCTGAGCTTTCACAGTCCTTGCTTCGACCTGTCCAGAATACAGAATGTCTTTATGCAGTACACAGCAGTATGCTTTTAGAAGTAAATAAAATTACATTCATGAATGTCCTAATCTGGAGCATGGGAATCCATAGCAAATGCACTGTAAGAAGCCACATTATACAAGGGAACCATTATCATGCCGTTTGTTATGCATTTTGAAGTGCTTTTAGTTTTAGCCTCAAATGCACTTTTAAATTGTGATGTCCAATGAATAGCTCCAAAATAGCTTTTAGTTTTCTTTTTGTGTTTTTCTAAAGGTGCTTGTTACCATGATTGCCAACAGAGAATGGCAATCTTCACTTTCTCATAAAGTACACTTATATTAACATCTTTTATAATTAAATCAAAACGCTTGTATTAATGGTTCAAAAACAAAGGCACTTTCAACAACACAAATTACCGAGCACTTCATAGGAATAGTTATAATCAACAAAATTACAAAGCTATTAAAAAAATAAAGGCACTTTCAACAATACAAATTACTGGACACTTCATAGGAATAGCTATAATCAACAAAATTACTAGTCTAACCCTTACTTTAGTGATGCATTCAATATATATTTCTATGTTTGATTATCAGGGCTCTGCCAACATTTTTAAAACATGTCTCTTCAGTCTCTTGGACATAATCTTGGAAAATTTCACTCTTAGATGATCAAGAGTCTTTTCTTTTTTATCATCATCTCCCAAAGCCAAAGCTATTCTTGATCCATCTTTACTTTCACACTTTTACTTAAGATAGGTCGTGTAATTTATCAAAACAAAAAAGGGTCATTTTAAAAAGGAACATGTTTAGAAAGAAGAGAGAATAAAACGACTGTAAAATGGAAGAGTGGAGAATAAAAATTTAAAATCTGATGCAGGGAGAAACTAGCTTCTTGAAAGGTGTGAATTCAACCACACAATAGTTTGTAAGCGAACAGCAACAAAGATGGTTATAACAACACGCATGGGGCCATCTTGCATGGAACTTCAAAGTTCTTTTCCACAGAAAAAAGCTTGCCCGTGAGATTAATTCTAATAGATATGACCCAGTCATCCAATTGACCATTACCATCACAGCCAGGGTAATAAACTATATCTCCAAGTTATTTAAGACCAGAATTTGCATTTTCCTATAATTAAACGAAGTCATGGCTTCATTTAGAGCTCAGAGAAGATGGTATTGATGAAGAAGAGATCCTTCAGAACTTAAAGTCTAGGCTTAAGAGAATAAAGTTATGTTTTATAATGGAACTTCAACATCTTCTAAGTTTTTTAAGGAACAAAAGATTTAAGAATAGTTTAAAAAGATTCCTTATGGGTGGGACAAATCCCATTTTTAGCACATGAAGGGCATGCAATCTCACACAGTCCTAATATAATCTTCTTATGAAAAAGAAGACAGATCTCATGAACCCTTGCGAGCCAAGATATTCCACCAATAACTAGTGGTAGGAGGTGGTGGATGGCACCACTATAAAAGCTTTAGCAGTATTCTTGTGCATTGGTGCATGTCTTGTCTGAAAACTTTCTAAGAGTATCTATTTCAGAACTACAACTTGTTAAATACTAATGCAAATGCTGCTAATTAGCATTTCATTTCAATTTCCTTTTCTTTCCAAGCCTATTCCAGTACACTTCTTTCACTGTTGATTGTTTTCATTCCCCCCCCCTAAAATCCAGTCCAATTCATAAGCAACATAGCTATGATCCTATTTAAAACATAACAGGTAACATCAACACCAGCCATATTGTCAGCCTTTTCTCTGCAATGGAGAATATTGAATGGTTAGAATAATGTAGCACACACCTATCATACCATACATTGCTCTTTGTTATCCAGACATCAATTCATGGTATCTTCGGCTGACAATACTAGCATAAAATGTAGTTCTATCACAGCCCCACAATATTGAACAGTTAGAGGAACGCGACATACACCTATCATTGTGTTTACACCCCTGAGTGAATGATTCGGGCCTGGAGTGAAGAGAGTGTGGCAATGAGGTTTGATGGGAAAGAACTATCTAACCTCAATGGCACACTCTCTTCACCAGCAATCAGTTTGCTCTGAAATGGAGAATATTGGACAGTTTGAGTAATATAGCATTCATGTATCATACCATATTATCGCCAGTATTCAAACCTCAACGCCACACTCTCTTCACTCTACACCATCGCCACTCACAATGATGGTTTCTACGACACTAGTGGTGGTCAGAATTCTGATAGTGTACGGGCTCTTTTTATGTAGAGGAGATTTTTTCATGACAGAAGACAGAAGTGGAACTTGATTCAGCCGAACAAGCTGAAACTAGAGGTTCTATGTGACATTTCTTTTTTATTTATGGTTAACTTATACACTCCATCACAGCTCAACAATTTGAATACAGATGCTGTTTCTATATGAATTCATCTACTTACACCACAAATAATTCTTTCCCATCAAACCTCAACACCTCACTCTCTTCACTCTATTCAAACACCACTCACAAGGATGGTTTGTACACCACCAATGTTGGTCAGAATTCTGATATTATACAGGTTCTTCCTACATACACACCTACCCTATGTTATCTCAGAGTTACACAAGACTTGAAGATATCATGTAGAGGAGACACCTCCCTTAAGTTATGTCATAGTTGCATCAAGGGTTTTGTCTGACTAGCACCGGTGTTGTAGAAACCACTGCATAAAGTGAAGAGAGTGCAGCATTGAAGTTTGATAGGAAAAAACTATTTGTAGTGTAAATATATGAAATTGTACTGCACAAGCATTAAGGTTTGATGTGAAAGAACTTCGATACCATTTCTATACAAATTCAACTACTTACACTACAGATAGTTCTTTCCCATCAAGTCTCACCGCCACTCTCTTCACTTTATGCAAACACCACTCAGAAGGATGGTTTCTACAACACCAAGTCTCTTCACTCTATGCAAAAGCCACTCTCGTGAATTGTTTCTACAACACCAGTACCAGTAATTGTCAAAAATCTGATAGCGTGTATAGGCTCTTCCTATGTAGAAAAGTCTTAGTATTTTTTTGTGATGGAAGACAAAAATGGAAATTTATGCGGCCGGAGGCATCTGAAAGCATAACTCAAAGGAGATGTCTCCTCTACATATAAAGAGCCTATATACTTAGAGATGGTCCTTCTTATAGTAACATAGCAAGCACCTATTTGAGTACTGGTAGGTGCATGGTTTCTTTTGAATACTGATACTATTTCTGTATGAATTCATCTACTTACAGAGTGTAACATTGAGGTTTGATGGGAAAGAACTACTTCCAGTAAATTGTTGAATACCAATACCATATGTATGAATCCATCTGCTCACACTACAAATAATTCTTTCCCATCAAACCTTAACTTCAAACTCTCTTCACTCTATGCAAACGCACTCACAAGGATGGCCTTAACTTCAAACTCTTTTCACTCTATGCAAACGCCACTCACAAGGATGGCCTTAACTTCAAACTCTTTTCACTCTATGCAAACGCCACTCACAAGGATGGTTTCTACAACAGCAGTGCTGGCCAAGATTTTGATACAATGTATGGGCTCTTGCTATGCAGAGGAAATACCTCCCTGAGTTATGTCAGAGTTGTATCAAGACCGCCTGTGAAATATCATGAATCAACGCCCAGATAACAAAAAGGCAATAATATGGTATGATAGGCAAGAGAAGATACCTCTCGTTCATACTATTTCCAACCTTATATTATCCAAAGCACGCCCTTTGTACTTATGATTTTTTGACTTCACAGAAATCCAACCCTCATAGTTCCTTCTAAACATGTTCTCACGTCAAAAACTCATATCTTCTTACCTATCAAATTCAATATTAATTTTAATCTTTCTACACCAGGGCGGTTCCTTTCATTTACATTACTCCAAAATCAAAATCTCTTCTTCCACCCAAAGTTCAGATCCAGCAATTTCGATTAAAGTGACTGTGATCGTCATTATCATGTCATCTCAAACCACATTAGCATTTCCAATTTTTACTAAAACTGCACTTGACTAACAAACATCCACTCACTAATACCTCTGAAATCACACAACAGAACAAATAATGCAAGCAAGAATCACAAAAATCCGATAAAAAACAGAATATTCAGATCAAACCCTGTCTTAACGAGATCGAACCAGAAACAGTTGAGAATCGCAGATCAAAAATCAAACCAGTAGCGAAGCATTCAGAGTTTAAGCAGATCAGGAAAAGTGTAGCAGTGAGTAAATAGATAGAGAGTAAGGTGATAGTAACTTGAAGAGTGCGAGTAGCGAATTCGACGCCAATGGTGGACTTGGACTCCAAGCAGAACTCGTTGCGAGTAAATCGGGAGAGGAGGTTCGATTTCCCGACTCCTGAGTCGCCGATTAATACTACCTTGAACAGGTAATCATATTCCTCGTCTGCTCTCCTCGCCATCCTTTTCCTTTTCTTTTTATAGCCCTTAGAAAGAAAGGAGAAAGCAAGAAGAAAATGAGATGAGAAAAGAAGAAGACGATGTCTTAGCTTTGATCTTTTTCTTTCAAAAACCAAATCAATGAGGAGCGTGTGAAATGTCAAATGTGTCCCTCCCACTCTTTGGATATTTTATGTTGGCAATGCGACCGAAATCTGTTTTAGAATTCACATTAAATTATGTTTTAAAGTATTTTTTATTTAAAATTATATTAAATTAATATTTTTTATTTAAAATTATATTAAATTAATATTTTTTATTTAAAATTATTTTTGATATTAAAATAATTTAAAAATATTATTTTTAATTAAAAATCAAAAATAACTTTTTTATTTTTATGTTTTTGAAACGTAATGTCAAATATATACTTAAACTTTTTTTATCCATCATTCTTTAAAAAAAACTAACTTTGATTTTTTACTTATTTAATTTAATTAGAACATAATTTAACTTTAAGAAAAACTATTTAAAATTACTTTATTGTAATATAGCTATAGTTTTTGATGTGTTTAAGATGTTTTCCCTATATTGCTGATTTTATATATATATATATATATATATATATATATATATATATATATATATATATATTGTATTTGTTCCTACAAAATTCTGCTTGTAGTATTGATTACTTGCTTTTTTTATATTATAAGTCAAACAAGTAACATTCATTTAAATAAATATTTTTGCTTCTAAGTATATTCCAATAATTCCATTGTGTGATGAAAATGAAAAAAAAATCTTATCTATCCCTAATCAATTTGAAAATGAAAAAATGATTATGTAAAAAGATTTTAATGCTTTTTGGATGGAGAGATAAATACATCATTACACTATTTCAATAAATAATAATACTCATATGTATGAAATTACATGTTTGTTTAAGAGGTTTTCGATTTTTTTAATTGGTGGGTTTAATATTTAAATTTGGAAATCAATACAAAATATCTTAATAATTCAATTGTACCTTTTTCTTTTCTATTGGAAACTACTTCCGAAAGCAATGCAAAAGGTTTTTATATTAGATACGATTTTTTTGTATTTTAAGTTTATTAGATATCTTTCCATTATTATAAAAATGACGAACATAAGTTTTAAAGGATGTGTAATCATGCCCAATTACTTAGTTGACAATAACAAGTGTACTTTTAATATCATCACTAATTGGGATTTAAATTTTTTTTCAAGACAATCTATAGCCCAATAACAATACATTCCAATATATTTTAATTAAATTACAATTAGATGTGTTGATGGTTGGCAATAGTTTTGAAATAAAATTAATGAAACCAAAAGGTTTATGACTCAATTAATTATAGGGTGACTTGGTAAGGAAAAAATTGACCATGTTCTTTAAATTTGATAAATAAAAGAGCTATTGGACCCATATTTGTAAACCAGAATTTGTCGGGTAAACCAAGGACCTAGCGAACACAAGCCTGAACTTGTTCGAATTGAAAAAAAATATAGAAAAAAGAAAAAACCTAGTCGATTCGTTAAAAAATTGAGTCGGCCCATAGACTTGCTAGACTGGGGTCTTACTCGATCAAAATCTAATCTTCAACCTACTATCTTTTTAAAAAATATATTTTTTTTTGTCAAAATGATATTTTTTTTTTCTAAAAAAGATGCAGGCCATAATTTATATCTTGCTCATAGGTGTTGTTTGTTCTTGCATTTGAAACATGTTTGGTTTGAAAAAAAAACATCAAAATAATATATATTTTAAATATGTTACAATGATTTTGGTATGTTGGTGTTAAGAAAAAAAGAAGTTATTTTAGTATATGTCAAGTGAAAAACATTTTTGAAAAGATTCTTACACCACAATCAAATGTAGAAATTGTAATGGGTACCAGGAAATTGATTTTTTTAATATCCATACTCTACTCAATATTCATTAAGTAAAAAATTTAGATATTCATAAATTAAATGAATACAATGACTGTATATTATCTATTATTATTTATTAATCAATTAAAAAAAAATAGTTAATATATATAAAAATATAATTAAATGATAAATATTATATGCGTGTACACACAGACACACATATATATGTGTGTGTATATCATATTGTGTGGGTTTTTTTTTTAAATATTGTTGTATAATATAAATATATATTTTAATTTATGTTTGATCGGTTTAACAGTATCTATTTTTAAAAATACTTATATATTTAAGTTGAGTCTAATAATATCATCCATTTCAGGCATGTTTGGGAAGGTTGTTGCGGTTATGGTTGTTTTTAAAAGTATTTTTCATTTAGAAATATATCAAAATAATATTTTTTTATTTTTAAAAAATTATTTTTAATATCAATACATCAAAATAATTTATAAATACAAAAAAAATTATTTAAAATAAAATAAAAATTAAATTTTGAGCAAACAGCACTTCCCAAACAGGCTCTATGCCTTTCCTATATAAAGTGAACTCGGATCGAGAGACACAAAAAATAAAAAGAAATAATTAAATAAGAACCGAATATACTTTCATTCGACAAAATTCCACAGCCTACAAATAAAACCCTAGAGAAGCCTTCCTTCTCTTCCATTATCTCCCAGCCTCTATCAGCTCTCGTGCTCAACGCCTGTAAGCGCAGATAGTCATTTTTTTGAATCAGCTCAGATATGTTTACTACTAGCATTCTTAACTTTTTTATTTGTTGTTCGTTTCCAGATCTGAAATTGGAGCGAATCGTTTCCTTTTCCAGCCATGGTTCTCGTAAGTTCTTCATCTATCTATCTAATCCAGTTTAACATAATTTTCACGTATATTTGATTTTTTCTTCACTCGTGTTATGTATTATGAAAATTAGGTTAAAGGGATTAAGATTAATTTGGTTTGGTTCGGTTTAGGTATTGCATGCCGGTAAGACGAACAAAAATGCATACAAGGCACTGATCGCTGCAGAATACTCTGGTGTGGATGTCAAACTTGCTGAGAATTTTGAGATGGGTGTCACCAACAAGACTCCCGAGTTTCTCAAAATGAACCCAATTGGAAAGGTATAATTTTTATCCCTTTTCTTTTTGAAATTGGTGTTGGATTTAATAAAAGGGATCTGGTAATAATTTTATTAGGTTCCTGTCTTGGAGACTCCTGATGGTCCTATCTTTGAGAGCAATGCAATTGCACGTTATGGTAAGACTTTATGCTCGACTCGACTTGCCTGTGTGCTGGTGGAAGCTTTCTTGTAAGAGGTTACGTACTGTGGACTCTATGATAATTGCATGGTCACTTTTTTTGAGTTTTTTTACTACTTGCTCTTGCAGTTACTCGATTGATAGCTGACAATCCTCTATATGGTTCATCATTGATTGATTATGTAAGATCTTTAGTGAGAAACCATAGCCAAGTATTTGCAAGTGATCGTTTTCACATCATTTGTTATTCTAATATTTTTATCAATCCTTTTAGGCCCATATCGAGCAGTGGATGGATTTTGCAGCAACAGAGATTGATGCTGGTATTTCAAAATGGCTTTATCCTAGATTGGGATTTCAACTATATCTCCCTCCAGTAAGCTGTCTATTTTATTTTATTTGTTTGTGCTCTGCATTTTCCGTGAACTCCAGTTTTTCTCCTTATGTCTCTGGAATGAGTTTCTTTTTAGCATGTTAAATTTAACGTTGGTTTATTTGTTTACCCAAGTAATATCCAATTACCAATTATAAATGTTTTTGTCATGTGGGACCACATTTTATAAGGGGAAATCCTGTTATTAGATTTTCATGTGGGAGTGCATTTAAGAGAGTGAATGGAATGATACGATCATAAATATTTTCCACATGTGATTTCCATTTTGTGATGAGCATCTGAACAAATTTCTATTTTGTGACAGTATTGAATGCGCATGCATGGAGATTGTATTCCTGACATGATTATGCAATTTTAATTAGCTAATTCTGTATTTTTTTATTCTGTAATAAAAGCAATATTTCATGATTTCCTTGTATGCTAGATCTGTTTTTGTATCATATTGTTGATGATCCTGTAATATTAATATATATGAATGTTGCTATATGAAGGCTGAGGAGGCTGCAATTTCTGCACTGAAGAGAGCACTGGGTGCCCTGAACCTGCATCTTGCCTCAAACACTTACCTGGTTGGGCATTCTGTGACTCTTGCTGACATCATCTTGACATGCAATCTTCATATAGGATTTGCCCATATCATGACTAAGAGCTTTACCTCAGAGTTCCCTCATGTTGAGAGATACTTCTGGACCATGGTTAATCAACCAAATGTCAAAAAGGTAGTGGGTGAAGTTAAGCAGGCTGAAGTAGTTGCGCCAATTGCTAAGAAACCTAGCCCACCCAAAGAGTCTGCTAAAACAAAGGCCAAGGAGGAACCAAAAAAAGAGGTTAAGGAAAAAGAGCCGGCAAAGCCCAAAGCTGAACCTGCTGCTGATGAGGAAGAGGCACCAAAGCCCAAACCGAAAAATCCTCTTGATTTATTGCCTCCAAGCAAGATGATTCTGGATGATTGGAAGAGGCTTTACTCTAACACGAAGACCAATTTTCGTGAGGTTGCTATCAAAGGTATTTCTTACCCTTTTTCTTTTGATTTTCTCCCATTCCCATTCTCTTTGAGCATAATGTAATGTTTGAGCAATGATATATTTGGGGTGATTATTTTGGTAGAGGAATTAGGGAAGAAATCAGGATGCTTTATTTTTTGGACTGGATTATTTTGGATTGACAGAAGTTTACTTTGAACTCTTGGGTGGTGCCAACTTTTTATGGTCTTAAGTGCAAAAGGAACTTGCCAATTTTTTCCCGGCTCAAGTGAAAAAACAACTTGGTTTCTAATTTTTTTTAATGTGTAGTGAATCTGGATTGGTTTTATTGTTATTAATGGAGTTATGGTTACTCATCTTCAACTTTTATATTAGGATTCTGGGAAATGTATGATCCTGAGGGTTACTCACTGTGGTTCTGTAACTACAAGTACAACGATGAGAATACTGTGTCGTTCGTCACCCTGAACAAAGTCGGTGGATTTCTTCAAAGGATGGATTTGGCTCGCAAGTATGCCTTTGGAAAGATGCTAGTGATCGGCTCCAAGCCTCCATACAAGGTCCAGGGGCTGTGGCTTTTCCGTGGTCAAGAAATCCCCCAATTTATCATTGATGAGTGCTATGACATGGAGTTGTATGAATGGACTAAGGCTGACATCTCAGATGAAGCTCAAAAGGAGCGTGTCAGTCAGATGATCGAAGACGCGGAGCCATTCGAGGGGGAGGCCCTTTTGGATGCCAAGTGCTTTAAGTGAAGCAATTCTATTTATTAAGGCCATGTTTCTGGCTGTAGCCTCTTTATTTTTGGTAGCGAGTCTGTCTGCTTGTTTCAGACACATACTGAAGTCTAGACTTTTTTATGATTTGAACTATATCAGTGTAAGTTTGTGTTCACACCTGGCCCTCTCAATGTTATCTGCGTGTTTTTTGGTGGCATTTTATTGCCTGGTCACTAGATTACTTTTTTTAAAACCTATTGTGCTCAATTTAAGTACCATCTTCCCAAGTTTAGAAAGAAAGGGCAAAAAGAGTTTAATCTACAGTTACTACAAGTTGTGCCAATCCCATGTTCATATCTTCAAACACAACGGAAAAACAACAGGGAATGCCGAATGGTGAACTTCCAATTCTGGGGAGAAAACATGGCTAGCAAGCCAATTTTCGAATGTTTTTGCCTTGCTGATGAACTTGACTGATGAACAATGGAGGAGTCTGTCGAATGGCCATGATAATTGAGTATGGATATTTGGTTCCCTTGACACAATTTCCCATTATGATAAGCAAAACCTTCAAGCCATGCACCAGCACTGCGTTGTTCAAATTGCCCCTTTTGCTATCTTAATCCAGTGAAGCATAGGAGCTAGGTAATCATCTAACAAGAAATTGCCCCTTTTAACTGATCAATTATTGGTTCGGAGAGGAACTTCAGATTCAAAGAATTACTGTCAAACACGAACCTATTGCTTGACTGATCCTTCAGAAACAAGGTTATTTTCTTTTCCATCATAAAATGAAAATGGCCCACTAAAGATTACACTAACTCTATTTGACCTGAACAAGGGACAACCTGTGCACCCACAACTTTAATGTCTCCTGTGTCTCTATCTCTTACATGTTTTAGGAAAATAACCAAAATCTCTCATGTTTTAGGGCAATAACCAAACACTGTTACTATATATCATCTACCCCAGAAGCTAGAGCTCAGCTATATACTCTCATCGCTTTGACTAGAACCAATGTCGTATGTCATGCATCTTATGTTTTGACTTATGATTTGCATAACAGTTCTTGAATTCGAGTCAAGATGTGCATTCTTTGTAAGAGTTTAGGACATTCAGGATTTTACTCGCTCACCTAGTTCTACAAAATACACATTCCAGGAGATGGAATTTCCTCTCGTAAGACGATCCCCTTTTACTTTGTGGTCTGCAGACGAGTGCATAGAATCAAGAACATGTTTCCTAACATACTTAAAAAGGGCTTTTGCAAAATCTTCAACTGAAAATGTATTCATTTATTTATTAATATTTTTGTGATGATTTTGACATGAATATATACTGAAACATGCATATATATAAACTCATATCAAAATCATCGTAAAACACTTGAAAAATATATCAAGACACTTGCAACTTCATAACTACTAAACCCTATTAATACATCCCCTTCCTACCAACACGACTCTCTTGATCTAATTTATGAAATTGTTGAATTCTGGCAGGAGGGTCCAATGGATATGGTGGAGTGGATGAACATCTTGAGCACTGATAATGATGCCTGTATCTTTGTGAGCTATCAATGGGTCCACGACACGTGTAACAAGTTCCATGGGTTGCTTGCCTGCTTCCAGGTTCTTTGTTCTTCTCTTTCTCTTCTTTTTTCATGCCGTTCTGCTGCGGACCAGACCTCCATTGATCATCCGAAAACGATTTCGTTCTCCTTCGAGAATCATAATTCCAGCAACATAGCCATGGGAGGCAGCTGCTATCTCTGTGGTTTTTCTTACCATCATCGCCTCCAATGCATATGATACAGCAACACAGACTATGGTCGCCGTCCTATATATTCATGCAAATTGAACACATCCTTATAAATTATAAATCAAGTAAAAAACATATATGAACTGATCAATAAACTGCCCATGAAACCAAATTAAGTAAAAATATTATGTGGGTGGGATCGATCATCAGCTTTATACGAACATAAAACAATAACAAAACCCATAATTTTAATAATAATAATAATAGGGAAAAAAGATAGAAACTTTGAGATCTCACCCAAGAGCAGCAGCCATCACAGCACTGATCAAAATCAGGACAGCAGCAGCAGCAGCAATCAGGATCACAATCACAATCACAGTCCCCGAAATTACAGTCAATATCGCCCATCTTTTTATTATATATATATAATAATAATTATTATTGCTGGAACTCAATGAAGATCTGTAGATTTTGTTTTCCTCTAAGATTGAAATGTAAACATTGTTGACAGACACAAGGGACTTACTTATATAGTATTGGAGTTAGCAGAGAATATTTTGCTTCACCACGCTTGTCTCTTCTTCTTTCTTTACAGGCAGGGAAAGGAATCTGGTTGTTGTAATTTATAAGTATCAAAATTAAATCTAAAACTCTCTAAAGAGATATATTTATTTAATAAACTATGTTTATATTATTTAAAAGATATATTTATTTTTATGTTTTTGTTTTTGTTCTTGTTTTCTTAACCAAATATATTGATTTCCTATTTTGTGTGATTCTGCGTGATACTCTAACATTTTTGTCTCTGGATCCTAAAAAAAATTAATAAATTAATATGTTAAATTGACAATTAGAATAACTTTTAACCATTACATCAATATATCTTTTAAATACAATTATCTTTTAATATATATATATCAAAAACTAACAACTTGAAATGTCGGCGTATATCAAAAACTAACAACTTGAAGTGTCGGCGTTTGGAAAGAATAATAATATATCTTAATGGCAGAATAAGCTTTACCTCATCAAGACAATGCTTTTTCATACAAACTATCTTCAACTAATGTTTTTAAAAACAGTTCGTTGATCTTGGAGTACTTGATTCGTTTTGAATATTAGGGTTTACATGATCATGAATATTTATTTGTAACTAGAAACTATATAAAGGGCAATATTATGTTGATTAATTAGAAATAATAAGTGAAAATAACACTACATCTACATCTTCTTCCTCTTATTTTTCTTTTTCTTTTTAAAGATAAATATCATTTATATTCCATTTTAATAAATATAACTCAAAACTACTCTAAAAGCTCAAATTTTTGCAGGCTAATTAACAAGTTCTCTTTTGTTAACGAACTATCACCTAAAAATTTAAGCTGTCAGGTGAGGTCCTAGAATATGATTTATATTATTCTCTCTAACATCTCCCTCAAGTGAAAGTTCTTTGGACTTGAAACTTACATTGACTCATACTACCTTGTGCTTGATTTTTATCAAAGAATGCAGTGAGATTCCAACTCGTGACCGCTGAGTCAACAAGAGTCGATACTATGTCAAAAAACCATCTCACCTCAAAAGTTTAAGCTGTTACGTGAGATCTCAGAATATGATTTATATTATTTTATAACATCTTTGTGCTTTGCTTGGAGCTTTTATTATTATTGTACGACCCTCTCATCAACAAAGAATAAAGGCATGCAGTAAACACAAGCAATGCCTTCACAAAGTAATTAAAACTTGCTAAGTATATATATATATATATATATATATATATATATATATATATATATAAGATTAAATAAAATAAGTTAATAGTCTAAATTTCAATAAATACATAACATAAAGTTCAATAAAAGGGAAATCTTCTCCAATTCTCAACAAGGGAGATAGCCTTATCATCGAGGAAAAAAAAAGAATATTATAAAAAACAGAACTTTATTGAATCCATGTCACCACAAAATATGCATCATCCTTTTCACAAACCTTTTTTTTTTTTTTTTTGCTGGCGTAGCAAGTATGAAAAGAATTTATCGTGCTTTCGAGAACTATATATAGCCACCAACCTCTTGAAACGTAAATTCTACACGAATTATATCAATTTAATATTTTTTATTTTTTATTTTAAATTAATTTTTTTTGTGTTTTTCTATATCGTTTTAATGTTCTGATATCAAAATTTTTTAATATATTTTTAAATGAAAATCACTTTAAAAAACAATTTCAATTATACTTCCAAAGAGACACTAAGTACAAACACCTAGAAAAGTTTGCCCTAAAAAGATTTAGGAGTTGTCAAATCATAAAAGTTATAAAGTTTGCAAGCACCTTTATAATTATTTTTTTACTAGAAAAATATTAAATTGATATTTTTTAAAATTTTATTTTTTTATGGTTTTGATGTGCTAATATAAAAATAAATATTTTTAGACTAACAATATAGTGTATTTTTAATTAAAAAAGAATATGTAAAACAACATCATGCCATGCATACATTAATTACCAAATACACACTAAATCTTGAAAATAAAATAAATATTTTTAATTAGTAGACTGATTCTTGAATATCTTTTTTAATTAAGTATTAGTGTTTAAAAAAGTAGTCACATCTGAAGAATCTAACAAGTTATAGTGCCAAAGTATATGTTTTGTTTGAAATTAAGAGTAAAATTCAAAGATTTGTGCACCTAATAAAGTAGGTAATCAAAAGTCAATAAATGTCTTCCAGAATCATATAAAAATAAAAAAGAAGGATATCAACCACAGATTCTGAATTTGTTTTCTTCTTATCTCCTCTATATCTTTAAGAATTTTCTAGATATCATATTCCTACCGAGAATAATTAGATTTCTATGAGCTCATAAAGGATTTTACACACACACACACATATATATTATTCAACGATGAGGGAAAAAAATTAGAACTCGAAGCTCGGTTCAGATGAGTTTGTAGTTAAACCGATTGAATCGGTTATGTCCGATCTAAACCTAACCGAGTAAAAAAGGGTTAAGGATGACCCAATCTTAAACTATAATGGAATTAAAGTGTTGATCAACTAGTGTTGCTACTCTATCCCCACCAGACAATGCTTTAACTGGACATACCTACAATTTTATTTGAATACACGATGAAATAAAATAAAAAAACAACTCAAATCAAATTGTAAATTTCATAATATAAGAAGGGTTTATAATGAATATTTTGTGGGTTTTCTAAAAATAAAAATAAAAAATTATTGGGAGATCCCTAAGATCTAGAGTTATTTGGGCATTCTTTATCCAAATATATATCTTTTTCTGCTTTTTAATAAGTTTCTAAAAGTCAAGTTATCGCAAATCACAAATCATCTAATTGTATAGCCTCCAAATAATAATTCACAAGAACCAGCAATAAATAATCTCTTAAATCTCTATTTAAGGAGGCTATACAATCACAAATCATCTAATTGTATAGCCTCCTAAACACTTTTTTTTCCTTTTTTCAATTATGTAATTTGTCCCTTAATATCTTTCACCACTTGTTTTTAAATGTCTCTTTCTTGGTAGGAACCTCTTCATCATTTTCTATATTAGCACATTAATCTATTCTATCTCTTTCGGTCATAGTTATTCCAGAGCATTAAGTTAGGATACCAATTGAAATTAAAGGAGATAATACAAGAAAGACAATGAGCATAAGCAATCAAATTAAAAAATCAACCTAAATAAACTGAAAAAAAAATAATAATCAAGAATTCACATGGTATCAAAACACTCAAATTCAAATATATATATATATATATATATATGGTATAATTTAAATTATTTAATACATAATTAACCTAGTATATGCGTAATTTTTTTAAAGTTTTAAGATTATTTATTTATTTATTTATTTTGAATCATGGTCGAGACAAGTTTCAAATTTCAATTAGATAAATTAATGTTCATACCCCACCTAAAATCTAATTGAAATAATATTAAAAAAATTAAAAATTAAAAAAAAAAGGGAAATGAGACATGTCCCCCAAGCATCGTCCCATGAATTGAAATAAGGGAAACATAGGGGGCAACGTTAAAAAAAACACAGAACACAGCCTTTCATCCATTTACAATTTTCCATGTCTGGACGATGTTTCATCTTTGATTGATTAAAACCATTAAATACGCTTACAAACTCCCATCTCTCCGCACTCCCTTTTGAGAGATAGAGAGAACGCAATGAGTGAAATCTCAGGAGGTAGCAGATCCGTACTTCTATTATTCTTCCTTGCACTTTCTCTTCTTTTCATTTCAGGTTTGCCTCTCAGATCTCTTTCGCCTTTTCTCCCTTCTTTACCAATCTTTCATTACCAACAGGGAAAAGAAAACTACTGTGTCTGATTTTATTTTTATTTATTTTGTATGGTTTATGCTTGTATTTCTCCTTGTTGGGCTTGATTTATTTTTATTTTATTTTATGAATCTGCATGTGGATAAATAATAAACAAATAGATAAATTATAATGATTCAAATTTCATTAGAATCCATTGAATAGAAAAGGGGAGGGGGAATGGATGTGGTATTTTTCATTTAATTTTTTTTCCATGACTCCAGGTATGTCAGATGATTCATCCGGTGCAAAAAATGGGACGAAGGCTGATCCGCATGCTGCTTCCAAAAACAATGATGGGCCAGAGATTGCCATTGTGTCTGTGTTCGTCGTGGCTATAGGGTTCTTTGCATTTTTCCTTTTCAAGTTTTGGCAAAAGAAGAAAAGGGAAGAGCAGTATGCCCGTCTTTTGAAGTTGTTCGAAGAGGATGATGAGCTTGAAGTTGAACTTGGCCTTCGAGATTGACATTTTTAGTTCTTGAAACTTGAGTTTATTGTAGGCAAGGTGTGTTTTTTGGTTCCCAGTTGGAGAGACTTTGCTGCTTTCTCTGTAGGTTTGGTTAATGTGTAAAATGTTTTGATTCAGCACGTAAATTTGCTTCTTTTGCTGCTTAAAATTTACAGGCTTTTGTATGGTTGCTCTGTGCTAGTACATTTTCTTTTGCGAATGTTAAGCGATTGATTTATTTTCCTGAACTTATAAATGATGCCAATTTTACATCAAAACATTAAGTTATTCAGCACTTGCTGTGAATGAAAGTATGTATCTTGATGCTTGCTGGCTTTCAATATTATGTTCTAACCTTGGTTATGCTGTGCAGGCTTAAAAGAAATTTGTTCGGAGGAAAGCTTGCTCCTCCATCAGCCAAGATTGAGCTGTAGGTGATCTTGTGCAGAGGTTAGATGTTTTTCCAATTGAATACTGTATTATTTTTCATGTCATGTTCAAATGAAAACTTTTCATGAATTTGAATTCTTTGATTCTACTTTGTATAAGCTCTATGAGTCTTATTCCTTGTTTGTAAAAGATGAATTCTTTAATCTGATGCACGTCGAAGTGTGTAGAATTAAAGCATTTTGATGTGAACCATCTTGAATATATACAGGGATGAGTTGATGTCACTTCTTCTATTCTGAGTTTTGACGGTGGTGTTCATGGTTTATGGCACCCACTCTAGCCTCAATTCCAAGTCATATTTTCTCCAATAGGGCATCTCCAAAGAAAAAAACTATTTAGACAAGATAAATTTGGCTTTTTGAATAGTGTAAATATATTATTTTTTATATTTGCACTCCAATAGAAGAAAAAAAACTTTTTAGAGAAGTCAATTCTATTTTGATATATATAATATTGATATAATTCTTTATTAATAATAAATAACTAATATAAGTACAATCAAAATTATTTTTTTACATAGAAATTTATTAAATAATTTTTGGCTCTTCAACGTAGAAATGTCATTTTAGCTCTTCAATATAGCTATTCCTTTTGAGCTATGAAAATAAAGAATAAAAGCTAAAATTTTGTTTTTTCCCTTTAGCTTTTCTTTTAGCTCCCCTATTGGAAATGAAAGTGTGTGCTGGCTTTTGACTTATTTAGTTTCTCCTATCAAAATCCTTGAAGAAAATGAAGAAATATTATTGGTTGGACTTGTTTGCAACTAGGGACACAATGATAAAGTGAGCATAGAAATTTGGGTAAGCTGTATTTTTGCCCCTAAAAACTTGTCAATTTTTCATTTATACCCTTGCTGTTTAAGAATCTAGTAGCTAGATCAATAGATTTCAAAAATTCCTGTTGTTTTCATTGACCCTTTTAAAAAAGAATAAAGGTTTCAAAAATTCCTATTGTTTTCATCGGCCCTTTCAAAAACGAATAAAGGTGTGTGTCCATATTTTCATGTCTCGAGTATTTTTGTCAAATTCCATCACATATATAACTAGAATTAGAGAAGATAAGAGAAAAGTAAGAATGAAAATAGTGAGCTTTTTATTAGAATATTAATAATTTCTGTTTTCTTTTTTTTTAAAAAGTCAATCATGAACAACAAGCTTAATAATCTTTTTTTCCCCTTTAAAACACTACCAAAAAGTTGTTCAAGATAAACTGGGATGCTTAGCTAATTTGGGATTAGAGAACCTTTACAAACCAGGAAAGGTCGTGGTGGGCTGTTACTGGTGGTGGAAGCCACCACGAGAGCTGGAAACGTGGCAAGTGGTGCCAAGAGAGCAGTCCCTTGTATCAAAGATAAAATAATTTTCGAATTCCGAATCTTATCTTGGTAAACATGCAAGACATCCAAAGAACATTATTTGCAATTGTAGCATAGCATCGGGTGAAGGAAAAGGATCAACTCGAAAAAGTTATTCCATGTAAAATTGATATCACTTTTGGGGGACACCATGTATGAGTATGTTTATCTACTTCTCAATTTGCTGCAAATTTATGACATGTAAAGACCAAAAGCATATATATATATATATATTAACCAATTGGAATTTTGGTGTGAATTTGAGCATAAATCAAAGATAAACATTGATGCAAAAGTTCATATAAAAGCAGAAGGCTTGACAAAAATAAAATAAAAATCCGGGCGACAGGTTTAAACTCATAATCCTTTATTTAAACTCTTCGTTGGATTAGTGCATGTTTCCTTTGATGTCTTTGTCTTCATCAGCTTTCTTGATTTGCTTCTTTTCATTGATTAGATTACAATCAGGAATACATTATCTTGATCATTCCTTGAAATTTGAAAAGATAGCCCCGGCAAAACGTAAACAATACAGCAGAAAAATGGAACTGCAAGTCATTTGAGTCAAACTAGTGCATTTATTGAGATTATGATGTTACATAGAATTGCTGGTGCAAAAGTGTTCTAGTAGATTTAAAGTAACATCACATGACTTGAAAGAACCTAACTGAATTATTGATTATAAGTAGTTTATTTCACTAATGAAACAAATAATTCCACGCTCAAATGAGCACAACGTTAAAGAATTGGAGATTATTGGATACACACTAAGCACATTGAACAGAAATAGTGACAAAAGATAACCTGTAGAAGTTTCCAAGCAATTATGCCCAACACACAGGAGATCATTTTGTCGAACGTCAAATGCTCCGAAGGTCCCTCCCAAGCATCGCGAAGCCTCAGGGCTTCGATAAATCGGTTACCGTCATCCAGCAATGAATAAACCGGGGTCATCTTCCTGTCTTGGCTCGTTTCATTCCTGCATTGTTGAAGGGTGACATGCTCGGGCTCATGCTAGGGCTCATGCTTGGACTTTCCTCCCTTAGTGTACCATTTAGCAAAGCCAGTTCCCTCAATTGCTGTTTCTTGTAGTGATCCAAGGATTCATCCTGCAGAAAGAGAGCATTGCAATGAGTACGTACAAGTCGAGAAAATCAGCAGGCTGTTGCAGAGACCGAGAATTTAACAGCAAAACTTGTTAGTCATTCATGTCCATACCACAGGCTTCAGGAGGCTTTCTAATATGGTTATTGCATGTTCCAAGCGGGCATTTATTATATCCTCTGGAAATTCAGCCTCCACCAACACATGCAGCGGTTCATTAAGGTGCTCATATCCAGGCTTGTCTTTTAGTTTTTCTTCCTGGAGAAAAATCACAATCAATCATGGGAGTTATGGGACAGATTGAAAAGAAACAGGCGTCACAGGAACAATGATCACTGTACTTCCTTGTGCATCAACAAATCATTTATCAAAGGAGACCATGACTGTTGTGAAAGAAAAACTTTATTTTTTTGAGTTAATATGAAGTTCCATTCTGAGACACAGAAAATAAAAGGTGATTGTACATTAAACATTGTGATTCCTAAATACGAGTACAATATTTCTACCAAAGAAAACAACCGGAATAAAAATGGATCATGGAAGCAATAGCTCATTTATAGTCATATTTCTGATCAACTAATTTACAGTCAGATTACCTCTTCTGGACATTAACGTAAAAGATAAAGTCTCCTAAATGAGGCGTGATATCCAGTAAGTAAATAAACACATTCAAGCATGTGAAGCAAACACTAAGTAGTATTAGTCATTCTTCAATGGAAAGCGGGAACAGGTTCAGCCCAATGGTTCCACCTTCCAGTTCGTTGCATTGAATTTTCAACAGTTAACTGAGGTGCTAACAAGTTATGCATGACATTGATGTCTTCCTTGTTTTGAAAAACTTTCAGTACTATGGTGGCCAAGTAGTCAGACAACGACATTAAAAACACTCACCCGTGATAAGTTGTAAAGTACAGCACAGATGGTCATCATGATGGTTTGCAATGAAAAACAGAATAGAATACATGCAAGCAACCAACTTAAGTGTCCTCAATATAATTTGTACAATCTATACATAATAAAATGTGACCAAAGAATCACAGCCGTAATCAAAATAGACTTGAATTCTGGGTATTATATCAGGGGAAAAAAATTGTGTTCTATGACTCTTTCCATGAATACCAACACAAATACCAAAACAACTGCAAACAATATCAATATCTAGGTGCAACTACATGTGTCAAATTCCTGTTTAATCACTTTGACTAACAGTTTTTACATATATTACAAGTAAAGAAGCAGTAGGTAATAAATGCGAGAATGTTTACTTCCATAAATCTTTCATGAGGATCGTGGCATGACTTCATAAAAACTATAGCTATGGTGCAAATACTGATCAAAACTTTCATAAATGGACAGCTGAATATAAATATTCAAAGTGAGATGGACATCGACATTAGACAAAATTCACAAAGAGCTATTTGTTGGATCACCCATAAAAAACATGTCCCTTTTAAGAAGATTGCACTGAGAGAGAAATAAGATAGTAAGACACCTACCCCATTTCAATAGAAACCATTGAAATCAACCATACTTGAAATACAAATGGATATTTTAATTTCTAACATCACGTCATACAAGAGCAAACAGCAGCTCAAAGTCATTTACCAAGTTCACTTCAGATTCACCATGGCATGCAACTAATACAAACTAAACTGCTTTATCAATTGACTTGAAATTGAAAACAAATCAGAATTTTTCATACCTTTAGAGAATCCTTTACGGAGCCCTTGCCTCTAATATACACCCTGCAATCTGTCAAGGCTTCAACTCTTTTTAAGGAGTTCCCTCGTGGTCCCAAGATTCGACCAACAAAATTGTACTGCCAAATTCTGGGTTAGAGTTAGAAATGATAATTAATTCAAATCTCCATTACTTAAAGAAACATCTTTGACTTACACTTGGATATTTATCAACAGGAACATCAAGTCTAATTACTCTCTTTACAACAGGCGTGATTGGAATTCCAGGGACCCCAGGCCAACCCATTGAAGCAGCTGGAAATGAGGCCATTCTTTGAAGATGCCCATTTTCCTGCAGTAAGACATGACACGTTGATTTTCTAATATTTTGTTTAAGAAATTACAACTAAGATGTCATAGTTATCCTAAGGTAAGACATTTTGGGGCTAGAGAAGAAGAGAATAATTTTCCTCAAAGTATGACAGCATATGGGGGTTTGTACAAGATATGCCATGGAAGTTAACCCAATCCTAAACAACTTTCTTCCTCCATGAAATATCATGTTTCTTTTCTTCCAAGCAGGCCGCAACACGTAAGTCAAATACTATTCACGGGAGATGCACCCAGACAGCCAAAAATAGTCTAGGACATTTCCAAGTTGCTTGTGGGTACTCATTGGCCTTAAATATATGATGATGATGATTCAAGTTACATTGTTTGGATGATAAAGACATTGGTTTTCTAAATTTTATCCAACATGCGTACTCCCAATAGAAGTCAGCTGCTCGTATCTTGGAACTTCATAGAATTTTCCACTTCTCTAAAAAATGATATAGCGCAATGCTCAAATTAACCTCTTTCCCATCAAACACTCAAGGTCAGAGAATCCTCCCATGTTGCAATAAAAAGATAGATCATGTAACAACGATTTGCTTCCAAGAGGGAAAAGGAAAATTTTCCAATCATATCAATCTTCGACACTGTTTTTCTAGCTCATTGCAGATGTACTATGGACTAACCTAGAAATATCACCTTCAGTACTGTCTTATTTTTGCTCATTTTCTTCAGTTTCTCAAGTTGATATGCATGATAGGGAAATAATGAAGAAAGAAGTTTGAGGGAGGTAATATGATAGCCAAGTAAATGTTGTACCAGAAAAAATGAAAGAATGACGCAATTAACAAATGACATGGGCAAAGAGAAACAGGAACAAGCTAAATTGAAGTGAGCAGAACACATCGAGCCATTTTGTAAGTTTGGATTAAAAAATGCTAAGTGATTCTGCTCACAACAAAGTTAAACAAACTGCTTATGCAACACTACAGTACAAATCGTAAGAAGGCAAGAATGCCAGATAGCAGGATCATCATGTAGTGGTTAAAAAGCAAATTAAGTAAAATTTATTTCCTGCATAGCATACTAACTATCAGGAGTCTCCAAGTCAGATTTAACCCAAACTCACATTACCTCGGTTGGCACAGCAGACCATGTCTCCAAATCCATCTTTCTTCCATTTGAATGTTGACCTAATGACCTAAATGGACTCTCATGCTCGTGTCTTTCATGATCTACAAAACCTTGATTGCAAGCTGATGCCCTTCTGATTTCTGCACTGACATTTAAGTATAGCAACTAAGCATTTAGTATGGATTATGTGAAACTCTTTAGTGAGTTGACAGTTATATTACTCTGAGTGATGTCTGACATTTTTCTAAAAGCTAATAGTTTTAAGAATTTCACACGGATCAATTAAGGGAACTATGATGGTATCGCTCAAACATATACTTCATGTTTCAAGCAGATAAGAACAAGCATGCGGATAAACTATTAGTGATGTCTGATGTATTCCTAAGAAACTAAGGGCATCATGATGTATAATTGAAACATATACCAAAAGGTCCAAACAGACAAGAACATGTGTTCAGATATATAAAAACTGTCAACTTCAAGGTGAATATTTCTGTGCCAAAAATCCATTAAGCAATAGCCTCCCCATGGCTGTATTCAGTTTTCATTGATATAATGTTTTTCCCTTCCCATTTGTGTGTCAAGTATTCAAGCTAGTCCTCTCCATGTAACGAAACTAAAGATCTGCATGCAATCATCTACTTTAAAATCATGAAATAACAAGCAATGATGCTTTCATGTACCAGTATCACATGCACAGACAAATGCTAGCACATGTACGAAAACCATGCACGTCAATATTGAAATCACTCATTCAAAAGAAAACAAAACCCGTGACGCTATCAATAAGCAACCGTGTATATACAGTATGTCTCATTTAAGATAAGTTATGATCCAATAACCTTGATTAAGAAGCCTGCAGCAGTTTGGTAAAACTTGCACAAATGGCCCCAACTTATGCTTCTCTGCGAATAACTCGGCCAAATATCTGCATTCGTTATACTAGTCAAATCACATGTAAAAATTCACAAAAAATAATGTTCATGAAAAGAAAATAAACGTTTTGAGTTTTTACAGCAAGATTAGCATTGTGGTACAGACACACTTGAGATGAAAGGCATTTCATGATTCACATTTTGCATAGCAATAGCAATTTAGATGGTAATTTTTTTTCACATTTGAAGTTTTGAACTGCAATAATGGATAAACATTTCATGGCATGCAGACAAATACTCTTACAATTATTCACAAGTATGATCTGTGAAAGGAAGCAGGAAAAGACAACAATTCAAAATAGAAGCTCAGCAATCATGGTTTTAAATGTCAATCATTGCATTAAGTGATCAGAAAATTGCCTTTTGATGGTTTTCATTGATGCACTGCATCACATCCTTGTGGCCTATATCCGCTGACATATAAGTTACTAGCCAATATTCTGAGACATTTCAAGGCTGTCAGATACCCAACAACTCCTATTTTGTCAGTTTATGTTGCCATTACTCCCTTTTCAAGTTTTTTTCACCTCATAGCTCCCCACTGGGGTCCCCACCCAATTATTTCACCAAAAATTGTTATTCCTAGGGTTCGCCTAAATTAAGTGTAATCCTTGAAGTTTTTGCTTCAAAGGTCAAAATATATGTTTTTTGTTCTCTTTTTTTTTCAGTTTTGGGTAGAAGATCTGAGAATTCTTTATTGGTACAAAGCGGTTAGGAACTTGCATGGTTATAGGATTGTTAAATGCACGGGTTACCAAAAAAATGTTAAAAAGCTAATGATTTCTGGCTGAAGTGGCCATAACAGTTATTTTATCCCTAATCAAACCATGTTACTAACAGCTTCATAAAAGAAAAATATTGCTTTTAATATGGATCTTCTAAGAATCTCCCAGCCGGTTTACTGAGGACCACTAGGAGCAAGATGGATCCCCAACCAACATTACCTTAAGGTTCTTCCACTATATTGTTTTGCTTTGTTCATAGATGAATTGACCAGGCACTATGTCACAGCTTGAGTTTGGACAGCTCTAAAGTAGGAATATGGAGTACTCAAGTCCAGTGATTCCTAGGAAGCAAAACCACAACGAAATATCGAATCACAACTTGAGTGATGTCAAGGAAAGTGAACAAGCTGCTGATAGTTTGAGTACAAAGGTCTCAACATTACCATTTCACTTCCTAAATGGCAGAATCTCACAAGAAGAAATCACATCAAGAACTAGTAGTGTGCTAGTTTTGCAATTGAGAAGCTGCAACCGGGTTGGAAAGTAAATTGTACAAACTACAACTAGACAATTTATGATATAGGGTTCAGCACAAGAAATGTTGGGAGTTAAAGAAGCACCATTTCAATAAATGTGCACACTTGAGATGAGGATGTGAGGATCGATATTGGACACCTAAAAATAAACTAGTGAGAAATGAACGACTCCACGAGATGGTGACGGCAGCAACCAATGAGGATACATTAATACGGGGTCATCCAAGACAATTTTAAGTCCATCCAATGCAGACCCGTGGATGCTCTGGAGCAAAGAGTAACTGGATCAAAGTAGCTTCGTGCTATAGAAGTGAGCCAAAATTAGTATGGGTAGAAGAGGTAAGAAACTGATTCATAATCACAGTATATTAGTTAAAGAAGTTAGAAAAGTCTCGCTATAGAGGAGCATTTTATTTCTGGAAACTAAAGTGGTGCTTTTCCTCTTGAGATTTTGCTTTGGAGTATGGTGGTTCTTTATAGGAGCTCGCAATTCCCAGCAAGCTTGGTCTAAAAACAATGACTGGCATGCCATCCTTGGTGTAGCTGTCACCAATGCAGGCTGTTGGTATTTACCTCGTGGGTATCTCCCTACTTCTGTTCTCTTTTAGAACACAACATAGTTACTTCTTAGCAAAAATGGGAATGAAACTTCAGTAAATTCAGATGGGTTGAGTTATTTGAATAACTGGTCACTCCTCTAGTCTTTCCAACCCAACGTGTGTCGAGCTTGCCACCGTGCATGCATGGTGCAGAAGTGGGCTCCAAGTAACCCACAGGAGCAAAGAAAGGGTGGCAGAAAACTGGATCTCCAAAGGAAGAGTTTCGAGAAACAACAAGCACGACTGAAGTGGCTACACATACAAATCTATTCACGGATCTAATGCTAAAGAAAACAGAAAAGTAATTCAATCTGGGGAAGTAACAATGGATTTTTCTTTTTAAACCCAAAATTGATGTCAAAGATTATTGTTTTCAAAGGAAGCAAAGAGAGCTGAAAAGAAGCATCGTGCCACAATGACTTGCAGATGCTTGGAACAAATACACCAAACTGAAAAGAAAAGAAAAAAACCATTTCTGGGACAAAAGTTTAAATTTTGTTGGTAAGGAAAGGACGAGGAATGCAAAGAAGGGCAAAAGGAAGAATCAGGCATTCGCTGAAAAGCATGATAATCACAAAACTGCAAGAAGAACCGCTTGCAATAACATCACTGGGTGACGATTCTTTCCACGAGAGATAGTGAACCACTATAATTAGAAATATTTGCTCTAATTTCCCCTATTAGCATGTGATTTTGCAGTAAAAAATAAAAGAAAATCATTCCTGAAGTTCTCTCCCAAATGAGAGCAAGAGAAAGAGTTTTCTTAAGTTTCAACTGCAACACATCTTTGAAAATAGAAGTTACCACTACCAAAAATCAAACACAGCCTCTTTCTCTTAAACAAGAGCGAGATAGTTTAAACGAAATAAACACCGAGAAGTGAAAGCAACACCATCATCCACACCAAAAATAGCATGAAATAAGTCAAAAGGACAGAAACCATCAATCATAGCACAACCCCGTAACATAAAAAGGACAGAAAATCCATGATATGCAAGCAAGAGAAAGCACCTACCTTTCAAGATAATAAGATAACAAGGATCAATCGGCAAGATAAGGAAAGAAAACCAACCTTTCAAGATCTGAAGGCAGAGAAGTGGACCTGTGAGGAGAAGCATGATGGACTCCAGATGGAGGGTACTGGAAGTAACTCCCAGGTGGGATTCTCTCTCCCATCACACAACCACACACAAGACAGAAAAGGAGCAAAATCACTGCTGTATGTAGCTGCTTGAACAGGAAAACACGAATGAAAACAAGAACATTAGAACAGAAGTTGTCACAAGATAAATGAAGCAGAGAAACGGACGAGAGCTTACTGGATGTGGATGGGAGGCAGAGATTCAAGAGGCAGGATGATACCAGTCTGTTTCTAGGCTTTTTATATTGGTAGTAGTTGTTGGGTCCTGGCTGTGGAGTGGTAGTGGAGGAGAGCAGGGAAAGGAAAGGTAGTGTGGCGTTAGACAAAAAGCCCTAACTCCAACCCAACAACACACTCTCTCTTCTCTTGGATTCCTTTTGCTTTGCTGTATTCTTTGATTTTTATGCCCTTTCATACTGGATTTGTACCTCTATTATTTTATTTTCAAATAAAAAATAAAAATACTTTTTCTATTTAGTTACACGATTAATTTAAAATAATATTGATATCATAAACAAACATACTCTAGTACTGTTGAGTTATAAAGTTATAAAAAAAACTGATTAAACTAAAAAAATCGAAAAATATCAAATCAAGAAAAAAAATTAATCAAATGATTATATTTTTTTAAATAAAATTTTGTTTCGGTTTGGTTTTAGATTTTAGATTTTATTAAGTAAAAATTGGAAAACCGAAACTGAACTGATTCAAATAAAAAAATATATATGCTATAATGTTTTTTATTCGTCCGAATTAGTTCAAAAATTTTGGTTTGCTTTCATTTTGGTTAAATGAGAGAAAGGAAATCTTGGTTAAAGTAAAAAAACAAAACTATTTTTTGGTGTTTTAGCTAAAAAACTTAATCGGGCCAAACCCGATCGGTTTAAATCGGATCTAGTTCGATTTTAGTTTTTTTTTAATTTTTTCAGTTTGGTTATTCTTATTGATAAAAACCGAATCAAACTGAAAATAATTTCTTTTTCTTATTGTTATTTTTATGTAAAACATGTCACGACTTTTCATATTTCATTTCTTTCTTAAACTTGTTTACTTGTCTCTCATGAGCAATTTCAAATAAGTTCACCTCCTTCACCAAAATAATTAGATAAATTTAATTTCATTAAATTAATGGATTAATGATCGTATTTTTGGATTCATCAATGAAAGGCAAAGTTATGAGTTTGGAAAATTACTTTCTTCAACTAGTCACTTTTAATTATTATTTTATGTTTCTTGTATAGGATTTGATTTGGAAATAGTAAAAAAAAAAAACTTTAGAGAAAAGTTGGCTAGAAAAAGGAGAAATAAAATTATAATTCGTCATCTGAAAATATCAATGTCAAGAAAGTCATTTATTTCTTAAACTTGTTTACTTGTCTCTCAGGAGCAATTTCAAAATAAGTTCACCTCCTTCGACAAAATAATTAGATAAATTTAATTTTATTAAATTAATGGATTAATGATCGTATTTTTGGATTAATCAATGAAAGGTAAAGTTATAAGTTTGGAAAATTACTTTCTTCAACTAGTCACTTTTAATTATTATTTTATGTTTCTTGTATAGGATTTGATTTGGAAATAGTAAAAAAAAAAAAAAAAAACTTTAGAGAAAAGTTGGCTAGAAAAAGAGGAAATAAAATTATAATTCGTCATCTGAAAATATCAATGTCAAGAAACCTCTGACATCATCAACCTTAAATTACAACTAACTAATCAAGTTTCATAAAAATATTGATATCAATGCAACTTATTGATATTGTTAGATTTTTTATTAAACTTTTTTCTTATAAAGATCACAAAATCATGTTGTACGTCGTATCTTGATGTAATTTTCATACCAATTTAAAACATGACTAGCTCAATCATCTCTTCATCATTGTTGGTTGGTGCTATAAAAAGAACAAAAAATCATAAACTTGTTAACTTCCATAGTTTTTTCTAAATTATTGACTATTTTTCTTATTCTAACATTCCATGATAATTTCTCACACCATTCAAATCAAACCCTTTCCATTCTTTTTATGGTCCTTGGTCAAATCTTGTATAAAAGAGCCAAGGAAATCCTTTTCAATTCTTTTATTTCCTTTACACCATTAAACCATCAAAATCAATCATTAATAAATTTCTAGAAACACATCTCCATGTATGCATGCCATACACAAAATAAAATCAATTCTTATTTTTTACTCAATAATTTCTCAAATTAAACTTTTTAATTCATTAAAAAAGCATCGTCATTGTATAGAATACCATTAATCATCCAAAATCATTATTGCATCATTAATAACACATTTATAATACAATTCATGAGAGTTATCATAATATATAAATATTCATCCTCTATGCTCATGACGATTACCTAGGGCTTCTTTAGCCTCTGATTTCTTCATCATTTCATCATAAATTTATTCATTTCATAACTTATAATGCTCAAAGAGACCCAATTTCAAATAAATTTACCTTTCTTCTAAATTCACTTTTAAAACCACAAATCAAAATTGTTAGATTTTAAATGAAACAAGTTCTAAACATCGTACTAAGTTGTAATTCAAGTTTCAAACACTAACCATTTTAATTTTTTCTGAAGTCTCCTTCCTCGTCCCCCCCCCCACAAAAAAAAAAAAAAACAACTAAAACTAAATATCTACATAATTCTTTTTTGAATAAATTATAAATTAATTCCTTTAAGTTTACAAAATAAATTAAATATTTTTTAAAATTTCAAAAACTAATTAAATATTCCCTTAACCAATATATACTAAAATTATAATATTAGCTTATTTTAAAAATTATTTTCTTTCTCATTAATATTTTTATATTATTTACTTACCTTCCCCCTTTTTTTATTTCTTAAAAGAAAGGACTAACTAATTAGTTTGTAAAGCTAAAACGACTTCTTCATGTAAAACTACAAGGACTAACTTATAATTTACTCCAAGTTCCGTAATCGTATATATAAACGATTACGAGAACAAACCTTTTCCCTCTCTCAATCCCTTTATACAACACATACACACGACAGTTCACGCTCTCTCTCTCTCTGACTTTCCTACTGCATGGCGATCAGGGCTCGATTTCAAAATTAGGGCACGAAGTCTCTCTCGATCGATGCGATTTCTACGCGATTAAGATGTAATCTCGCACTGGTTTTCGATATTTTAAAACCAATTCGCAAACCAACTGAGTTTGTCCACCTTCGATTTGGGGATTTTAGATTTCTAGGGTTTCTTGTTGTTCCTTTTGTTTTCTTTCAGTCATGAAGGGTGGTGGTCAGTCTGACAAGACCAAAGTGGTGGTCCGCCACTTGCCGCCGGGGATTTCTCAGCAGATGTTTGTCGAGCAAATCGACGTTGCTTTCTCTGGCCGCTACAATTGGCTCTCCTATCGTCCTGGCAACAACAGGTTAAGGTTTGCATTTTTTTTACCTGATTTAAGGGTTTTATCTAGCATTCTAGTTTCCTATAGGGTCGCCTAGGGTTTTCTGTGTGTTTGGGGCAGTTTTGCTTTTATTTTGTTATGTTATCCCTGCTCAATGTATGGTAGGTTTTGATTATTACCTCGAATATATAGACTTGGTAATTTTTTTAATATGGGGACTGGTTAGGTTCGTAACGGGCAATCAACTGAAATTAGCTAGCTGAATTCTGTAGAACATGAGACTCCTGAGAGTTTGCATATGCCTTCTTCTATCTGGGCTTTTTTATGTTTAAGATTTTGAGAGCTTATGTGCTGGATTTACCGTGTTTAATTAAACCAGGGAAAAGGAGATTGCTAAGTTGTCTATCTGCCAATCCTTCAACTTCTGTCATGATTGATTTGTGTTTCTTTCTCGCTGCTCATATTCTGAACTATAAGTAGCTATCACGTTATAGGCTTCCTTTGTTTGATTGTGATGTCTGATTTACCTTAGCATATGTGAAGGGGTTTCTCTTTTCCCCTAATAGTGGAATGTGGTACAAGTAGCTTGTTTTTCTTATTCTACTGAAAAGAATTAGATAGTTTGGAATTGAATATAAGCTGTTACTGTTTTTCATATCCCCTCTTTTTATCTCGTAGAATTAATGAAATAATTGGATTCCTGGAATTTCAGTTTGCAAATTGTCACGGCATTTCTCGTTTTGACTGTTTTATAGCTTCCTTTTCAAAGTTTTATTCAGGTTTGTATCATTGTTTTTCTAAGGAGTTGATTCTTGTGGAAAGTTCAACCCTTTCCTTAAGTCACTGATTTCTATAATCAAATTAGGACATGTGAAGACTGATGGTTTCAACCCATATTCATGTTTTGAGTGAACTGTGTGATTGATAGTATTTCCTTCTGATTGTTTCTTAAAATTGTTTCCCAGCCAGAAGCATCAATCCTATTCTAGAGCCTATATTGATTTCAAAAGGCCCGAGGATGTTATTGACTTTGCTGAGTTCTTTAATGGCCACCTATTTGTTAACGAGAAAGGTATATCTTTAATATACTAATCATGCTGCCTCATAAATATTTTTGTATTTAAACCACTGCCTTTCATTGCAGGAGCTGATGTAAGATAATCTTTTTAACTAGTTATTCCTTGTACTTTTAGGCACTCAGTTTAAAGCTATTGTTGAGTATTCTCCTTCCCAGCTCGTCCCAAAACAGTGGTCTAAGAAGGATGGTCGTGAAGGCACCATATTAAAAGGTATTTGATTTCTTCTTTTTGTGGAATCAAATTGACAAATATTTGTTGATATGAACCTAACATTTCATCATTTTGATATTTGCAATGCAATCATTTCCTTGTTGACATCTAGATCCTGAGTATTTGGAGTTCCTTGAATTAATTACAAAGCCTGTCGAGAATCTTCCCAGCGCTGAAATACAATTGGAGAGAAGAGAAGCAGAAAGAGCTGGTTAGTCACAAATATCTTGGAAGACAGCCATTTGAAATAATCATACTAGAAATAAGGGGAATGCATGACTGGATTGTCTGGGTTGGTTTTTGTCCAATCTTGCTTGATATTTTCCCTTGATGTATATGCAGGTGCTGCAAAAGATGCTCCCATTGTCACACCTTTAATGGACTTTGTTCGACAGAAAAGAGTTGCTAAGAATGGACCTCGGGTATTGTTTGAAATTGAATATTTGTGACTGAGAGATGCATATGTTGTCAATCAACTTAAGTAGCATTTTTTTCCATTTATATGCTATTGTTAATAGCTTTAGTGTCAGTGAATTCTGGACATTCTTTTGTTAATTACTGTATATTAATTTGCAATGAATCCATTTAGCATGTACAATCACTTCGATTGGGAAATTCTTCTTTTTCTTGGATGTTATGTAGCAACAGCTTTTCATAAAAAAACTTTACATAACTGTAGCACAAACTAAAAAACTGCCCTACCATGAACTTTGGGTTTTCAAATTTTCATTCACAATTATTTGCAGTGGGAAACAAGACTGTGTTAGCTTCAATTTTAGTCCTTGTGTTGGTTTAGAATCTAATGTAAAAAATATGTACCTTTTAAGCTTTTTGGCTGTAACTATTAAGAAAGGGTATGGTCAGAATAACTTAATCCTGGAATTTACTTGCAGTAAGAATGTCTTTCTTTTGTAGGGCGCTGCAAACATGTCTTTGCTCATTTCATGGTTTAAGATGAATTTAAAGTCTTGACACTGATATTCGGTTTTGATGTATTTTCCTTAATTGTGTGGCTATTTTCTTTGCATATTTTTTTTTACTTGTTTTCTTATATGTAACCATAACAATTTCATAAAGTAATTCTGATTTTGGCGACAGAGGATATTGTCCAATGGGAAAATGAGCAGAAGGGCTGGTGGCAGTGGAAGTCCTAGTTCATCCTCATTGAAACGAGGTTCTGAGAAGAAGAGAATTTCAACAACAATGGTACATGTTCATATCTATTCCTGAAGTCACATAGGGGAATGTGTTTGTGAAGTTGTTTTACTACGTCACATGTTTTCTGTGATTTACTTGATTTTGTTTCATTGGAACTTTGAACCTGGTATAATCTGCATCCCTGGCAGTGCTTGATAATTTATTAAATGGGGCCTGATGATTTAAACAAGCATTGCAAGTGGCTGAAGCTTAAATTATTCAGAGTAATGGTGTTCTGAAGATGGAAAATTTTTAATGTCTTGTTTCTTTAGTATTTGTTGAGGTATTGTTCTTAATTACTCTGCAAGTTGTAGATAGTGCCTCAAATCTATCTTGAGGTTATTCTTCATGTTGGGATCATGTGTTCGCCAGAAATTGTAAAATGAGAGGAATACAGAAACATTGTATATCAGAAAGGTGGAAACATTGTCCTACATGCTTGTTTTCTGCATTCACACCATGAATTGTATTTGAAGATTTATGCTCTCTATTAGAAAACATCTTGGTGTTAATTACCTATCAATAGGAAATACAAGCCTGTTATAATTTTTTGGTTTAGTGTTGCTTTATTCATCGAAGGATTCCATATTGTTGCACAGCCCTTCCTTTGACCCTCACCTGCTTGTTCTGAGATGTGCAAATTTAAGATTGTTTAATCATTTAGAAACCATAAATTGAGATGCAATACTTTTGGAAATTATTAATTCTTCCCCCCTGCCCAATGGGCAGTATGTTTTAAGGGACACTGCAAAAGGCACAAGTGGAAAAGACAAATCAACTTATTTGCAGGGTTCCAAGAGAGATGATCAACAACTTTTAAATGCTGTAACTTTGGGTTCTGGATCTGGGACTGCAGTATTAGAAGATGAAAGTGGTATGATGAAAAACTTAATTTTTATCTTTTCAAGGATGTTTAAATTGAATACTATGCTCTTGCTTGTTCTATTGTCTAAATACTGTATGTTATTACAAATTGCATTCAGCTTCTTCACTATTGAGGGAATGGAGTAGCACTTGTTTCATTTTTTTTTGGTGAAAAGCACCCTTCATTCTCCTTTTTATAAAAAGTTGTAAACTCATGCTCTTATTTTTTCTGAATATTTTTTTTTTCTTAAGAAGAAAAAGCTGCAGGGTATCTTGCATCTCTTCCCAGAAGAGAGATGCATTTACATGTTCCCTATATTTGTCTGAGATTGTTTACTTGCAGTTTGCTCCTCTATTGATATTTAAAATACCTTCATCTCATAATTAATAAGAAGGAAGAGAAGAATGCAGGGTTCTTTAGATATTTAAATGAGCCTTTTTTTCCTCTTAGAATCCATTTATATTTTATCTCATCCTTTTGTTTCAATACACTTATACACCCAGCACTGTCATTGAGCATGGCCTGTTACTAATGTTTTTATTTCAGGAGTTTCTGGAATTACTGATTTTGGGAAGAAGAAAATCCTGCTTCTGAAAGGGAAAGAAAAGGAAATCTCACCGGTGAGCCTTCCATTTCCCTTGTCCTCCCTCTTTAGTGATCCAATTGGCAGAGTTACCTTTGCACACTGTGAATGGAGAAAGCTTGTTTAATGCTCGCAATGCTCCTTGGAAATGCATCACAAGAGGGAAAGTTGCAGGATAAGGGAGATGTATGAGAGGAATTGTAATATGCAACTGGATAGTACCTTTTCTCACTCCTTCACCCCCTCTCTTTAATGTCTTGTAACCTGGAAAATGATGCAAGAAAGATGAAGGAAATTTTGCTTAAATAGAAGGGTGCAAAAGGTAAGCTGATGCAAAAGTTCTGGTGAAGATACTAAATACATAGACAGACATTAGGGCATGATTTTTCTGTACAATCTCGTGTTAGTGGGGACCCTTCTTAGATGGATGTTATGCAACTAATGTGTGTGCTGTTGGCTTGTGCCAAATGAAGTGGCACATAATAATATCTGGGCTGCGCTTGATTGAAATAATTATGCCTAGCCAATGCTGGCTGTAATGCCATGAACTAACATTTTTTCCCCATATCCTGACTGAGAGATTAGCCTTGAAATGTGTTTATTATCTGTTATAACATGCATAGTTATGTTTGATTGTTAAATGACTCTTTTCCCGCTTTTGTCATTTGTTTTATTGTGATTACCATGAGATGCTTTAGTTATTTTTGAAACCATGTTTCTAATGGTTATTGATTCTGCAGGTTACTGGCTCCATGTCTCAGCAACAGAGCATATCATCTTCAGATAGAAATACAATTAGTTCGACTGCTCTAAAGAGCCAGCGGCGTGATACCAGTGGAAGGATGATCAAAAGCATACTCTTAAACAAGGATTCACGTCATATTCGATCCTCTGGAGTCCATTCCGAGCCACAGATTTCCTTGAATCTAGAGAAGGACAAACGTCCTCCTCGGCCTCCACATGCACAGTTGGGTTTGAAGGATGGAAATGGAATGCCAGATGACAAGGTTGTTGGGAATGATTTACATGGTTTTCCAAATGAGAAGCAGGAAAGACGCACCAGAAATAAGGATAGACCTGATCGTGGAGTGTGGACTCCTCTCCGCAGATCGGATGGATCCTATGCAAGTGATGAATCCTTGTCATCATCTGCAAGTCAATCCACACAGTCGGTGTTTGATTCTTCACAAGGTAAGCCACCATTCATTTTCAGCCTAAATATGCTCATAGTTGTGATATTGGAGACATTTGAGTTCCCTGCAATCACATTCAAATGATTGCTTATTCCACTCGCATAATACAAGCATACACATGAAAAAAAAAACTTAACCAGTTTGAAGAAGAAACAACTCTCAGCTGCTGGATGTTTTACCCTTAAGTGATTTGTTTTAATAACTTGTCTCTAATCTCTTAGGAAACCATGGTGATGTAAAAGTTGACACCTTGAATTTAAGGACTGGAGAAGTAAAAGTTCATGGAAGTGGGCGTAATAATCATTCTTCTTTAGATAATGGTTAGTGTTTTATTTTTTTTTGATTGCCATTCAACTTGTATGTTGCTTCAACATTTATAATGGCAATTCACATGCATTAATCATGAATATGAGTTGCATGTTTCAACTTGGATGCTTGGTTTTATGTAGGATCTCATAAACATTTTGGTCGCCGGGGACCATCACATATTGTGAGGGATGTTGATGGCTCAGCTGCTGAGCCAAAGTCTCTTAAAAAAAGTGGTGCTTCTGGTTATGGGTCCCATGAGGTGCTTACACTTAATTTTTGGATGTTAAACTTTACC
Organism: Salix caprea; assembly: GCA_964035475.1. Taxonomy (NCBI): domain Eukaryota; kingdom Viridiplantae; phylum Streptophyta; class Magnoliopsida; order Malpighiales; family Salicaceae; genus Salix; species Salix caprea. The sequence continues at coordinate 1,096,778 of OZ037752.1, forward strand.
TCTTTTTTTTGCTCCTTTCTTGTTTACTGATATCTTGAAGGTTTGCTCACAGAAGCAAGTCTGGGTTCAGAAGTCTACTTCTGGTTCTTAGTGTTTTGATATGGTAAGTCATTATTTTTTCCCCCTGTAAATATTGGCTTTTTTTTTTTCTACTAGAGATCATTTACGATAAGTCTTGTAGCCTTTTCTTTTTTACCCCAAATCTTGTGCCCTTTCTGTTACCTTTTTATATGCTTAGAATGAAACTGATTGGAGGAAATTTGAGGAGGGGGGGGGGGGGGGGGGGGGGGGGGGGGAGATTCATCACTTTCTTGTTATCTTTTGTTTTTTCCTTCCCTCTTTTGAGCCGGCATCCTCCTAGTCCCTAATGATGAACTTGACATTCAGACCAATGACTACCAACATTTGGTTGGTTTGAGAATCGGTCCTCAGACACATGAAGGGATGGACCATGGGCTTCTAAAATTATATTGTATATGCATTAAGGTTGTCAAGGCCAACTAAGCTTTTATTGAATGTGGCCATAAACAAATCTGTAGGCATCTTGATCGTAATGATTGTATATTCGATAATAGATTTAAATTCATCATCACTCTAAATTTAAAGTGGTCAAGCACATCTGTTTCATTCATTAAATGGTAGCCTTTTGCTTGAGTCGGTGGATATCATGTCGATTCCCGGTGAAGGCTTTTTAGCAAGCTGATGATGTTTTACTGTCTTGCATTACTTCTGCAGTGAAATGCGTAGTCTCTGTGAAATTTTGGAGCATGCAGTTGTTGTATGCTGGAGGCTGTCCCTTTTTTTATACAGATGATCAGGCTTGAAGTATCAGCAGTGGAGAAGGTTTTTCTTTGGGAAACCTAGAAGAAAATTCAAAGTTGACATCAATGATGCAGGTATTGATGTAATTAATACTTGTATTGGTGAAACCCCGATCTTAGTCAAAGACGGCTCGGAATAGGAGAAAAAGGAAGGAGAAAAAGATATCACTGTTATAATCGTACATAAGACCACAGTTTTTGCCGGGGGGATCGATCCCTTTACCGGGTTGTACTCAACGGAGCAGCCATTTGTGTCCTCATTCTTGCCATTGACTGACTGGGTATATTGGGATATTGGGATATTCTCTCTACTTCTATAGGTGGATTCCCCTGGTTAAACTGTGTATATACCACAGCAAAGTGTTGCTACCTGAATTCCTTTAGTTGTTATATATATGTATGTCTCGTTAAGCAGTCTTCCTGCCATACACGGTTTCGTGAGTTAGGGCTACCTATATACACTGGATTCTTGTTGGAGTGAAGAAGAGCGATGAAGCTTGGTATTGTTGTGAGTGGCTTTGACTGTTAGGATTTTAAAAGCGTGGATGAATATTGTAATTGGTAGGAACTAATTGGTCTGTGTTTTATGGGCTGGAATGGAAAATTGCCTTTTGTTACATCATGACGATGGATCGTGACGGGCCTGGACTAGCATCTCATTCCCTGTTTGAACCGGGCCTTGTCTTTACAAAGCCCATCCCAGGTCTCTCCCTCTCTCTCTCCTCCTCTTGCATTTGTTTTTGTGATTTCTTGCATTTCTTTGTGTTACGGATAGCTTGGAACCTAGGGCACTTTGATGAATGAAACCTGCCAGCACAATCTGAATCTTCACTATTACCTAGAAGATAGGGATTTGGAAGTGGAAGAATGCACGCAAGGGCAAGGAATATTTACAACGGATAAAAAAAAAGAGGACTAGAAGAGTGGGAATTCATATTAATTTTTCTTTAGTAGCTACGTCCATTGAACTTGATTTATAATTTTGATTAACCTATGCTAATTCATTTCATTAGATAATTTCTCGTTATTAACTTTTAGAGTTTAAGATGAACACTTTAGGATTTATCTTCCTTTTATTGTATTTCAGAAAAAGTTTCTTATGGTTATTTATGAAGGTACATTTAAGGAAATACTACCTTTTGAAATTTTAACTTGATTTTACATTGTGTCCCTGTGTATATTTATTGTTATTGGTGGTAGCCATTTGGTATTCTATACATGTATATCACATTAAGAGTAGAATACTCGAGATTTTTTCAGACTGCATAAGCAACTGCTCCCCTAAACCCTCAGCAACCAAAGGTATCTTTTGTTGGTTTATTAAGAGTATTTGAGAGTGTGTTTGTAAGTTTGTTTTCAAAGTCATTTTTATTTAGAAATGGGTTAAAATAATATATTTTTTTATTTTTAAAAAATATTTTCAACATTTGCAAATCAAAATAATTTATAAAAACTATTTTGTTTTTATTTAAAACAAAAGAAACTCAATTTTTTTTAAAAAAGTATTTTTTGACTGCTTCAACACATTAATTCTTCGAGGTTCAGTCGTCGCTGGAACTCCATTGACCCGTCAGAGATTTTTCGGAAGGAATAGAGGAACTTATGGATCGATCATCTATATGGAGGAGTAACATTTGGTCACTGACTTGGAAGAGAAGAGATGGAGATGGTTGAGACATGTCTGTATTTTCTCACCATGCACAACCTAGAAGCTTTGAAAAATTACTGCAAAGACTCTACTTTTCCTGTCATTGGAGTCCCTGCAATTGCTTGCTGCTAGTGGCGCCATTATTGCCAACTCACTAACTTCAAGTCGTTAGATAAGGTTTCAAGGATTTTTTATTTTTTTATTTCCCATCGAAGTTACTCCTCGGAGACGCTGTTCTTAGAAACTTCAAATATATTGTTGAGATTGCCAAGATTGACCGCAACCATAAAATTGAGATGATGGAGATCATCAACCTTAATTCCAGTGCGTTTGACTTTCACTCGTTCAACATCATGCGAATTTAAATTGTTTTTTTCTTCAGAAATTGATCATAATAATGTTTTTTATTGTTAAAAATTATTTCTGACATCATTATATGATCTATAACATCCAAAAAAATAATTAAATGCAAAAATTAGAAAAAAATAAAATTGTTTTTTAGACGCAATTACAAACAAGCATTTAGTCTCATAGTGTATCCTAGTTTCTTGCACTTTCTATGATGCAACTTGGAAGGCATGAATAAATGAATTTAATAGCTATACATAATGATGTTCATTTTCAAGTTTCATTTTCTTCTTCCTCCAGCTATTTTATTTTAATACTAATGATCACCAGATAATAACCCTCTTAAGGGATGAAAATGGTGATGCTATCTTGTTTTACCCCATTAGCTCTTGTCTATCAATCAAGTTTCACCAGCACTTTGACTTGTCAGAAATCAAAGACTTATATTGTCCGAACTCTTAAAAAAATGAAATGGCGCATCACCAAGAACTGAAGTCCCCGTCTGATAGAGATCACTAACTATCTGTATTTACACAGGCCCTCATGCGTGCACTCACATCAATGCACGCATGGAGAGAGAGAGCACAGGGGAGAGAGAGAGAGAGAGAGAGAGAGAGAGAGAGAGAGAGAGAGAGAGAGAGAGAGAGATGGTGTTTGAACTTGCGAAGTGGGATCTGATTAAAGGTTTGGGTTTCTCTACTTTTACAGATATCATTAATGGCCAACTAGGGTTTTGAATTTTATGAGACTGCTGAATATGCATGCAGGACCCCCCCGGCTCGACCACTCATGACAAGAGAAAAATCTTGCATGCTTTAGGCTCGAAAGTGTATATCCACTTTACATAACGTTAAGATATTCCACAACTAGTTTCTATCGTGTTTGAGATTTTTAAAGTGTTTGAGATTTTTAAAAATTATTTTTGATATTAATAGATTTCAAAATACTATTTTTTTCTTCATTTGAAGCAATATTTCTTTAAAAAAACTTTTTAAGTACTTTCCAAACACCCTTAGTCTTGTTTAGAGCTTGTAGACAATATACAAATATTTGAGAATCTTCTTCCCGTTATTAAAAAAACTGATTGTTTTATTGAAATCAATTCTTGTATTATTAGCTTTGCCAAATCTTATTTTATTCTAATTAAAACAACAATTGACAAACAACAATTGACAAACCTCGTTTATATGGAATCTATGTCACGTGCCAAACGTTGTTGGTTTGGAGAGGAAGGGCCAATATTACCTGTTTAAATTAAAGCACAGGCAGCGTCACGTGGCCACGCCTCATCTTGAAAAATAAGAAAAAGACAGGAATAAAATATAATTAATAATCAAAATAAATCATGATTCGTCTCTAAATTATTAAATCCACCCAAAATAATATTCCAATATTATTTAAAAAATATATATTTTATTGACGTGCATGCAGGACGCTGATTGGACGAAGTTCCTATCAACTTATATATATATATATATATATATATATATATATATATATATATATTAAATGTTTTAAAAAGATTAGCAATCATGCAATTGAATGAGCTATTGAAATCACGAATTGATTGGTGGACCTGATGATGCAAAGACATAAATCTTGGCCATGTTATATTTTAATTTTAATTAAATTAAAATTAATTGGATATGGTAAATTAATCAAAATCTGATTAGATTTTACTTTATTTTTAAAGCCACATCGCTTTGATAATGTTTTTGTTATGGTGAGAGATAAAACAATGAGTTAAAGTAAAGGAAAGTCAAAAAAACATGGCGTGGAGCATCAGCAACAGCCAATCATTGCAGCTGTCAAACGTGGATGGTCAACGATAATTATTGAGAGGTCTGGCTTTCCATGCTATAAAAGTTTGTACAATATCCCATGCTATATTATTTTTAATGGATTGATATGGCGATTAAAAATATATATTTTTATCTTTATTTTTTTTTGTTAGATATTTTTATTTTATGAATCTTACTACTATATATTTTTTTTAATTTTAATAAAAAAGGATAATAATTCATAATTAATTATTATATATGAGAACGAAAAATATAATGGAGGAGTATATAACATAAAGTATGGTATAAGATATTATTATAGTAGATACAGTCTCCCTCTAAATTAAAAAAAAAAAGATTATAAATCATACATCTAAGTGTCATGCACCCAAATAATAAAAATAAAAATAAAAATAAAAATAAAAGGAGCAGCGGAAGATAAAATATAGTAAGGTCAGAAACAGGAGGGAGAAGAGGCTGTTGAACATTGTCAGTCAATACTAATAAATATTTGTTTCAATCAATCAATCAAAGCAACGATTTTTTTTGTTTTTACTTCCACTTGGAGTCTGTAATGCAAGAGACTTCCTCTCTCCTGAAGCATTTCCAGGTTGGTATGAGTATTAATTGTTAGAGTCTTTGGTTTATCATGTCATGATCTGGGTTGAATCTGTTGAAAAGTTGGTGTAATTAAGGTTTAATCAATTTTTTCTGGGTCTTTTTTAGTAAAATTTGGGTCTAGATCTGATCAGTCTTGTCATAGTCTGTTTCAGTGTTTGATGTTTTTCCTCTTCTCTTAGCTTTTCATCTTCTTCGTGTCGTTTAAATTGTGGGTTATTTTTTTTTTTGCTAGATCATGGCAACAAACACTGATTTCCAGTTAAAGTTTCAATATTTGATCTTTTTGTTGGCTCATAGTTATGATAGAAGCAGAGTGATTTCAAGCAACTGGGCTGTTTTTATCTCTTGTGCTGCGTATAATTCTGGGTTAATTTAGTATACAAGTAGTTGTAGCATGGATAATGAGCATTTATTTGATGAGATTGCTTTTATCGGTTACGTTAACTTTTCAAGTTGTTTGTAAATTATATGATGTGAAATTTAACATGAATAATTATTTGAGTTGATGGATAAATTATGTTATGTGAAATTAACTTCCTCTAGTCTGTCTTCTTCTTCTTCTTCTTCTTTTTTTTTTTTTAATGTTTAGTTTGTGTCTGACTTGTAATTTTGTAATTTTACTAGGAAGATAAGTGCTTGGACTGCAGGACTGCAAAGTGTCATGAGGGTAGGAAATACTAGCAAGTGCAATACTTGTTCCGTGTACTCATGTCGTCTGCCAGCTTAGGAAATGGGGGAGTTGGAAGTTCTAGGTCCGTTAATGGTTTCAAAACTTCGTCGAGTTCCGTGGATTGGCTGGGCAGGGAGATGCTTGAGATGAGATTGAGGGACAAGGTGGACCAAGATGAGGACAGAGTAAGTTGCCATGTTGTAGAAGATTCTGTTTTAAATTATTCCGAGCTGTCCTTTTCTGTTGTTGTTAGATATCAAATGACTGGCTTCTTCCTTTGAGTATCTTCTGTAATTGAAACACTGGCAAATTGTTGGTGTGGTGATTTGATCTTTATGTGGGAGGTTCACTCATTCTAGAAACCGTTGCTTAATTTCAATAAATGATTTAGGTTACCTAGCTTCACTAATGTTTTCTGTACCTACTAAAGTCCTCCTTCTCTTCCATTGCAGGATAGTGAGCCTGATATAATTGATGGTGTGGGTGCAGAAGCAGGACATGTCATCAGGACCACAATTGGCGGCCGAAATGGTCAATCTAGGCAGGTTGGAAACTTATTAATGCAGTACAGAAATCTCATTCTGTATATGATCCTAGTTGATGAAATTTCACATCTTAAGTAACTTCTGCTTTGTTCGGGTTGACAGACTTTCAGTTACATAGCAGAACATGTGGTTGGAACTGGTTCATTTGGTGTTGTCGTTCAAGTAAGCATAGCTGTCCATTAAATCAATTGCTGCCTGTTTTCCATTAAATTAGATTTTTTTTTTAAAATAACTTTATCTGAACTACTTTTGGCAGGCAAAATGTAGGGAAACTGGAGAGATTCTTGCCATCAAGAAAGTTCTCCAAGACAAACGCTACAAGAACAGGGAGTTACAGATTATGCAAATGCTGGATCATCCAAATATCGTTGCCCTTAAACACAGCTTCTTTTCTACTACAGACAAGGAAGAGCTCTACCTAAATCTTGTTCTAGAATTCGTTCCTGAAACTGTTAATCGTATTGCTAGGAACCACAGCAGGAACAATGAACGAATGCCTTTAATTTATGTTAAACTCTACACCTACCAGGTAAATAGCAATTTAACTATTTCCTTCTTATGTCCTATTTTGGCGTCTTACCCTTTTAGTTTCTAGTTTTTGACTTTTTTTAGTCCCATGTATAGTGCTTTCATGAATTGAGTGTGGGGAATAAAGCAATCGTACTATTACAAACAGTGATTTGAATTCAATCCACAAGGGTTAGCAGTAGCACAAGTGGTTAAGACTTGACCTAGGATATGGGGAGGTTCCAGGTTCAAGTCTTACCTTTTTTGCTACCAAGCACGAGGCCTGTTTCCAAAACATCAAGGTGGATATATCCCAATCCCACTGCTTGTGAAATATAAAAAAGAATTAAAAAAGTTACAGGAATTCTGTAGAAACTATTTTTTTTTTCTTCTAACTATGGTATTTGAAAGGAGCAATTCTTCCTAGGTCATTAGATCCTCCTGCTTATTGGAAATAAGGGATGCTGTTAAAATCATTTACGTGTTTTATTCTAATATTTGGTTTGCTAGGAGAAAGTCAAGACCAGTACTTTGAAGCCCTCAATTACTGTCTGTTTACCTTTAACTATGTATTCCTTATAAACTGCCAGTGTTATCTGCGTGCATACACCTGTATATGAGATATTTTGAAACTTTAAGACAATAGCAGCTGAGAAACTGAAATGGAACTGATGAACGCTACCTTTACTTCGCTGCAAAGTTTCAAACCTTCTTCTAACATGATGACTGTAAAGCGATGCTGGCATACTTCCTGTTGTTGACAAGAGCTGAGAAAATTTCTGAAGCACAGCCTGCCAAAGTTTTTATAATGCAAGACTTAATCCTGGCTTTGGTGTTTATGAGTCTAGAACACAGCTTGTGTTAATCTTGACACAGTCTGCTTGGCATGAGTTGTCAAGCAACTCATCACCCTGCGTTTTGTTTTGTTGTTTTTTATTTTTTTTCCCTGGGAGTGGAGAGTTGGTAAGGGAATGGTGCTTCATCAGAGAGAGGACTGCATGACATGAATGGACAAGCAAATTTTTCTTGGAGCGAATAGTTTTGGTTTCAACCAATAGTTATATTTTCCACTTATAAAATGGTTTGCATTGTCATATCTATCACAGCATCCTATATGCTAGCGCTAATTTACTACAGCTGTATGATGAAAACACTGAAAAGTAATGTAGGCCATCCATAGATTAACTATGCTAAAGTTTACCAAGGCTCAAATCCTGGTAAATGGTAATGTGTGTATAGATCTTCACCAATTCTTATGTTATTTTCTTCCTCCTTTTTTGAGTGCAGATATGTCGGGCGCTTGCCTATATACACAATTGCATTGGTATTTGTCATCGTGACATCAAGCCTCAAAACTTACTGGTGAGATGTTCTGTTTAAGGATTCGGTTTTGTTTGGTGAAACCCATCTGCATTTGGAATGAGATTTATATGTATAAGTAACATCTAGTATGCAAATTAGTGGTTGCCTAACCAATTAAGTTACACATATGGTTGTCCATGTTTTGATGGTTGATGTAACATTTTGATGGGAAACTTCCCTTTCAACACATGTATTGAGAACTAAATAGCTTGAAATTCTTAAGCAACTAAACTTTCCAATATGTATATGTATAGATGCCGTGTGGCTTTTTCTAGAACAAATTGAAGAAATATAAGAAAAAAACCATTCTTTATTTGAGGTCAAGAGTTTGCAGTTTAAGCTGTTTAGCACAGCTCACTTTTGGTAGCATCTAGTTGTGGTCAATGTAGCTGAAACAGAATAGGGGCATCCTCATTTTAAGCCAACCCATAATTTGTATTTGCTTTGATTTTGATTGGATTGGATAGAATTAGTTTTTCTATGTGATAATGGCATTCATTTCATAATTATTCAAATGTCTCCTTTTCTGTTAGTTTTAATAGTAAATTGTCCATTGCTTAGGTGAATCCATCCACACATCAGCTGAAACTATGTGATTTTGGGAGTGCTAAAGTGCTGGTAAGCTTTCATATGACAGTAAATATTTATTCTTGCATCTCCTTCCTTTTGCCTTAGTTTATTTCCTTTGTCATTTTTAACAGGTGAAAGGCGAGCCAAATGTCTCGTACATCTGTTCAAGATACTATCGTGCTCCAGAACTGATATTTGGTGCTACCGAGTACACAACTGCTATTGATATATGGTCTACTGGTTGTGTGATGGCTGAGTTGCTACTTGGGCAGGTAGGGTTATACTCTTCTATCTATTACCATTTCTCTTTTATTTCCTCTGATTAATTGATTCTTTCTGACTTACTGTACAGCCTTTGTTTCCTGGTGAAAGTGGAGTTGACCAACTAGTTGAGATCATTAAGGTAGACAAAGCTATTTATTCTCACATGTTTTTTCAGAATATTTTTCCTCTTAAGATGTGATTGCTGAATTAGATTTGAATAGTTCCCTGTGCTGAACAAGACAGCCCAAGTTTTATAATGGCACAAAAGTGAAGCACAATGTTTTGGAATGGGGAAGATACTTATTGGACAATTTTTTTGTTGAATCCCATCACCCTGGAAAGGAATTCAATTCTGAAAATCTTTTCTAGATGACTTTATATTGGATAGGAAATGTGTAAATGTTGAATGACAATGAGTTTTGTAATCTTAGCGTGTTGTCTCCTTTGCCAATTTGTGGCAAACAGAAACATCAAAGAGGTAGAAGAAAAACTTCAATTTTATAGAAACATACAATTTAAACTTCAGAGATTAAGAATGGAATTCAAGACAGAAAACTTGCCTTTCTCACATGCTTTCATTTGTGTTTTTGATTGCTCCAAGTTGAAAATGTCAACTCCCAAGAAGAAAGTGCTAACAATTCCATGTTTTTTCAGGTTCTGGGAACACCAACCAGGGAGGAGATAAAGTGCATGAACCCAAACTATACAGAATTTAAGTTCCCACAGATAAAGCCTCATCCATGGCACAAAGTATGTGTTATTCCTCCTCTATACTGATTTTTGATGAGTTGTTAATTAGTTAACAGATTCAGCATGCTTAGTTAAGCAAAGTTTCTATCTTTGATACATATAGAACCCAACAATTGAGTAAGCTTGTGGACTTACTTTGGGCTAGCTAACTTGGGTTTTGGTGATCATTAGAAGCAATCAATTGTAATAGTCAATAAACCACTAGTTTAAATTTCTTTTGTTGGGAAAGGTGTGATTTAACTGTCACAGAAGTCTTCGAATCTCATGTTATCTTTAGATGATTCATTTAAGATCTACATATACTTTTAGCGTATAAGTTCAGTATTATTAAACCTTTGATACTGCATCCATGCCATGGCTGTATGAATATCTCCTCTTCGGAGGCCAGCTGATCTAATAGCAGGTTAAGATACATACCTAATCCTTCTCAATAGTCAACCACTGATAATTTTGTGGAAGTGATCACAGACAGTATTTTAATTCTTTCTTCTTCTGTTCTTTTTTTCTTTTGTTATACAGAAATTGTTTTGAGAATTCGTCTGAAAGAGTCGAGTTTAGAGTGTAACTTATTTATGATTTACATTAGTTTCAGAAAATTTAATATCTTCTAGTGTTTGTTTCTTGGTGATTTGCTTGGCTTTGTTTTTATGGTGGTCATACAGCTACTATGGGAAAAAGAAGCCCTCTCTTACTTTCCTCTCTCCCAACATCATTTTTTTTCCTCTGATAAAATGTCACTGCAGGGTAATAGTAGTTATTTTAAATACAGTAGTTGCCACAAGGTGATCCAAAAGTTACAGAGCAAGCCCTGAGTAGTCACTAGATTTTAAGAAAGTGTACATAGATTGGTTTATGAAATCACTTAATTATATAGTAGAAAGTGACGGATTATAGCTGTCTATTAGTAGGCTGCTTCAACCCTACGAAGTTGTGTCATGGTGAAGAACTCCATATAGTGGAAAATATTGTTGTTGGGACTAGCAGGATAACTGTGGCTTTTATCATGCTCTGGTGGCATAGAGTGAGAGATGAGAGTAATTGAAATACGAAAATATTCATCCAAACTTTGAAATAAATTGCTTAAATTGTAGTTTTTGAAACCAAAGTTTGTGAATGCATTCAATAACAAGACAAATGATGCTCATAATCATATCATAAACAACGAAAGTCTCATGCAAGTCCAAAATATGGGCAAATAAATCTCATCTGTGGCCATGATGACAAAATACCAGAACAGTGTGCTATCCAAAACATATATTAGTTGCACAACTTTCTTCTCAGATATACTGTTCTTTTGTTGAACGATCTTATCATATCTGAATGCCTGCATCTTGATGTATCTCCCATCTTTAATACTAGCTTCTTGTATCGGCACTGCAATTGTCATTTGCAATCACATCAGTAATCAATATTTTCTGTTACAAGAATTCATTTTACTATTGAGATCTTGTATAATATTCTCATTCACCAGGTCTTCCAAAAGCGTTTACCCCCAGAAGCGGTGGACCTCGTCTGTCGGTTTTTCCAGTACTCTCCTAATTTGCGATGCACTGCTGTAAGTGTATCGTGTTTTTTAGTTGTTAGATCGAGTGATAAACTTCATCTAGTAATCAATTTGGCTTGTTGTTTGGTGGTACTGCAGTTGGAAGCCTGTGTTCACCCTTTCTTCGATGAGCTGAGAGATCCAACCACCCGCCTTCCAAACGGTCGCCCGCTTCCTCCACTATTCAATTTTAAACCCCAGGGTAAGTTTCCTTCAGTGCATCATGGTGCTACAATGTTTATTTGAAGACATATTCAAGAAGCTAAACCTAGTCCTTGAATGAACATCTTCCAACTTCTACAACAGCTTTCCTTGCCACAAATAAAAGTTGCCTCAATCAATTTTATGGTCTTCCCACCTGAATTCTACTTGGAATTGTTTTTCACTTTGTCTTGCCCCAGTTAATTTATAAGCCTGTTTTGTTTCGGCAGAGCTCTCAAGCATGCCGACGGATACCGTCAACAGGCTCATTCCGGAGCATGCTCGTAAACAGAACTTATTCATGGCGTTGCACACCTAGGTGAATTATTGCAGGAACCCTGATTCTACTCAATCTTCCATGCCATTGCCTTGTATCAAAAAATGTAAAAATTTCCTCATCTTATCATCCTCAACCTGATATGAGAAAGAGTCCTGCGTAGGGAGTTGGGATAAGCCATTGCCTTGTATCAAAAAATGTAAAAATTTCTTCCTCTTATTATCCCTCTACCTGATATGAGAAAGAGCCCTGCGAAAGGAGATGGGATAATTTGTGAAACCTGAGGCTTTAATGTTTGCTTGTTGGTGAAGGTGTAGTTTTGTTGTTTATTTGAAGACAACTGTAACTTTTGATGTATAAATTTGATACGCCCATCGTTATAGCTTGTCATTTACTTATAATTAATTTGTTCTGCAGGTGTTAATTATTTACATATATATAATATATTTTATTAAAAATCAAATTGTAGGAGAAGTATGTAGGAGGAGGAAGATATAAGATTCCACCTTTATTAACTTATCTTGAAATGTTTTTTTTTTTTTTTTTTTTTTTTTTTTTTTTTTTTTAATTTGAACCATATGTATGAATATGGCATTAAAATTTAATATTTATGCTTAACTATGTTAAATATAAAATGTTTGTATTTATTTATTAATGCTTAATGGAAATATATATAAATTTTATCCAAAAAACCTATCAAAATATATTTTTATTTATTTATCCCCAATACAATTATTTTATTCCGAAAAGACTAAAATATCTAGCTCTTACTTACCATTAACTAATCTGATTTTTTCAATATGAAAAAATTATTATTTTGAGTTTTTATTTTTAAAAAGATAATAGATTTTACTTGAGAAATATTTAATGAGGTTATATGTCTATAATACTTAATTTAAAATATGAATATTATTTGTATAGCTATATTTTATAAAATAAACTTTATGTAAATAAATGATACAATAAAGCTTTTTTTCCTAACATTACACTTTTTAAATCTTATTTTTTAAGTGGTCAGATAATTACATTTGACATAATGTTCTGTTAGATAAACTTGAGATAAAACTAAAACATAAATAAGTTTTTTTTTTGTTTAATTTTTATAGTATAGCCAAATATTGAAAAATAATTTATTTTCTTCTTTCCAAGAAAATCACTTTTAAAAATGAGTTTACTTTCTAGAATTTATACAAGGATATATAACTTATACATTAAAATCTCTTTTTATATTTTCTACTTCTCAATTATTCTCTCCTTTTCCTTTCTTAATTTTTTCATTATTTGATTTTTTAGACTAATTTTTTCTTTCATATATTTTTTAACTCGAATTTTCTCTTTTGTCTTGTTAAATACTCACTAAAAAGAATAAATTTTTTTCTTTCTAAAATGACTAACATATATAGCACGTTAATGAATTTTTATGAAAATTTATATTAAAAAAATTAAAAAGTTAAAAACTTGACGACAAAACTCATCTAAAGGCCAGCCAAAAGCTAGGAGCAGGAGGAACAATGTCTTGTTCACTCTCAAACTCAAACCAGTTGCCTTTCTTCTCTAAAAGGGCATCCACCAATCTCCCATTTCCCAACTTCACTACTTCTTCTCTTCAACTTCATAGTGATAAGCCATGTCGAAGAAGATTAAGGGCACTGCTATCCATTCAAGAAATCCCCCCCAATGCCCTTCGCCGGAAGAATGACCCACTGTGGAGAGGAGGGTTTAGTCTAGGGGTCGACTTGGGACTTTCTCGCTCTGGTATTGCCCTTAGCAAAGGCTTTACCGTTCGCCCTCTCACGGTATTACTACCATATATCCTCTTATCTTTTTTTCGTGAAGATTTAGAGTTTTATTTATTGTTATGTTAAGGTTTTGGAATTGCGAGGACAAAAGCTTGAGCTTCGACTTCTTGAAATTGCAGAAAACGAGGTAGAAATCTCTAGTTTTCTTGTCTTAAGAAAAAACAAAAGGCCCATGTATTAGTTTTTGATGATGGTGCAAGGAAATGATGGTTTGTATATTATAGGAGGTAGATGAATTCATAATTGGGCTTCCAAAATCTTGGGATGGTAAGGAAACCCCACAATCCAACAAAGTTCGTAGTGTTGCTGGAAGGTTTGCTGTTCTAGCTGCTCACAGGTGAAACTGTACCTGTCTTTATGCTTGTTCTGCTTCTGCTCATTAGATATGGATTATAATTGTTATTCATAGTTTTAAAATTCAGGGGTTGGAGAGTGTACCTACAAGATGAACACGGTACATCAACGGAAGCCACTAACCGAATGATTGACATGTAATTGTTCCTTTATTGAATCTTATTCTAGCGCTACTTTTTTGCGGTTATGTAGCATTGTGCTATCTGCTCTAGATAAATTCACTCGTCTTTGTGAAATTGTTCTATATCTTTGAATAGCATGCAAGTTAGGATTTTCTTGGGAGTTGCATGTGTTATGAATTGGTTTGTTCATTGTTGACCGGTATCTATATGCGCAGAGTAGGTTTCTCAAGGTGGTATCACCGTAATCATTAATAGGAAAGGGTCATTTTTAGGTGGATGTTAGACTTCTCTGCTTATATAATGGTAAATTAGGTTCTTTCCATTTTAAGTTACAGATGAGATACTTAGTGTGATGCATTTTTATATCATCACATTGTGTTAATCTATTTGGATTATTAAGCATCCAAACATTTTTTTTTTTGTGTAGAAGATTGAATTTATTTCTTGAACTGATCTCAAGTTTGACATGCAAATTGAGGCTTTATTGTTGTGATTGGGATTGCACTTCATAACACCTTATTGCGCGTGCTCTCTCTGTTTTTTTTTCATAACATTTGAAGGGAGATGCTTCTTCTTACCTTGGAGAAATACAGTTTGATAAATTAAAGGTTGCGTTATTAAACTGAAATGCAAAAATTGCACAAGCATTTATAAATTATTATTCCTACTTTGTTGGATACTTGTATGCCAAACAAATGTTTCTACAGTTGACATAAATTTCTCAATAGTTATGACTTGTATCTGTGACAACTATGTCTCAACTTTTTCAGGGGCCTCAACAAGTCTACTCGGCAAAAGAAAGTCGATGCCTATGCTGCCGTGGTGTGCTATAACATTTTATTTCAATTTCATGTCAAGGATATTTGATGTTTGCATAGTGTGCTGCTCTCACTTTTTTTTCTGCTAACTCGCTCTTCTTTTTTCTCGTGTACATTGCAGATGGTTCTCGAGAGATATTTTTCTATGTTTGGCGAGGGAGCTGAGCTTGTACTACCAAAACAATTAGATCTACAAGAAAAACTTCAAAGAGGTCCGCCAATGGACATAGATTTTTATCCAGAATAATTTGATGGTTCACAATTATTTCCTTGTAAAGGGAATTATTCAATTCCTGGCAATTTGTAATGCATGAGTCTCACTTAGCATATGTAGAGGAGAAGATTTTGTTGCAATGAAAAGGTTCATATACCCTTGGCATTTGAGAATGCTTCAAGGCTTTTCTGTGTATGTTTCTTTATTTAGTCATGGTTTATTTAAGTGTAAAATGTTTTGCACATGACTAGCATGTCTATAGAGCTATGATCATCGTCAATATATTATTAAGTTACATGTATGAATGATTAATTATTGGATGAAAAAAGCTAACATAGATTAGAAATCTAATCATTTTAAAGGGATAAAAGTATTATAATTAAGAATACAAGACAAATCGAGCCATTTCCCATTAAATAAAGACAGCATATGATCCAAGTCGGTAGCTCAGGCGATCCCCTCATATTCTATGAGCTGCTTCTTCAAATCTCCATCGACTATGCGTGAATATATTGTGAGAGGAAGATTTGCCAGTTTTGGTGGCGACAGAAGAATGCTGCCAGGAAAATCCATCCTGTAAAGCTAAGGATGATGGTGGATTAGGGTTTCCGAAGCTGTAATGCTGTAACCAAGCTCTCTGAGCGAAGCAAGGATGGAGGATTCTGCAAAATGAGTCCTCTTTGTTAGCCCGTGTTAAAAATGTCAAGCTTCTGTAATGGCCTGGTCTCGTTTCCAGGAATATGATTCTGAAAACTCAAACAAGGCTCGTGCAACCTAGACAGTATATTATATTTGATATTGTTTAGTGTGTTTTTTAAAAATATTTTCTTACTTGAAATTATAAAAAATAAAAAATAAAAATTTATTATCTTTTTTATATGCAAACACTCTTTTAAAACCTAGCGCAGGTGAAATGACAGAGCCTCGTAGTTACTACACAAATTCTAACCCAAATATCGCCGCTATTTATATATTTTAGCAGCACTGTGAGTCACTGACTGGTTACTACACTAACACCCTCAAGTGTTTTTGGGGTTCTGTCTCAGCTCCTTAAATAATCTGCTGACTCCCTCTCTCTCGCACCCAACCCCGTCCACTCCACCATCTTCTTCCCTCTACAAGTCTATTTTCCCTTCGATTTCAAGAGGTAAAAAGCTCTCCCACTTGTTCGCTTTTGATTTATTCTAACAAGGATTCGCCTTTTCCTTTCCTTTCCTTCTTTTGTGTTAATGGGGTTTAATAACTTCTTTTTTTAATACCAGTAATTAACGTTTTAGTTCAGTTCCTTATATTAGTGCTGTTGATTTCTTCATATCAGATTCTGGGTTGGCCTCGTATGCCATTTCTGTCTATGTGCTGTTTTTGTTTTGAAGAGGTTCTCTCTAGCTATTTACTTCAGGGCTAGCCCTTGATGGCCATTGTTTCTGGGAAAATCAAAAAGTGGTACTTTATAGCATAGCATCTATTCGCTCCCCTGTCTTGATTAACAACTTTAGGATATAAATGCTATCAAATTGTCCAGCTTGCGAAAGATGTAACGAGCAATGGTGTCACTGTACTTGTTTATATCAATCTCTTGTGGGAAGTGAAGTGCGAAAAACAGTTTTTTGTTTATTGGCAACCCAAAATCTAATTGGGGAATACCACCCCCTCGTTTTATTTGTTTTTCTGCTTCGGCCAAGCACCTAACATATGTTCATCTTTTTCTTATTTTCTTTTGCAGTTTTATGTCAATGACCAAACCCTTAGTCCCATACTAGTTGGGGGTAGGGGAAATTGAGTTTAAACAAAACCTGCATGGTTTATAATCCAGAGGGCTAGAAGCATGTCTTGTGCTACCTTAAACCTACCACCTTCTCTCAAACCTCTCAATAGCCGTGACAACTACAACTTTCGGCCTTCAAACAAGAAATCTTGTTTCTCCAGCTGCTCGTTTTCTTCTGTAAGCTTTGTGGGACCCTTGACTTCCAATGGTAACAAAAGCTCTTGGGACTCATGCCATGCAATTAAGGGCTTAAGATCGTTTCCCATCGGCTTCAAATGCGTTTCGCAGAAATCAGAGCTGTCGGTTTCATTTGGTGCTGACAGCAATTTTGCTTCTGGTAAGAACTAATGGTTTTAGTTTTGTTTTCCTGTTCACATGGCCTTTGGTTTTGTATTCCTGTGCTTAAGTTCATAGTCTGATAATTGGGTTTTGTTATAAAAAGACTTTAAGAAGGTAAATAAATGACCCACTGTTGCAACTTTTGTTGTTTTTGTGCTTAAATTATCTTTGGATTTTTAGTACACTTGTAGAGTGAAGAACAATCATCATCGCTTTCTCAAGTTTCACTTGCCTTTGCCTTTGGTATGAGTTGGAGTTCCATAATTTTCTACTTTAAGGATGTGCAACTGCAACTGCCACCGCCTCTTCTTGCTCTTTTTTCCTTTCCAATTGGTTTCTTTGATCACCCAATCAGCTTTCTTTTTCCTATTATTTTTGTCTGGTTAGCTGAGCATGCCTAGGTGACTATTGTTCACAAGATGAGAGGATGTTGTGTGCAGAAAGGCTTTGAGATGATATTCCATTGCAATTTTTAATTGAAGTTTGTACTTAAGAGTAGGAACTTTGATGCTTTGAGGTCAGATTGAGTAAGTAGTTAAAACCTGAGAAGCGGGGATTTTAAGTTTCTATTGTTGATCTTCCGAGCACGTCATCTTCAAATTTGCAAAATTTATCGGGTAAACCTAGGAGATTAACTCCATTGTGAAAGCAGTCACCAATACCTCTCATTAACTGTGCATGCAGTTCCTTTTTCCTACCACGGTACTAGTTTTTTTCATGTGAATCATTTCCATGGTGGTCTATCTATTTTTGAGGCACTTGTGTGAAAACATATCAGTTTCGTATTTTGTTTAGCAATAAATTATGAAGGAAATGAAATAGTTTGTCATGAAGTAGGTGAAGATTTTTACTGCTGCAGTGATGGTTATTTTTCCATTCTTTCATAGATGAGACTACCTCTTTATTTGTACATGGATTCATTTAAATCTTATTGATTTTTGTATACACTTCCATGCTAGTCTCTTGAGGAGACCTCTCCATATTTTGCAACATTTTTTTTTTCTATTGAGATGGGAGACACATAATTGGGTTAAAATAGTTGTTAAATTTTTGAGTCTTACGGTTTTCTTATTCATTGATCCTCTTTCACCTACTCATTTTGCAGACAAGAGGTTGGTTGTGTTGGTTATTGGTGGAGGGGGGAGAGAACATGCACTTTGCTATGCTTTGCAGCGATCTCCCTCCTGTGATGGAGTCTTCTGTGCTCCTGGCAATGCAGGGATTTCTAACTCTGGAAATGCCACTTGTATTCCAGAGCTTGACATCTCTGATAGCTCAGCAGTGATCTCCTTTTGCCGCAAATGGGGTGTTGGGCTGGTTGTTGTGGGACCAGAGGCACCTTTGGTTTCTGGCCTCGCAAATGATTTAGTAAAAGCTGGAATCCCTACTTTTGGGCCATCAGCAGAAGCAGCAGCTTTAGAAGGTTCAAAGAACTTCATGAAAAGTTTGTGCGACAAATATAAAATTCCTACTGCTAAGGTTTATTCATTTTACCCCTCTTGGTTTTAGTTACCAGGCAGACTAAAAAGCCTTCTTGCTTCTGCTGAACTTTTCCAATTGCCGTTTCTTTTCTTTTAGTCTTAGTTTCACTATTAATTATTTTCTTGGAAAATGAAAAACAAATTGAAACAAAATAGTGTGCCACGCTTCCTCTCATTCTTGCCTGACTAAATTTTTCAAGGCCCACTCTTTGCTTTCCCATTTCTTTGTTGCTGGAACCCTTTTATTAAAGCTTCGTTTATTGTTGCAGTACCGAACATTTACAGATCCATCTTCTGCAAAGCAATACATTCAGGACCAGGGAGCACCTATCGTCATAAAAGCAGATGGCTTGGCTGCTGGAAAAGGAGTTACTGTTGCCATGACACTAGAGGAGGCATACGAAGCTGTTGATTCAATGCTTGTGAAGAGTGTTTTTGGTTCTGCAGGCTGTCGTGTAATTGTGGAAGAGTTTCTGGAAGGAGAAGAAGTATCTTTCTTTGCCCTGGTGGATGGAGAGAATGCTATTCCTCTAGAATCTGCTCAAGACCATAAAAGAGTTGGTGATGGAGACACAGGTCCCAATACTGGTGGGATGGGGGCATACTCTCCAGCGCCAGTATTGACGAAAGAACTTCAGGCAGTGGTCATGCAAACTATAATTCTCCCAACAGTCAAGGGAATGGAAGCCGAGGGTTGCAAGTTTGTAGGTGTTTTGTATGCTGGGCTGATGATTGAGAAGAAGACTGGCTTACCTAAGCTAATTGAGTACAATGTACGCTTTGGTGACCCTGAGTGTCAGGTCAGATACAGAACTTAATAAGCATAAAAAATTATAAACCCAGTTCTTGCATTAGAAACTGCATTATTTTTTGCAATGTTGATTTATATATTTTGGACCCTTGTATTTTTTGGGTTATTATTGTCTTGGTAGTTTACAGTATCTACTACTCGCAGAGTCGGCTTAGGATATATATATAAGAGTGAACGGTGAAAGGGAAAACCCAGAAGGCTTGTCCTTATTTTCCTGGCCATTTAGCTTTCTTTTAGTTTCTCTCACCAAATTCTCATCTCTTTTTGTTGTTATTCTTGTGTATTTGGAATTAGTGTTGTGGTGCTATGCAGTATTTGCTGCTTGATTAAAGTGCAATACCCATGGAGAAGCTATATTTTGATCGAGATCCTGCCCTATACCACTTTTATGCTACTAACGATTGGGGAAATGAGTTTTTATTGAAACTGTTGGTTTGGGAAAATATACGTTCTCCTCAAGGCTCAAGGATCAAAGTTTAGAGTTTGGTCATGTATAGCATGTTGGTAGCTTGTTACTTCCTGGTGAAAACCTTCAATCATTTTGACGTATTATTATCTTAAAAAGTGACGTACTGTATAAACTTTTAGATTTTAGGTGATCATCGAAGGTGGTGGTTTTTCCCTAACAGGCATGTGATGTGATTGGGTCAACTTGAATACTTGTTTCAAATTATCAATAAACAGCATGATATAACTCATATATGGATTCTTCATACCTTCAAATTAGGACTCTATGCATAAACTAAAGCAATATCCAGTTGGGTTATTCATTGACGATGATGAGTGGGGAGGTTGCGCTGATTTTCTCTTATGTGCATGTGCATGATTGAACACACTATAAATTGCCCATCAGATTTGGTTGTCATGATTATCCCGCAAAAGTTGCTGGAAGTGTGAAGTTGCGACATAAAACTAATGGGGGATTCTTTTGCGTTCATGTGCAGGTGTTGATGGTTCGCATGGAATCGGATCTAGCACAAGTCTTGCTTGCAGCTAGTAGAGGAGAGCTAAGTGGAGTTTCCCTGAAATGGTCTCCAGGGTCTGCCATGGTGGTGGTTATGGCAAGCGAGGGGTACCCTGGGTCCTACGAAAAGGGGACTGAGATTCGAAACCTCGAGGAGGCTGAGAATGTTGCTCCAACAGTTAAGATATTTCATGCCGGAACAGCTTTGAACTCAGACGGCAACTTCATCGCTACTGGAGGCCGTGTTCTTGGGGTCACTGCCACCGGAAGAGATCTTGAAGAGGCCCGGGACAGAGCTTATCAGGCAGTTGAGGAAATCAACTGGCCAGGAGGGTTCTACCGGAGAGATATCGGGTGGAGAGCGCTTCCTCAGAAGGAATTGGCTCCAAAAAAATAAGCTGACAAAAAAAAAAAATCGAATAGCCAAATTCGATAACACAAATATTGTATTCTGATTTCTTTTTTGCTATGTTTTTGAAACAGCGTGTTCTGCTCTTTGCATGCAGATCATCGTATGCAACAAGCGAACAAGTGAGTTGAAAATGGTCGTCAATGTTGCAGGTGGACTTTTTGAGTGAAGGAAGTGTTTTCTGATTGAACCAATTGAAATCCTCCCGAGTTATCAAGAACATGACTGGCTGTTGCTCTAGACTGTCTCTTTTCCTCTGAAATACTAAGTCTGTCTCTGCTTTCACCTCCTCAGGGCTCCACCATCCAATGGCAGTCCGTGAGAAAAATTAGACATTTATTGAGAATATGGAGCCAAAGCAAGCAGGACTTATTGAATCAGCCTTGTGTACATTTTCTCTCCTTATTTGAAGTTTATGAGTAATCTTTGGTGGGAATTCAATTGAACTTTAGCAGTAGACAGAGAAAATGCATCCATGAGCAGTGCAATGAGCATCTACAGTAGCCGTAGACACCTATATAAAAACACTCCACCATCTTCACCACCTCCACCTCTGCCACCTCTAATTGATGGAGCAACACCTCCAAACCATCTTTCTTCACCTTCTAATGATGGTGCATCGCTGGTTTACTTGCCATTAATTATTAGTTATATAGTGGACCAAAGAACACACACACACACACACACACACACACACACACATATATATATATAATTATTAAAGACACAATATCATAAGATAGTTTCTCTCAAATGAGATTATCTTTATTGGCTACGTAAAGTTAAAGGATAATATTGCAAATTCGCTAATAAAATGCTTAGCAATGGACCAAGTAAATAAATCATAAAGGAGAAGAGGATTAAAGTCTATATTCAAAGAATTGTCACGATGGAAACTCAACCTAAATGGTTGGAGATCCTAAGATCTAGGTTCAAATCGACAATCGAAGGTTCAAGGATAAAAGCTAACTCACTCTATGCATCGATTTCTTGATGTCACTCTCTATTTTCATGTATGCTTTGTCTTCTATTCTTATCAAACAATTTTTATTCATGCTGTGGATTGGTAGGGAGTGAAAGAAAAGTGTTGTATATTAAATCTGCACTTGAAATAGAATTGTGTATTTTAAACCAGAAAGTTGCAATATTTTGTTTTAAAAGTTATGTTAAAATTAAATCCCGGAATTTCTTATAAAAAGAAACAATAATTTTGATAATAAAAAAACTTCAGGTCTTTCTAAAACTCTTCTCTCCAACATTTCTTTGTTTTTTGTAGAAAGTGAAGTATTGGTTGTGCTACCAAGAATAAGAGATCAAGCAAGATAGGAAACAATACTTCAATCACTACAAGAAAATAAGCAACACATTGTTTAAGAGATAGATGATTGATCATTACCTCAATCTACTTGTTAAACTCTATTTTCTATCAACAAGTGCTGGGTTTTTTGAATTTTATAAATGAAACTGCATAAATGGCAATCAAGTTAAAAGAAATAGTTTTTACGAGGTTATAAATGAACTTTTTTTTATATAGAAAAATGATTGATTTTATGCATGTTGTAATTGGTTACTTTAAATTTAATTAGTAAAATAATAATAGATTAAATATGTTAGCAATGGATTTCCCCCCGCCTATAATGAACAATTAAAAACCAAAATTAAGAGCGTATATATATAAACATGGACAAAAATAAAAACTATTTAGAAATATATCTAAAAAATAAAAGAATTAAAATAAAGAATTAAAAGTATATGGGCCAAAATGAAAACAAAATATGTAAATAATTTAAATGGAAGGATTAAATTAAAAAAATTTAAAAGTGTTGTAAGGAAAAAATAAATAATTCTTTTATTTCTTGATTTAGTTTCAATCCCTTTATTTTTTCAGTAATTTTGGTATAAATTTAAATAATTTGTTTGTATTTATATATCTATATTCTTAGTTTTGACTTTTAATTTTTATTACAATTTATCTTTGTATTAAATATAGCTTTGGTTAAAAAACAGAGTAAGTTCATCTTTGGTGGCGTGAAATAGAAGTAAAACCCTTTCTTATGTATGTATAGTTAATATTCAGTTATTAGTTATTTTTTATATTTTTTAAGGCGTTAATATTAAACAAATATTAAAATATATAATTATTTTTAAGATAAAAAACCATTAAAATAGTTTTTCTCATTATTTTAAATGCATTATTTATGATAAAATGAATATATTAAAATAATAATAATTGAAAGTCTTGTAGATTGATTGTTTTGCTCTAATGTACAACATTATTAAAAAAATTAATAACCATTAATATTTTTTGTCATATTATAAAATTTGATTTTGTCTGAGGTGAAACGCATACAAATGACTCATATATTTTGTATTTGTAGATAATTTGACAAAAACATTTCTCCAGTTTTATCTATGTGCAATTTCATATATTTTTTATTCATGTAATATTAGATCTGAAATATCACACATAAAAAAATTACATAAATCAGTTTTTCACAAAAACAACATCGATTAATGCATTATCTTTATTATTATTCTTATTGTTATTATCATGTTTGTTAAATTGTCACAATTATTATAGCTGTTATTGTAACAAATATTATAAATAATTAATATTCTAATCATTAATGACAATATTATCGTTGCCACTATCATTATCATTATAAAAAGAATTTCTTTTTTTTCCAAGATTTATTCTTCATATTATTATATTTGAAATATTCTAGAATACTAAGATTAAATTACTTTGAGATTTTTTTTCAAAAACTTACTTTATTTTTTATATATATATTTTAAGGTGTTAATATTAAAAAAAATACAAAAAATATATAATTTTTTTAAGAGAAAAATCCTTAAAAATAATTGCCATCATTATTTTAAATGCATTTTGCATAATATAATGAATATATAAAAACCTACTATACAATTATTATTATTATTATTATTATTATTATTATTATTATTATTATTATTATTATTATTATTATTACTATTATTATTATTATTATAAATAGTTTTGTTATAGTAAGAACATAAAAGTTTATAGGCTGATTATTTTGCTTAGATATATAGCAATATAAAAAATATTTAAGACTATTAATAGTTTTTTGCGTGTTAAAAAATTCGTTTATGGATACAGCGAAGTGGAGGGCAAGGGACTTGTATATTTTTTCATTGTAGATAAATTGCCCCAATTTTTCCACCTGTTTCGTCTACATGTCACTTTGTATATTTTTTGTTTATGTGATATTAGATATGAAATATCATACATAACAAAGCCGCAGAAGTCAACCTCTAAGAAAAATAACTCAACTGATAAATTATTTTGATTATTATTGTCATTGTTATTATCATAATTGTTAAATTATCACAATTATTGTAGTTGTCATTATAAATATTATTATAAATATTTCATATTCTAATTATTATTATTCATACTATCGATCACACCATAATTATTGTTAGAAAAAAATTAAATTATTTTTTTATTTTATAAGATTTATTCATCATATTATTATATTAAAAGTATTTCAGAATACTGATATTAATATTTTTTTTTGAAAAAAACCTAGGTGATATATATATATATTAAGGCACTAATATTAAATAAATATCAAAATATATAATTAGTCTAACATATTTATAAGAAAAAAAACTTACAAATAATCATTATTTTGAATGTATTATCTATTATAATTAGAAATTTCAACACCTAATAATATTAACAAAAAAGAAATTAAAAAACATAATAAATGTCAAAACAAAACTAAATATTATTAGATTTACAAAAATTATTTGACTTGAAAAATAAATAAAAATAAAAAAACAAAGAGAAAGAATAATAAATATCAGTTTTTCAAATGATCACCAACACAAATTAAAATTTAAACATTAAATGAAAAAACCTAAATAATAGTGGAAATAATAAAAATAAGAAACAAAAACTAAGAGCATGTACATATAAACATAGACAAGAATAAGAACCATTTAAGAAATATATATATAAAAAATTCAAGATTAAAAGTATAAGGACCAAAATGAAAAACACATATATAATGAATGTCATTTAAAGGATAAAATTTAACTAACAGTTTAATTCACCTTTTACCTTCCACCTCCACCACATGTCGTGCCTATTTGGGAGTGTGGTGAGGTTGTGTTTGAAAGTGCTTTTCGTTCAGAAATGCAACAAAATAATATATTTTTTTAATTTTTTAATTTTTTAATTTTTTTACATCAACACATCAAAATTATCTAGAAACACCAAATTATTTTAATTTATAATTTATAATAAAAAATAAAAATAAAAAATTTCAATTTTTTCCAAAAGCGCTTTCCAAACGTATTCCCAAACACTCTTGCCATCTCCCACCAAAACTAGAAGTTCAATTCTCTTTTTCAAATAGTAATGAACAACGAAAACCACAGATACAATAACTGTTCATTATTGTTTGAAATTATGATATCCTTTAGCTATTCTATAAAATAATAGTTGTAGTGCTCGTAAGTTGGCTCAGATACCTCAGTTATAAAAAAAAATTATAAATGGGAAAAAATAGAAAAAGTGGACTCGAGGATTATTCGTGGGGCATGTAAGTTGCCCTGGACACCCTTGTTATATTTTAAAAAAAATGTATACGCAGGAAATAAAAATCATGGTGCACGTAAGCTGACCTGGACACCCGGTTATCAAAAAACCCAAAAAAAATGTACACATGGGAAAAAAAAATCATGGTGTGTGTAAGTTGACTCGGACACTTCGATTATAAAAAAGGCAAAAAAATGTATTAGTGGAAAAAAAAACAGGATTTAAAAAAAAAAAGTGGATTAAGAGATTAATCGTGGTGAGCAACTGAGCATAAGCTGACTTGAATACTCCGGTTATAAAAAAAAAAGAAAAAAAAAGCCCGGTTAAAAAAAGATGGAAATCACCTTTTTAAATAGTAATGAACAATGATGTTTATTGTTCATTACTGTTTAAAAGCAAAATCCAAAATCATTTTGTAGCCTGAGAGACTTGAACTCTCTCTGTGGGGAAACATTAGGCGCACGCCTTAACCACTCAGCTAAACGACTTCGTTGTGCAATTGTAGTATAGAAATAATACTTATATTATTAAGTAATTTCACTATTCTAATCCACAATGCTTCTGAATCTAGATGAACAGTGATTGACTACAGTAATTGAACAATAATACCGTGAGCTCATTTAGATGTATAAAAAATATAGTGAGTAGTGGAGAAATCCATCTACTAAACAATTAAAACAAAAGATTTTCAGCAGTGTAATGCAAGATTCCATCTGAATTTTTATAAAGAT
The DNA here is from genome assembly GCA_964035475.1 of Salix caprea. Lineage (NCBI taxonomy): Eukaryota > Viridiplantae > Streptophyta > Magnoliopsida > Malpighiales > Salicaceae > Salix > Salix caprea. The sequence continues at coordinate 1,123,081 of OZ037752.1, forward strand.
CCATGCCTTTATATGAAGAATTATTAGTGTCCAGCCATAGTGCTAGGTGGTGAAGGATTAGTGAAAACACTGCAGACCGGTTTTATGTTTTAAAAAACCAGTTTATTCCTTGATTTCTGGATGTCCAATGAAGTGCCATGTGAAAGTAAAATAATTGTTTATCGTTGGAATATCCCGGTCACCATTGCACTCTAACTTTTTAAAGTTGTGTGATACTGTGTTTTAAAATTATTTTTGAAAAAAAATGAATGTTTTTTTATTTTAATCAATAGACTGACGCATACTCCAGCTGTAGTCTGACCATTTTGTGAACTACATCCAGACAACAGCACAGAGCAAGAAAATATGAGTTGCATCTTCGGTGCTGCCTTGACAAACGAAGAATTACTTTAATCAATGTCTTTTAGATTCCTCAAGGGGTGTTTGATAATGTGTTTGGAAAATATTTTTGAAAAAAATTAAATTTTTTTTATTTTTATTTTTTATTTTAAATTAAATTTTTTAAGTGTTTTAGATCATTTTCATGTGTTGATGTCAAAAATAATTTTTTGTTTTAAAAAAAAAACATCATTTTGATGTATTTCTGAACAAAAAACACTTTAAAAAACAATCTCAACCACAATCCTAAACAAACACTAAGCTAATTTTTCTTTCAGAATATTTTATATCTTGTAGAAACTAAATAACGAGGATCAATTTAATACTAAGTATAATCATGTAAATGATTTATCAGTGATATTAAGTGAACTTATTACAAGAATTATAAAAAAAACATTGAATAAATACCTTCTTGAACCTAAATTAGATGAATTAAAGACTGTTTTTTAAGCTTTGTAGACATTCCTTTGTCTAGATCGTCGGAGAAAAGAGGAACAACAATCTTATGAACTATTTTGAAGTGTTACCACATTTACTATTTTTTTATGGTGATCTTATATTAGATTTACCAATCATGCTACTACTTTGATCATTGAACACTAAATTATTCCTGAAGGGTCATTTTTTTTTTTGATAATCGAGGTGTCCGGGTCAGCTTATGCGCACCACATCTAATCCCCGGATTCACTGAACATCCTGCAAACTCAGTGAGCATGTAAGGTACTGCGGGGGTGACAGGCGTGCATGGTGGGACTTGAACCCTGGTGCAGAGGAAGGAAACAAGTCCCTTTAACCACTAGACCAAGACCCAACTTGCTCCTGAAGGGTCATTTTGGTTTCGTAATATCGTGAGCTTTATAAGTTCATTTGATACAAAGTCAATTTTATTGGATTTCTGACTCAAAAACCTAAATTTTCTTTATGAGATCGATATCTTGTTTGTGTATTTTATACCTCGAGGTAAGAGATTCCATATTGCCCGCCCTGCAGTATCTTTGTGTCGCTCAAACAATCGACCAGCCTCGTCAACAAGTCTGATATTTGTGGAACTTGGGATTGACTTAGAAAAGTTTTCTGCTTTTTGAGCACTTGGCAAGATTTTATACACTAGTAAAGATTTTATATAAAGTCTTATTTAATATCATTGTTACAAACATAAGAAGCAATAATCAGTATTCATCAACCACTAGTAACCACACACAATTAAATATGACTTTAGTGTAAAGTCTTGTACGAAACACCTCAAGGCAACTATTTTTGTTGACCAGCCAAATCTGATTGATATACTTGTGCAAGCCATGAAACCGATTTATACACTACCAGTTGGAGTTGTATTGTGATCTCCACTTCCTTGATCAGTGGGGTTGTGATTTGAAAGAACCCTATTCATTGATTGAGAAACCTGAAATATTATTGAGAAATAAAATCAACTTAAACATGGTTATACAACACAGATAACATAGTTATTAAATACTTGTAATTTAGTGACTTGGCTAACACCGTGGTCAATACCTAATATTGTCAAGGAACCATCTGACCTAAGAATTTAAGTTGTTGGGTGAGGTTCCAAGATATAATTTATCTTATTCTTTAACACACTTTCAAGTAAAAACATTTTGAGCTTGAAACTTGCACACAAGTACACATTAACTTGTGCTTAATTTTTATCAAATAAAATAAGAATGATGAGATTCAAACTCGTGACCGCTGGGTCAATAAGACTCTGATATCATGTCAAGGAATCATCTCATGTAAAAAATTAAACTGTTAGGTGAGGACTATTTCATGTAAAAACTTAAACTGTTATATAATGTCACATAATATAATTTATACTATTCTCTAACAAATATGATAACAAGTATTTCTAACATATAATTTGCAGTAAATGATGGATCTAGTATTTCTGAAAGCAAATACTTGCCATGGCATGTGCCTGGTTACGAGCCTCCTGACGACCTGAACGATGGAAAACATTTGGGATGAGGTCTCGAGCTCTTTCTGAGATAGCTGCGACGTCTAGCAAATGACCAATAATTTGCTGGTAGGATCCAAGGAGTGCCTTCACAAGTACGAGAACTCCACAGAAAGCCAACAGAAAGTATCCAGAAGGAGGGGCGAGTATCAAGAGGAGCAACCCACAAGCAAGAGCTCCGGAGAGGAGGGAGATGTGCTCGACGGCGGCAAGACAAGGTGTTTCCGGCAGCTGGTGGTGGGCTCGTAGCAAGAGAGCTATGAAAGCTGTGGAGTAGACGAGGGAGGTCAAAATGTAAAGCAAGATAATAGTACCATGCTCCTCAAACGGGGAAGTTTCTTTGTTTTGATATTTCAGCTGGAGAAGAGCTAGCAGCACGAAATTGAGAAAGCTCATGGCAGCATGCATGGCAGTGGTGGAAGAACTCATGATCAGCTGCAGCAGCTGTTCTCAAACATAAATCTCATATTAATGTTAGAGAATAATATAAATCATATTCTATAATTCACCTAATTGCTTAAGCTTTTAGGTGAGATGATTTCTTGATATAGTATTAGAGTCTTGTTGACTCAGCGGTCACGAGTTTAAATCTCACTATCCCATTCTATTTGATATAAATCAATCACAAGGTAGTGTGGGTCTGTGCAAGTTTTAAGCCCAAAAAGCTTTCACTTGAGGAGGTGTGTTAGAGAATAATATAAATCATATTCTAGGACCTCAATTAATAGTTTAAGGTTTTAGATGAGATAATTTCTTGACAATTAATTGCCTTAGATTATGAATAAAAAAAAAAGAATATTACAGATTAATTATTATTCCCCATGAACATGGGATTACCTGCCTGAACATTTACTTCTTGAAATTCTTCCTTTCCCTTCTCCTAACCTAAATTCTCTCCTTGATGAGTGAATTAAGAATAAGCCCTTTAATTTATCTCCACCTTTTTAAACTGAAAATGCTCTGACGCAGGTGGGGGTAAGAAGGATTTGATAAAAAAACAGTGACATTTTATATAATCTATATAGATTTACCTTCTATAGCTTAGGTAGTCTTAAACTAATGTTCTGGGATAATAGAAGGGGTGAAGCTGTTTTTGAGACAGTAAAAATATAAATATATATAGTTAAAAAAATAGAAATATAAAGATAATTTTAGAGTGAATTTATGCATTTACAAGTATAAAGAGATATTTTGAAGAGACAAAACCACGACATCATGTGAGTTTTGAAGAGATTTATGACTATTTTACTTGACTTAACAGCATCAGATCATCCGAGGATATTACTTCTGGTAGAAAATAGAAAAGAAAGAGCACGTGAGAAAACAATAAACTGACCACAGCTCGATGGAAAGAATTAGCAGTACTTCAAATAATTCATAGCAACAAAGACAGGTTCGGATTTTATTCTCTGACCTGAGTAATTGGAAATGTGGGGTCTCGCAGCTTTGCTGATGAGAAGTAAAGGGATTGATAATTGGAGTGAAGGCTATTTATAGAGAGAAACAAAACCCACTTGGAAAGAATTTTAGCCGTACTTCAACTTTTAACAATATTTTATAATCTTCAATTAGAACTATTGTTGAGTGGGTTATACTTATGAACATTTTATAATCTTGAATTAAAACTAAGTGGGTTATACTTATGAATATTTTATAACTACAGAAATGTCACCTAAGAGTTTAAGTTTTTAGGTGAGATAATTTCTTGATATGATATTAGAGCATTGTTGACCTAGCGGTCATGAGTTCGAATCTTACTATCTCTGTTTTATTTGATAAAAATCAAGCACAAGATAGTGTGAGTTTGTGCAAGTTTCAAATCCAAAGAGTTTTCACTTGAAGAAGTGCGTTGGAGAATAACATTAGCTTAAATTTTTAAGTGAGTTGGTTCCTTAACAAAATATTATTACAGGGACTTGATTCAAACAAGTACTTGCATGGAAATAACAACATAGAAAAATGGTAAACCGTGTGGAGAAAATACTGTGCACCAGATTACTGTTGCATCTAAAAAATAACCCACTAGCAGATTAAAAACTAGTTGCATATAAAATCAATCACACAATTATAAATTTCTAAAGCAATTAAATTGGAACCACTTTTTTTTTTTATAATATTTGTAATGCAATGAATTATTACAATCATAAATATTATCTATTAGTTTACAATTTCTAAAATTACACAGCTAAATATAATAGATCATTATATTATATGTTTTATTTTTATTATATGGTACAAAACATATCATAAAACCTCAAATTCGATTTAAAAGAAATGTCTTATCATATACAAGTCAAAGCTCATCTAGTGAACTCAACAAAATCATTAATTTTATTTTAAGTTTCAGTTGCAAACTATGAACCGGACCAAGACTTCGTGTCATAAATGGAATAGATTGACTTATTAATTTATAAATAAACTAAAATTATAATTTAAAAAAATAATAATTTATAATATAAGAAAAAACTCGTTCTTTGAAATCTCAGCTATACTATAAAATCAATTTATATTTTAGGACATTGATATAAATTTTAAGTAAAATTTATTTATAAAATAGGTGTAAAAGGAATTTTCCACTGTAATTTCTTGAAATTAAAATTAAAAATAATATTTAAAAACACTCGAAGTTGAACACAAATCTTATATATATTGCCATGTCTCTCTCATATGCCTCCTTCTCTCCTCTCATAAACTCATGGCACCATAATATTTTTTTTCTATACTTAACATTAATCCTTATCTACATATTTTCATACCTTGTAAGGTATGTTATCTTCGATTTTTTTTTTTTAAAAAAAATTAAGTGCAAAATAGGCTAGGCTGATAATTCAATTTATTCTAACATATATTTTAAATAATATAATTGAATTCAATTATATGATTTAATATTTTATTTTAAATCTAAATTTTATAAATTGAATTCAATTCAGATATGATTTAATATTTTATTTTAAATCTAAATTTTATAAATTGAATTCAATTCAGATATGATTTGATTTAATAATGAAAGGTCTTGCTGACCGTTTGAAGTAACTAATAAGCTATTCGAGCCCCTTCGATTCTGGTGGGAGGAAGGGCTTTAGCAAGTTTGTTGTCAATTCTATTCTTTCTAAATATATTCTAAGGTTTAATTAATTAGTTTAATAAAATAGATAACTTAAAGTTACAATTAAAATAAAATCCGCAAATAATAATTTTAAGCCTACATGGGTATCTTTTATTTAAAATAGTAGTAATCATCTTTTATACAAAAGTTTTATGGATCATAAACTTAGTAATTTTTCTCCCATTGTCTATTTTTATTATTATATAATTAAATAAAAATATATCGAATCAAATCAAGCTACCGACGATTTTGGGCATGGACTAGCTTTCATTCCCTAGGACCACCTGGCCAGCTGCTTGGTCTGTACCATGTAATTATTATATATAATTTCAAGCCTCCACTCACACGTATTCCGGGATGTTTGACGTTGTGGTTTAATTTGTTTTTAAATGTATTTTCTTTTTGTTAAGAAATGTATTAAATGATATATTTTTTTTAAAAAAAATTATTTTTGACATCAATTTTTAAAAATGATCTAAAAATATTAAAATTTTAATTTAAAATAAAAATAAAAAAATTTCAAATATTTTTAAAATACAATGTCAAACATCCGCTTTAAAAAAAAAACATTACTAAGGTTTGCCTTCTGAAATAACATTATTCTATGTGGAAATATGATATTGCATAAGTTTGTCGCTTTATTAGAAGACTTCATTCAACCAAGTCTATTTTGAAAGACTTGCATGGAAATAGACTTGAAAGCAACATTTAGTCTAGTAGAAAAATATAAATATAAATACTATAATTTAATAATCATAATAAAATCAACGCACGGAATCTTAAAAAATGAATTAAAACTTCAAAACTGTTTGCAACCTGGCGGCTGTATGTGGTGGAGCACATCTTAATCAAAGCTAAGATTTAAAAATTCTTGACAAAAATATATGAGGAAGATTCTTACCAAGACAGAAGATTCGCTTCAAAACGGAAGATCAAGAAGAGATTATTCATTAAGAATATATCTAAAGAAAAGATAGACGAAATTAAAATAAAAAGAGCCATAAAGACCGGGTAAATTGAAGAAGATGAACAGTAAAACAAAAGTTGAAATCGAAACAGCGTTTCGTCCTGTGAAAAGCATCATTCGACAGCTTCTCCAAAACCTCAGTTTTTGGTGGTCCTAGTGCAATTGAAACTGTGGTTTTGCAGTATCCAAATACTGATGAAACTACTTTCCCTCGTAACGCAATTTGCACTGCAATATCAAACAGTCACTAAGATAGATCTACTATAATAATTATATTTTGTTCTTCCTCTTCCACCACACTCTAAGTGCCCGCTTTAGAATATTGTTGAGGTTGTTTTTGAAAATATTTATTATTTAAAAATACATCAAAATAATTTTTTTTTTAGTTTTTAAAAATTATTTTTGATATAAAACGATTTAAAAATACTAAAAAATTTAATTTAATTTAATTTTTTTTAAAAATGTAGTGGAAAACTAAACTAGTGGCAAAGACTGTATTGTATGGTCTTCATCATCCCCACCTCCCTTTCGCAATCAAAATGAATGTTTATTCCAAGATCAAAATCTTTGGCGCTGCCAGATCAAGATCCATGGACTTCTCGGATCTTTCCTTGGCATTTCCTGAGCCTACAAAATCCAACACAAACACCTCCCTCAAACACCAATTAAGAAAGCGAAAACCAAGATCGTAAGCCTGCAGGATATCAACACCAAGAACGTAGTTCGTTCTGGCCCCGCCACCTCCACCTCCACCTCCACCACCACTCAAGATTCACTTTCAGTGCTTGAAGAAGATCAAGAGAACAATGTTGAAGAGAGGTTTAGCATGAAGCTGAGGAGGAACCCTTCGGTTTCTTCATCAACTTCTGCACTCCAGTCTGCAGTGAAGAAAGCATTCTCCATGGGAAGATCCGCTTCGGTGTCAGCAAGGTATTGTAGGATCCATATAGCCAATCTATCACCCATCCTTGATGAAGATGATACGTTGGATACAATGGAGTCAACAGGATCTGTGAAGAAAAAACATAGCAGAGGCAGGATCCTCAGAGGGTGTAAGAAACTTTTTGGACTTCAGCAAATTTCTGCCATTTGTTGAATTCCAATTATTGGGCTCACCATATCATTCTCTTTGCTTCTTCTTCTTCTTCTTCCAGTAAAATCTTGTTACTGTTAGAGATACTGAAGTAGCATAGATCATCTATTTAATTAAGCCACTTGGTTAAGTCATGTTTTTGTTCATTGCGGTCCATTTGGAGTGAGTAATAATATTTTCGTTATTCGGAGTTACAATCTCACAGTTTATGTTCGCATTTTTTATTATTATTTACGTGTTAATTAAAATTAAAATTTATTTTAATAAACTTTAATTTATAAAATGGCTTCTCTAGATTTATAAAATTAATTAAATAATCCCGTTAGTCTTAAAAACTAATTAACTCATTCATTGAACAGTCAACATTGATTTAATGTTATCTTTTTTTCCCCTCTAAAAAATGTCTTTTTTCATCTACCTTTCCATATTATTGACCTTTTCGTTTTCAATTGGCTTGGCCGAGAGAGGACAGCCCAACCAAAACAGAATATATATATATATATACCGCTCCTAAAACTACAAGCCTGAGTCCATATCTATTTCTAGATCCTCCATGGGGCCCTGATAAACCAAACCTAATGTTTGACAAAAAAGGCCAGCGTGTGTCGTTTGTTAATATCAAAATTTAATGCCCCATCTATTTGGGGCAAAAAATAGACAGTGTGTCGTTTCTTGATATGAAAATTTGCTGGAAAAAGTCCACGCCCTTGCTTGTTGAAATATGCATCACATTTTTCTCTTGTCATTTTCCAGGCACGAAAATAAGAGTTTGGATAACTGAGGATCCAGAATCGTTAGATTGTGAAAACGACTGCCACACCTCCCTTTATCTTATATCACCATCCATCCATCCATTTTCTCCTAAAATTACCCCACATGCATTTGCTTCATCAATTCATCATTGTTGTCTCGGGTGATTTCGTGGTTCTGTGCTACCCTCTTTCCATATTTTGCTCACTTAATTTCTTATTCACACAGAAGGTTCCCGTTCTAGCCAGGAATAAAAAAAACACTCGCACTGGCATCTATTTTCTATTGATGATTATTATTAAGGTGTTAGAATGCTACCAATTAGTAGGGTTTTTATTCACAGGACACTCGTAAAAAATAATTTATATTATGTTAGGAGGAAAAGAAAAGTAAATTTTGATATTAACAAACGACAATTATGTTCCATGTTACAGCTCTACATCACTTGACCTAAGATTTAGAAATGGACACATGAAAATGGATAAAACTCACTTTATCTCTCAGCTGCATTGACTGCTTCTCTCTCAGCTGCATTGACTGCAATGTTCGTGTTTTTTGAAAATTAAACAGTCAAAGAGAGATATTTTGAAAATTAAAAAGGTTGCCCCAAAATTTTCATTGACAATAAAGGAATACCATCGCTAGATTATAGTGATGCAAATGAGATGAAAATTTTGAAACTTGATGGTATGGTTTTTCCTCCTCCTTTCATTTCCACTGCACAAAATGCCTTTTTTTTAATTAATGTTGTAACTTTAATTAGGAATGTAATCATTAAAGTCAAATGAATTGGAGGTATGAGGTGCAGATGCTACTGATGACACCGCTGCTGCTAAGATTTTTTAATTTTTAAGTCTTACAATCCATAAAAATAAAAAAGATTCTTTTTAATAAACAAAAAATCCTCAATCTAGTTGTATGTATATAAATAAAAAATATTTTCTTTTTGTACTTTTTGAAACAAGGGATTTTTTTTTTAATTAAACATAAATCAATTAGCTTGGTAAAAAATAAATATGGTCTCTGATTACGTGGCAGTAATCAGAGAGCTGGACCAGTCATGGGCATCTGGTTTGTCAATATCTTTTTTTTGATAACGTGGGAACCACATGACCCGAAAAGCGTACTTTGTGGGCCCAAGACATGCGTAAACTCCCGGCTGTTCCAAACTCTTACAGGTTTAGAATAGGATGCTAGGATGACTCGAACCTCGCTCTCGTGTATAAAAGCGAGGCCTGTTACCGCCAGGAGCAACGTTTGTCAATATCGGCACCTTGATCCAAGAGGAATCTTACTATTTCGGTGTTGTCTTCACAAACTGCCACGTGTAGTGCTGTGGTCCCATTGTTCCTGGGGCCTGTCACGTCTTCTCCACATTGAACAATTTCCTTGAGCAAGTTCTTACTTTTTTTGCAATTATTATTTATAGACTAAACTAGTACTTACTTTTTTTCAATTACATTTTAATCACTAAAATATTTTCTTCTTGTTTGATTGATTTCTCCCTTAATAAACATTTTTTTATTTCTTTTTGAAAAATCATAAATACAAAAACAATAAGCAAAATGGTTGAAAATTAATAGAATTGCCCAAATCACATTAAAAATGTATTTTTTTTATATAGATTGATTGTATTTTTTTATTTTTATTTAACATAGAATATGAGGAAAAATGACTGTATAGGAGTATGGTTGAGGACTTGAAGTTGTTTTTAAAAATATTTTTTATTCAGAAATACATTAAAATAATATTTTTTCACAAATCACTAGGATAAACCAGGTTTTTTTAATTTTTTCAAAACATCATCATATTTATTTTTTCTTCGCAGCACCAATGAAATTTTTTCTTCGCAGCACCAATGAAAAATGACGGTGGTTTGGTGGTGGCGTGTGGCTAGATACTGCTCACCCGTTAACCCGCAAAATTTCACACTATATAAAGTCTTCCACCACTGCCATGGAGGAGATAATCCAAACGAAACAGCAATCTTCTCTGCTCCAAAAACCAGAAAATTCACAAAAATCTTCCACCGCTGCCATGGATACTAACATGTATACTGCCATTCATGCTGTCGTGAACTATCTCAATGTCGCGCTGCTATCTCTTCTCCAGCTGAAAAATCAACACAAAGAAACTTCCCCGTTTGAGGAGCACGGTACTATTATCTTGCTTTACATTTTGACCTCCCTCGTCTACTCGATAGCTTTTATAGCTCTCTTGCTACGAGCCCGCCAGCCGCCGGAAACCGTTTGTCTTGCCACACTCGAGCACATCTCCCTCCTCTCCGGAACTCTTGCTTGTGATTTGCTCCTCTTGATTCTCGCCCCTCCTTTTGGATACTTTCTACTGGCTTTCGGTGGAGTTCTCATCCTTGTGAAGGCACTCCTTCGATCCTACCACCAAATTATGGGCCATTTGGTCGCAGCCATCTCAGAAAGAGCTCGAGACCTAATCCCAAATGTTTTGCATCGTTCAAGTCCTCTTAACCAGGCACATAGCATGGCAAGTGTTTGCTTTCAGAATATTACTTCTATTTTACATATTATTAAAAACACTACATCATCATTACTACAAATTATATGTTAGATAAAACAATATATTATTTAATCACTCTATTCTATGACCATGTTTAAGTTGATTTTATTTTTCAATGATATTTCAGGTTTCCCAATCAATGGGCGGAGTTCCTTCAAATCACAACTCGACTGATCAAGGAAGTGGAGATCACAATACAACTCCAACTGCGATCGTATAGGTTGCCTTGATTTAAAATAAGTTGGTGTTTCGTACATGACTTTGTAATATATTCACTTAGTTTTGTGTTGTTTTTAGTTATTGATGAATACTAATTATGGAATCGTATGTTTGTAAGAAGCAATTCTTTAGATCAATATAAAGAAAGGTTCGTTTTTTGAGTCAACAATCGAAAATTACAAAATAAACCTCCTCTGAAACACTGCTGGCAGTGGAGACTGCACACGGCAGCGGTGGCGCGTCAGCTCACGCGCCCATCACTGGGGCGCGTGGTAACACGCGCCTCACCGCAGAAAAAATCAACATGACAGGCGGGGATCTGCCTCTTCCCTTCCTTTTCTCGCCGGTGATGATGTCCATGGACCTGTAAAGTAGACAAAAACACAAAAACAACACAATCCAAGCTTCGGCCAGATCTGCTCCTCTTCAGATCTCTGGTTCTTGGGTTTTTTCAAATGGTGGCTGGACTGCCATGGTGGCTGTATGGTGGCCGATTTGTTGGCTGGTGATGGGGTTGTCGCGGGGTGATACCCTGGACGGTAGAGAGAGGAAGGAGAACCGAGGTTGTGGGCTGTTTCCGTGGCTGATCGGAGTGTTGTGGGTGAGGATAAAGGGAGTAGCTGTGGCAGGAGCCAGACGGTGCTATGGAAAGGAGTCAAGCCGTGGGGGCTGGCAGAGGAGCAGGTGGTGGCAGAGAGGAGGTTGGCCTGAGAGACTGGACGGCAAGGAAGGCTGAACGGGGGGAAAGAGAGAAGAAGGCTGCTGTTGACGATGGTGGAGGGTGAGCTAACCGGAAAAGGTAGCAGCTCCCGGAGCAAAGAGCTGACGGGAAGGGAGGGGAAAACAAAGGAAGGCTGAGGCAGTGGGGGAGGAAGGCTGGCCGGCGACGACGAGGGAGAGTGAGGAAGAGGGAGAGTTGGCCGGCGACGGGAGAGGGTAAGAAAATAAATGAAGGGGCTGGGGCTGCAGTCCTCTCACAAAATATGAAATGATGTCTGCCTTTTCCGTATTTATAGGAGATGGAATTTGCGAGTTCTTTTCCCGTAACCACCTATTTTGGATCTGCCTGGCAGCTGCAATTACTAAGCTAAAACAGCTAGGGTTTTCGTTCACTGTAGCCTCAGACACAATGGCACTGTGGACTAGCCATTTCTCGGCCATGCGTCGCGGCTGTTCGTCTATCTTTTTTTTTTTTTTTGATGAACAGTGAATTGTCGACTTCAGCCCTGCTAATAGGACAAAAAACATGGTCTGGCTGAGGGGTAAATAACGTGTTGGCTGAGGGGTGCGGGCGTAATTGCACGCGTACGGACCGGTCCGGTTCGGTCCGGCCCGCCACCCCTTTTTTTTTATTTTATAAATGGCTAAAGACGGTTATAGCCCGTAATAAGACAAAATTCATTAATTAAGGGCAGAGACATAACGGTAACTAACCATTATTATTTATATATTTTCCGAAATCTGTCAAGCGCGTGCGTTCCACGCGACTTACGGTGTCCCCCCTGACGCCCCGTTCAAGCGGCGCGTGCGGTATGATACGGCGGCCGGAAATGGTCTGCCGGCTTATAATCCGGTGCGACTCTGCTTGGTCTTCCTCCCGGTGCGGCGCGTTTTTCCACACGGTGGCCGTGGACGCGGCGGAGGCCGGTTGAAGACGGCGGCAACGTTTCTCTCTCTCCCCTGCACGTAAAAGTGCAGGAGAGGCCCCCGTTTTGTTACCTTTTGCACTTTGGTCCATGAACTTGCAATTTCCTTTCCTGCACCTTGCACTTCTGTTACAGTAGTTTTAATTTGATGCGATTTCGTCCTTCAGGTTGAAATTAATTAAAGTGCAACTTTCACTTCGGTTCTGGAACTTTTTATTTCCGGACTGGGTCCAAATTGGTCATTAAATTCGGTACACAGGTTTTAATTTTTGCAATTTTATCCTTGGATTGAAATTGATAATAAATGTGATTTTCATTTCAGTCCTTCAACTTTTGATTTATGATTTAAATCCCTGTTTAAATTTTTAATGCTTATCAAATAATTGTAACATTTTTCCTAATAATTTTATTTTCCATCAATTTTTTTTTCTTTGATTTATTTCTGCCACTTTCATTAATAATAATAATAATAATAATAATATTTTTCTTGCTTACTCTTTTGTTAATGTTTTTGAATGTTTTTTCTTCCGTTAAAATTTTATAATTTTAATTGTTTTTGTAATATTTAAATGGGGATAAAAGACAACTCAAGAACAAAAAATAGACAAATTTACCTAGGTTACCTATAATTAAAAAACGATACAAGTCACTTTTGTCTCGATTACACTGTTCCTTTTAAAAGGTAAACAAGTCATTATTATATGTTTTAATATTTATTGCATATTATCGCCTAAAAATATATAAAGAGATAAAAAAAAATGACCTCGGATTTTTTGCAACAAAAAAATTAATATCAGCATTCTTAAATACATTTAATATAATAATATGAAGAATAAATCTTATAAAATATCCCTGTTTAAATTTTTAATGCTTATCAAATAATTGTTACGTTTTTCCTAGTAATTTTATTTTCCATCGATTTTTTTTTCTTTGATTTATTTCTGCCACTTTCATTAATTAGAATAATAATAATAATAATATTAATATAATAATAATAATAATAATAATAATAATAATAATAATAATAATAATAATAATAATAATAATAATAATAATAATAATATTTTTTCTTGCTTACTCTTTTGTTAATGTTTTGGAGTGTTTTTTCTTCCGTTAAAATTTTATAATTTTAATTGTTTTTGCAATAATAGCAATAGTCATTTTATATCTAATATTACTGGGAATAAAAGACAACTCAAGAACAAAAAATAGACAAATTTACCTAGGTTACCTACAATTAAAAAACGATACAAGTCACTTTTGTATCGATTAAACTGTTCCTTTTAAACGGCAGACAACTCATTATTATATGTTTTAATATTTATTGCATATTATCGCCTAAAAATATATAAAGAGATAAAAAAAATGACCTCGGATTTTTTGCAAGAAAAAAATTAATATCAGCATTCTTAAATACATTTAATATAATAATATGAAGAATAAATCTTATAAAATAAAAAAAAATTTGGCTTCGAATTTTATTTTTGTGCTCTTTTGTTCAAGTGTATTTCTGAAAAAAAAAATTGGATTTTTAATATTTAAGATCTAATATTACCCGGGAAAAAATACAACTCAAAAAAACAAAAGGTAAACAAATTTGCCTAGATTATATACAATTAAAAAATATATGAGGCACTTTCTGTTTCGACTACATTGTTCTTTTTAGACAGCAAATAAGTAATTATAGCACGCAAAAAATATATATTCCTTTTTTGAAAAATATTGCAATGTTTTTATTTATAATGTGTCAGATCTAATATTACTGGGGAGAAAAGGCAACTCATATTGTTTTTTTTAACAAATTTACCTAGGTTATCTACAATTAAAAACATATAAAAATCACTTCCCATTTCGATCACACTATATAATATGTGAGACTAAGTATATGTGTTTAATATTTATTTAATATTATCGCCTAAAAATATATAAAGAGAGAGAAAAAATGACCTACGATTTCTTGAAAAAAAATAATATTGGCATTCTTCAAGATATTTAATATAATAATATGATGAATAAATCTTATAAAAAAAATTTGTCTTTGAATTTAAATTTATATTTTAGACCCTTTGTTTTTTCCTTTTAAGAAACGGTGACCTTTTTTTCACATGTATTTTTGATTTTTTACTGTCCAACTCAGTTGTTCTTTTTTAACCGGGTTTCTTTTGTTGTTTTGTTTTTTTAACCAGAGTATCCGTGACAACAAATTGCTAATAAATCATTTCCCCTTCTTAGCAAATTTTCTAACAAATTTTATCAAAAGTTTTTTAGCAATAACAATATTCAATCGCATTTTGGTTGAAAAAAACTATTTTTAACAGATTTTATCAATTACAATATACTACTTATATATTAAAATAACAAAATACAACATTTATAAAATCAATTAATTTTATACATAGATAAAAATGCCCAGCGAAGCGGCCAATCAACTCGTTGAATGCTATTTGGGATCTGCCTGTCCAAAAGCGAACAAGTGAGTTGAAAATGATCGTTTTTGGTCCCTTCCGAAATTTTTGACCTAGAGGATACGATTTCATCGGACATAAATTTGAAAATGAGCCAACGAGGGTAAAAAAAATTATTTTAAAAAATAACCTCAACATATATATATATATATATGTTCGTGATATTAGTTTGCAGTGCTGTAAATAAACGAGTTTCAAGATTTAAAATAAATCGAAGTTGAATATAAACATTTTTCTCATATAATTTCACACGGTAAAACGATGTCGTCTACTTTTAAATAAGGTTAAAAATATATATTTATTTTAAAAAATTATTATATTTCAATGCCACTTAGCAAAGAACACGCGTTTGTAAATTCATGATGTACACTAGCAATATACTTTCTCTAAAGATAATTTTTTTCCCTTAATAATAATTAAAAAAAAATATTTGTTAATTGACAAACGCGTGTTCTTTGCTTTATTTTAAAATTGAGATCTAGTGTTAATTGACACATAAATGAAAAAAGTTATTTTAACCACTACAAATCTACCACACAATTCTAAGATGGATTTTGTTCTTCCCTCTTCCACCGCATATGCCCTCCATCACATATAATTTTTACTGTTTGTTTAGAGGTATGATTAAAATTATTTTTGAAATTATTATTTTTTATTTAAAAATATATTTAAATAATATTTTTTTAAATTATTTTTAATATCAATACATGAAAATGATTTAAAATATTAAAAAATAAATTTTTAAAAAAATCATT
The DNA here is from genome assembly GCA_964035475.1 of Salix caprea. Classification (NCBI taxonomy): domain Eukaryota; kingdom Viridiplantae; phylum Streptophyta; class Magnoliopsida; order Malpighiales; family Salicaceae; genus Salix; species Salix caprea. Next base: position 1,138,967 of record OZ037752.1, read on the forward strand.
TTCTTTTTTAAAATGAAGTGGAAAACTAAACTAGTAGCAAAGCCTGTGTTGTATGGTCCACATCATCCCCAACCTACCTTCTGCAGCACCTAACTTTTGATGGAAAAAAAAGGACATAAAAAATGGACAAAAAGAGACTGAAATGGACGAAAAGAACTAATTAAGTAGTTTTTAAAACTAGCTAGAGGGATAATTAAATTAAATTCTCAAAATAAAGAGACTGATTTATAATTTAGTCTACACTAATCACTGTTTTGTTTCAACTCATGGGCAAGGAACAATAATGCTGATCACCACGCAAAACAATTATTTGATGTTTCCAGTAGCCTATTATGCCCCAGCAAAAACAGGAATTTATAATTTAAAATGATTTTTTAAAAAGTAATTTATAAATCTCATAAAAAAGAATAGTAATCGGTTTTGGCAAATACCACAGTAATTTGACTATAAATTATTAGAAAAAATCAAAAGGATACTTAGATATTTCAGGTGCTTTCTACACCAATGGATTATACTCTACTAGTTACCCAACAATACTAGAAAGGTATAGAGATACCAATTAGATATTTGACACCAAAGATTTTAAATTCACCGGTGGATATATCTTTATAGTCGTTGAAGTTGTTATATCATGAAAATCTTCTAAGAAAATTTGTATTGCAATCTATGATGAAATCATATTTTATTTCTTTTCATAAATCTAAAGATAAAGTCAAGTGATTTTAGAATTTCATAGTCGATATTTTATGTTGGCCAAAACTAGTGTCAATAATTTGTGTCAATTGCGAGTCTTAGTCTATAATTGGAATGACACAAAGTAATTTGTATAAGAATATGTCTAAACATATACATTGTAGATATAATATCATTAAACACAAAAGACCTCAATATTTATATTCAAATGGAAAACTAAGCCAATATATAGAAATTATTATTTTTTGTGTATTTTTATTATCATCACTCATTTTTTTATCCCTGTTCTCAACATATTCTTAAAAGATTAAAAAAAATACAAAAATACAAAAAATCTATTTATAAAAAATACATTTTTAATGTGATTTGGGAAATTCTGTTAATTTTCAACCATTTTGCTTATTGTTTTTGTATTTATGAATTTTCAAAAAGAAATAAAAAAAAAATGTTTAACAAGGGAGAAATCAATAAAACAAGATGAAAATATTTTAGTGATTAAAATGTAATTGAAAAAAAGTTAGGACTAGTTTAGTCTATAAATAATAATTGAAAACAAAAAAACACAATGTTGTTTTGAAAGAGGGATTTTTTAGAAAAAAACAATAGAAGCTAGAAGAAGGTGATGGAAGTTTGCAGAGAATTCAGGAAAATAATAGATTGGCATGGAAGGTTTTAAAGATTAAGTATGAAAAAAATATTTTGGTTAAAATAAATAGGTAGTTAATCTCTCCCATTTTAATATTTTTTTAATTGAAATACAACATTTTATTATTATTTTTAGAAGTTAAATTGCTTGGTAGAGTAAAAACAAACAAAACACATAATGATTTGTCTAATTACTTGCTTTTCTGCATGGAACATGCTTCCATTTTCACTCTTTAATTAGGTTTTAGAAGAAAATCATACCATAATTTCATCTCACAGCCTTCTTCTACACATGAACGTCAAGGAATTGGTTTAAATCTGGGGGCCAAGTTTAACCAAACCCAGTGTAGAATGGCGTTCGGACGTTCTCAAATCTAGATAATCTGCCATCAAATGGCTTAATTAGGAAGTAATTAAAAATCAGAATCATCAATGGCATACGACTCTCTGATGGTATAGCTGCGCAAAGTTTTCTTAAACTGGAGCAATATCCATTACTGGCAAAGAAACTGCAGGAGGAAAACCTCATTCTCATAACCCTATCCCTCTAATAATGGGAATTTTTCTTTCCTATTATCTAATCCTTATCACTATCTATCTATCTATCTATCTATCTATCTATCTATCTACTTGGTCTCATCTTCAAATTCCCACCACAGTTAGTCAATATTCATAGTTTTTGTTCGCTGCAAACTTCGAAGAATGTCCTCCTTGGAAGCTGCCAATAAGGTGGTGATGAAGTGGCTGGAGCTAAAGAATGAAAGGATCAGAAAAGAAAGAAGACCGTCAACGATCTAGATGAAGAGACAGCACGACAAGCAAGTTGATGAAATGAAGAAACGATTCGACTGCGATAACCATGTTCTTTATCAAAGGTACTCTAATGCAGCAAAAGAGCTTGTTTTCTTCAGGAGAGCATACTATGATTTAATGGAGAAAGTTCAGCAGCAGAATAATCCGAGTTCAAGCAGTCAACTCTCCACTGAGATTGAATATCGTCAGAAGAATATTAGGGTTCATGATGGCCCTGTTACACCATCGCCATCGCCTCAGCTTATTGTTATTGACGAAGACGAAGATGTTCATGTTGCCAGGGTTGAGTTCTCTGTACGGTAGAGGAGTAGGTTTTTTCCCTTTTCTTTGTTTTTTTTTGGGTGTCAAGATTTTCATTTAGTGGGTATTCAAGATTTTGAATACTTGTTTCAAATTATCAATAAACAGCATGGTATAACTCATATATGGTTTCTTCATACCTTCAAATTATGACTATGCATAAACTAAAGCAATATCCAGTAGGGTTATCTATTGGCGATGATGAGCGGGGAGGCTGCGCTGATTTTCTTTTATGTGCATATGCATGGTTGAACACACTATAAATTGGCCATCAGATTTTAGTTGTCATGATTATCTCGCAAAAGTTGCTGGAAGTGTGAAGTTGCGACATAAAACTAATGGGGGATTCTTTTGCATTAATGTGCAGGTGGTGATGGTTCGCATGGAATCGGATCTAGCACAAGTCTTGCTTGCAGCTAGTAGAGGAGAGCTAAGTGGAGTTTCCCTGAAATGGTCTCCAGGGTCTGCCATGGTGGTGGTTATGGCAAGCAAGGGGTACCCTGGGTCCTATGAAAAGGGGACTGAGATTCGAAACCTTGAGGAGGCTGAGAATGTTGCTCCAACAGTTAAGATATTTCATGCCGGAACAGCTTTGAACTCAGACGGCAACTTCATCGCTACTGGAGGCCGTGTTCTTGGGGTCACTGCCACCGGAAGAGATCTTGAAGAGGCCCGGGACAGAGCTTATCAGGCAGTTGAGGAAATCAACTGGCCAGGAGGGTTCTACCGGAGAGATATCGGGTGGAGAGCGCTTCCTCTCAGAAGGAATTGGCTCCAAAAAAATAAACTGACATAAAAAAAATCGAATAGCCAAATTCGATAACACAAATATTGAGTGAAGGAAGTATTTTCTGATTGAACTACCATTGTTGTTCTAGACTGTCTCTTTTCCTCTGAAATACTAAGTCTGTCTCTGCTTTCACCTCCTCAGGGCTCCACCATCCAATGGCAGTCCGGGAGAAAAAATTGACACTTATTGAGAACATGGAGCCAAAGCAAGCAGGACTTATTTAATAAGCCCTGTGTATGTTTTCTCTCCTGATTTGAAGTTTATGAGTAATCTTTGGTGGGAATTCAATTGAACTTTAGCAGTAGGATTTGGTCTTGATAGCTTGCTATGAAGTAGCTAAGCAGAGTTTGCTGATAACAAGTCCTACCGGAGTGTTGGAGTCTATTTTATATTGAATAATTGAGTGTCTAAGTAGCCAGGATTATCTATGGATGAAACTATTCAATGAGGGTTTGATCCAAGTAGATTATTTGGGTGGCTTAACAAATGTTTTTATCGAGCACTAGGATAGGTTTAGGACCAAGAGAAGGCCTGATAAACTAGATTAGCTTTTTAAAACTAAGATAACATCAAATTTGATCTTTGGATCGAGTTCAATTTTTTCTAGGTGATTCTAATAGAAATTTATCATATACGAACCCATTATCTTGCTTATTAGACTTTTGGATCTTCTAGAATTAGGCCTAGAAGTTTCTATTAGACCAATTTTGTTATTTTTTTTTTGTAAGATTTCTTGGTTTTATTATTTTTATTTTAGATTTTATTTTAATTCATGAATGCTATTGGATTTTAGTTTTTTTTTTTTCAAGCAGAGGTAGTTTTTTCTGATTTATTTAAAGATCTTGTAAACCTCTTAAAGTGGTAGCGAATATTATATCTAAATTTCAGAAAATGAACTTGTGAATTTAGGGTTCATATCTAAAGTCTTTTTGGATTGTTAAATTCATGTGTTTGATGTGCCATCACTGTTCTATTTAGCTTCCACTTGCATCTATAGTATAACATTCCCTCTTTAAAAGTGATTAAAAATCAAATATTATAAAAATTCTAAATCCTAAACCTTTCTTAATAACCCTAAAATGCATTGAAAAATTCATTTGAAAGATAAAACAAATATTTTAGCCCTAGATCAAATCTCCCCTTTAATCTTAATTTCTCTTTTCTATCTTTGTTAATGTATGTTTTGATTGTACAAAATAAAAGGTTTAAGTAACATAAATTTTGATTGTACAAAACAAAGGGCATAATAAAAAACCTAGTTAAATATATAATTTTATTTATTATTACTATTACTTTTAAATCCATTTATATAATTGAAAAACTGAAATCAACCCATATCTATTTCTATCAAAAAGTTGACAAGCTTTATGATCATGCATCATCAACTTTCCCCTCCAAGATCAAGTTTAAAAGAAATAGAAATCTAAAGAACCATTTGCCTTCAATAATTGTTTTTTTTTTTTTTTCATTTACAAAGAAGAACTTCGCTGCAGACAACAATAATAGAGAAAATGTATCTATGAGCAGTGCAATGAGCATCTACAGTAGCCGTAGACACCTATATAAAAACACTCCACCATCTTCACCACCTCCACCTCTGCCACCTCTAATTGATGGAGCAACACCTCAAAACCATCTTTCTTCACCTTCTAATGATGGTGACATATATAGTTTCTCAATGAGCACTGCTGGTTTACTTTCCATTAATTATTAGTTATATAGTGGATCAAAGTTAAAACTCGGAATTTCTTATAAAAAGAGACCATAATTTTGATAATGAAAAAACTTGAGGTCTTTCTAAAACTCTTCTCTCCAACATTTCTTTGGTTGTGCTACCAAGATAAGAGATTAAGTAAGATAGGAAACAATATTTCAATCACCACAAGAAAATAAGCAACACATTGTTTAAAAGATAGATGATTGATCATCGCCTCAATCTACTTCTCAAGCTCTATTTTCTATGAACAAGTGCTGGGTTTTTTTGAATTTTATAAATGAATCTGCATAAACGGTAATCAAGCTAAAAGAAATAGTTTTTATATAGTGAGTAGTGGAAAAATCCATCTACTAAACAGTTAAACCAAAAGATATTCAGCACTGCAATGCAAGATTCCATCTGAATTTTTATAAAGATCCATGCCTGGATCTGAAGAATTATTAGTGTCGAGCCATAGTGCTAGGTGGTGAAGGATTAGTGAAAAAAAACACTGCATTCCAGTCCGGTTTTATGTTTTTAAGAACCAGTGAAGTGCCACGAGAAAGTAAAATAATTGTTATCGTTAGAATTTCCCGGTCACCATTGCACTCTAACTTTGGAGTTACAAGTCAATAGACTGACGTATATAACTTTGCACTCTAATTTATTTTAGAATATAAATTATATTACGAGGTTTTTAGAGCCTCACTTAACAGCTTAAGTTTTTAGGTGAAATAGTTTCTTAACATGGTATCAGAATCTTGTTGATCCAGCGGTCACGAGTTCGAATCTCACCACATCTATTTTATTTGATAAAAATTAAGCACAACGTAGTGTGAGTCTGTGCAAGTTTCAAGCCCAAAGAGCTTTCACTTGAGAGGAGGGGGGTATTGAAGAATAATATAAATCATATTCTGGGACCTCACCTAACAGCTTAAGCTTTTAGATGAGATGATTCCTTAACAGATTCTTCCAGGTTAAATTAATTTTTCTTTAAGTATGTTTTATATCTTATAGAAACTAAATAACGATTACTAACTCAATACCAAGTCTAATCACATTAATGATTTATCGGTGATGCCAAGTGAATCTTTTATAAAAATTATATAAAAAAAAATATGGGATAAGTATGTTCTTGAATTTAAACTAGATGAATTAAAGATTGTTTTTTAAGCTTTGTAGACGTTCTTAGATTGTCAGAGTAAAGAGGAACAGCAATCTTATGAACTATTTTGAAGTGTGACAACATTTAATTTCTAACCAATTGATGCTAGCTTGTTACTCTTTTTTTCATGGTGCTTTCTCTCTCTTCTTTTCAATTGTAAGATCATCGTTCCCTGACGATCTTGTATTAGATTTTATCAATAATGCTACTACTTTGATCTTAAATTATTCCTGATGGGTCATTTTGGTTTCGTCATTTCTGCTTTTCTTCGTCGGGTTTTAGCATAAAATGACTTGCCTTGTCAGTGCTGTCCCATGATTTGCTGCCTTTTGTTATCATGAGCATCATTGACCAATCTACTATAAAAAATTCTTCAATGTGTGATCCTTCTCATCGCTATACTTTTCATATATGCTGACTTTTTATTCGCTACTCCAAGCTTTTGGAGTCTCCAGTGCATGAAAATCTGTCATGTTAAGACGTGTATTTGGGTTTGGTTGGTTATTTTTAAAAATAATTTTTATTTAAAAATATATCAAAATAATGTTTTTTTTTATTTTTTTAAAATTATTTTTAACATCAATACATGAAAATGATATAAAAATACTATAAAAATTTAATCTAAAATATCACATCTTGTTCGCAAAATCGATGTTTGACATATATTATTTTCAATTAATGTTTTATGCAGAGGTTGAAATATAAAAATTAAAATAAAATGATTCCACTGCATTAGAAATCTAACATCCATATTTTCCTGAAAACCCATGGCAAGAAAAATAAAGAAATAAAAAGTATTGAAATTGTTGTCTTCAAAGTCAAATTTTACATTTTGCGACCTAAATATCTTGAGTTATACAAGTTCATTTGATACAAAGTCAATTTTATTGGATTCCCGACTCAAAAATCTAAATTTTCTTTATGAGATTGATCTCTTGTTTGTTCTATATTATTTTTTTTTGTATTTTATATCTCGAGGTAAGAGATTTCATATTGCCCGTCCTGCAGTTTATTTATGTGGGATACAAAATAGGTCCACTTAATTATCAACAATCATATTAGCAGAAGAATGTTGATGAAGTAACCAATGGTGTGGTGCTCAAACAATCGACCAGCCTCGTAAACAAGTCTGATAGCTCGTGGGATTTGTGCCAACAACATCATGGATTGACTTAGAACAGTTCTCTGCTTTTTGAGAGCACTTGGCAAGATTTTATAATAATATAAAGTCTTATTTAATATCATTCTTACAAACATATATATGATGCAATAATTAGGTTTCATCAATCACTAGTAACCACACACAATTAAATATGACTTTATTATAAAGTCTTGTACGAAAAAAACCAACTTATTTTAAATCAAGGCAACTATTTTTGCTGACCAGCCAAATCTGATTGATATACTTATGCAAGCCACGAAACCGATTTATACACTACCAATTGGAGTTGTATTGTGATCTCCACTTCCTTGATCAGTCGAGTTGTGATCTGTAAGAACTCTGTTCATTGATTGAGAAACCTGAAATATTATTGAAAAATAAAATCAACTTAAACATGGTTATATAATACAGATAACATAGTTATTAAATACTTGTAATTTAGTCAAGATTCAAAAAATAGTCAGGTTATATTGACTCGGCCAACGCCGTGGGTCAATATCTAATATTATCAAGGAATCATCTCATCTAAAAACTTAAGCTATTAGGTGAGATTTTATTTATATTATTTTCTAACACACACCCTTAAGTGAAAATCCTTTGAGCTTGAAACTTGCACACAAACACACATAAACTCGTGCTTGATTTTTATCAAATAGAATGAGGTTGGTGAGATTTGAACTCGTGACCGCCGGGTCAACAAGGCTCTGATACCATGTCAATGAACCATCTCACCTAAAAGCTAAAACTGTTAAATGAGATCCCAGGATATAATTTGTACCATTCTTTAACAGATATGATAACAAAAAAAATGCTTTATATAACATATAATTTGCAGTAAATGATGGATCCAGTATTTCTGAAAGCAAACACTTGCCATGGCATGTGCCTGGTCACGAGCCTCCTGACGACCTGAACGATGGAAAACATTTGGGATGAGGTCTCGAGCTCTTTCTGAGATAGCTGCGACGTCTAGCAAATGAATTTGCTGGTAAGATCCAAGGAGTGCCTTCACAAGTACGAGAACGCCACAGAAAGCCAACACAAAGTATCCAAAAGGAGGGGCGAGTATGAAGAGGAGCAAACCACAAGCAAGAGCTCCGGAGAGGAGGGAGATGTGCTCGACGGCGGCAAGACAAGGTGTTTCCGGCAGCTGGTGGTGGGCTCGTAGCAAGAGAGCTATCAAAGCTGTGGAGTAGATGATGGAGGCCAAAATGTAAAGCAACATAACAGTACCGTGCGTCTCAAACGGGTCTTTGTTTTGATATTTCAGCTGGAGAAGAGAGTGCAGCGCGACATTGAGATTGTTCATGACAGCATGCATGGCGGTGGTGGAAGAACTCATGATGATCAGCTGCAGCAGTTGTTCCCTTGCCTGACCAAAACATAAACCTCATGAGATTAGTTGTTTTAGATTATTAATAAAAAACAAAGAATATTACAAACTAATTAATATTCCCCATGGGCATGGGATCACATGCCTGCACATTTACCATATTCTTGAAAATCTTCCTTTCCCTTCTCTTAAGCTAATTAATTCTCTACTTGAAGAGTGAAGTAAGATTAAGCGAGTCGTAATAGGCCCTTTTATCTCCATTTTTTTAAACTGAAAATGCCTGACGTAGGTGGGATAAGAAGGATTGATAAAAAAATAGTAGTGATATTTAATTTAATTATCTCTTTCCTCTTTTCGAATAAATATATATGTTTAACCTATAGCTTTACCTACCTAATATAACGTACGTAGTCTTAAATTACTGTGTTGGGATAGAAGGGGTGAAGCTGTTTATGAGGACGGTAGAAGTTAAGTTTTTAGGTGAGGTAGTTTCGTAATATATTATTAGAGCATAAGAGTTTAAGTTTTTTTGTGTATTTTATATTCAAATGGAAAACTAAGCCGTATATGGAAATTATTATTTTGTGTATTTTTATTATCATCACTCTTTTTCTTCTGTCCCTGTTCTCAGCATATTCTCAAAAGATTAAAAAAAAATACAAAAAGAATCTGTATAAAAAATACATTTTTAATGTGATTTGGGCAATTCTGTTATTTCTCAACCATTTTTCTTATTGTTTTTGTATTTATGATTTTTCAAAAAGAAATAAAAAAATGTTTAATAAGGGAGAAATAAATCAAACAAGAAGAAAATATTTTAGTGATTAAAATGTAATTGAAAAAAAGTAAGGACTAGTTTAGTCTATAAATAATAATTGCAAAAACAAAAACACAATGTTGTTTTGAAAGAGGGATATTTTAGAAAAAACAATAGAAGCTAGTAGAAGGTGATGGCAGAGAATTCAGGAAAATAATAGACGGTCATGGAAGGTTTTAAAGATTAAGTATGAAAAAATATTTTGCTTAAAATAAATAGGTGTTAATCTCTCCCATTTTAATATTTTTTTATTGAAATACAACATTTTATTTTATTTTTTTATAAGATAAATTGCTTGGTAGAGTACAAAACAAACAAAACACATAATGATTTGTCTAATTACTTGCTTTTCTGCATGGAACATGCTTCCTTTTTCACTCTTTAATTAGGTTTTAGAAAAAAATCATACCATAATTTCATTTCACAGCATTCTTCTACACACGAACGTCATTCTACCAGTGTAGAATGACGTTCGGCAAAAAATGGTTTTGGGTCAGTGGGAACAATAGAAATAGGCAAATGGTTGGACAAGAAATCACAAGATACGCACTCAAATCTAGATAACCTGCCATTAATTTGGCTTAATTAGGAAGTAAAAATCAGAATCATCAATGGCATACGATTATCTGATGGCATAGCTGCGCAAAGTTTTCTTAAACTGGAGCAATATCCATTACTGGCAAAGAAACTGCAGGAGGAAAACCTCATTCTCAATAACCCTATCCCTCTAATAATGGGAATTTTTCTTTCCTATTTTGTAATCCTTATCACTATACTATACATACATACATACATACATACATACATACATACATATATATATATCACCTTCAAATTCCCACCACAGTTAGTCAATATTCATAGTTTTTGTTCGCTGCAAACTTTGAAGAATGTCCTCCTTGGAAGCTGCCAATAAGGTGGTGATGAAGTGGTTGGAGCCAAAGAATGACCAAGATCAGAAAAGAAAGAAGACCATCGACGATCTGTACAAGCAAATTGATGAGATGAAGAGACAGCACGACAAGCAAGTTGATGAAATGAAGAAACAATTCGACTACGATAACCATGTTCTTTATCAAAGGTACTCTAATGCAGCAAAAGAGCTTGTTTTCTTCAGGAGAGCATACTATGATTTAATGGAGAAAGTTCAGCAGCAGAATAATCCGAGTTCAAGCTGTCAACTCTCCCCTGAGATTGAATATCGTCAGAAGAATATTAGTGTTCATGGTGGCCCTTTCACACCATCACCATCGCCTCAGCTTATTGTTATTGATGACGACGAAGATGTTCATGTTGCCAAGGTTGAGTTCTCTGTAGGGTAGAGGAGTATGTTTTTTCCTTCTTTTCTTTTTGTTTTTTTGGGTGTCAAGATTTTCATTTAGTGGGTAATGAATTTAATTTCGATATATATATATATATATATATATATATATATATATATATATATATATATATATAATTCTATGCAATTCTGCTAAATTGCAAAGTCCAAAATCCGACAAACAAAGAACATTTCACAAAAGGAAGCATATAAATCTTGATGGGTGATGGCTAACATAGAAAGGGATCTGTACAGCTTTTTCAAAGCTCACAGTAAGAAAACTAATTATCCTCTCGTATAAAAATGGTTGTGATCAACATTAAAGTATACATCTCATTTTATTTTTACGATATATAGTTCAAATTAGAGGTAAATACTCGAATATAATCATGTTTTTTTATCTTATTTTTTACATAGTTGTTTACCTAGATTTATAATATATGGCCTTTCTTTTCTATTTTAGTTGATACTTTTTTATTATGTCTTTTTTTTATTATTATTATTTAAATTTATATTTCAATTAATATCGCTTATTTATTATTTTTTTAGGCTTTTTTGAAATAAGGATTTTTAAAAAAAAATATATTTTGTATGTGTTTAAATTTTGAAGATATCAATACAATTCATCTATAATTTATTTTATCTTTTATGCAGATGAACTTCAATTTTAAAAATATTAAAGTGCGTGTGTATGGAGGCTTGCATGATATTTTATTTATTCAATCTCACACGTGAGTCTATTTTAATTGCTGTTTGGTTTAATAAAAAGATTATTTTAATAAAAAAATTAATAAACACAACCATTTGAATCTCTTATGTCGTCGAATCAAATATTTTTAAATGCATATATCTCTTGATTTTTCCACCTTTAATTGTAGTTATCGCTAATAAATTTTTTATCTATTTATTTACACAAATATAAATTTGATTGATTAATTTAAATACATGTTTACATAAGTTTTAAACTATGAAAACATGTCAATAAAACCTTCACATCTATTTTTTAAAAATCAAAATACGACCCACCCGCGGCTTAAAAACTGGTTGCATCTAAAATCTATCATACAATCATAAATTTCTAAAGCAACAAACAAATTTCATTAAAAAATATATATAAGAATCATGAACATAAACAAATTATATAAGAAGGAAATCAAGTGCAAGTAGGGTCTTGGCCTAGCGGTTGAAGGGACTTGTTTCCTTCCTCTGCACCAGAATTCAAGTCCCACCATGCACGTCTGTCACCCCGTGGTGCCTTACATGCTCACTGGGTTTGCAGGATGTTCAGTGAGTCTGGGGATTAGTTGTGATGCGCGTAAGCTGGCCCGAACACCCCGGTTATCAAAAAAAATATATCAAGAACATGTATTTGAATAATACTTCAACTATACATGTCAAGCATTGCATTGAAACTTGGGGAAGATGTCTTGAATGATCCAGCTGGCCAGCTGCTGATTTGCCTTTTGAGTCCAATGTGCATTATCCCAGTAGACATATTCTTCAGGCTTTGGACAAACTATGGTTCCATGAGCTCCGCAGAGCTTATCCTTGTACACGATAGCTTTAGCTTTCTCTCTACTTTCGACATCACAGCAAGCTTTTGTCAATGATTTGAATCCTACACATGGCAAAGAAAATAAAAATAAAAATCTTTGAAGTTAACCAGTTTGGTCAACCAGAATTTAAACGAAACCAAGCATTAATTAGGGTTTGAGTTTACATATAAGTGGTTTTTTCCGTCAAATTAGGTCAGTTTCATTGACAATGCTTATTTTTATTATTTAAAAAGAAGTAAAACATGCCATATCCACAATTAATATCTTATTTGTTTGATTTGGATTTTGGATTTGAAAGAATGAAACAATCCCAAAACAACATCGTTTTGTTCTTTTAGTAAAACAAAGATTTAAATCTTTGAAATTAACCAGTTAGGTCAACCCGAATTTAAACGAAACCGAACATCAACTAGGGTTTGATTTGGTATATAAGTGGTTTTACCCGTCAAATTAGACCAGTTTTATTGACGATTTTTATTTTTGTTATTTAAAAACGTTATCTAAAAACACTAAATAGAGGTGATTTGCTACACATCATTGTGTATGAAGGGGAAAAAGCACTCACCAAGAGATTTAAAGTTATCGAAAACCGATTGCATTGCATTGTAAAGATCACCATAAACTATTTGCACATCAGGATGTTGCTCTCTTAATTCCTTGAGGCCTTCTTGAAGAACTTCATTGTGGTACTTGCAGAAGTCATTGTTGTCTTTTACACAGCCAAATCGATCATAAGTGGCAGATTTGTTAGCAGATTGCATGGCTAATGAGATCGGCCTGCACCCATCTAGGGCTACTCCAAAGACAAGGACTTTTCTAGCACCACGGCTGATGATTTTCTGTAGCCATTTAAAGAAAGCAACATGATTAAGAATCGAGAACTCAAAATGTATGATTTCTCAATGATCACAAAAAAGAAAAAAGGATAATAATATAAATAATATAAAAAAAGCTCCTTTTTTTAACATATTAACGTACCTTAAGAGCTTGTTTCATAGCCTCCACAACGTCAGACACCAAGTTATTCTTCTTTATCTCCTCCATGCTATGGTTTTGTCTGAATGCAGAACCATAGTCATTGGTTCCGAAATTCATCATGAAAAGTGACGAGCTGAGAGCCTTCGTACAATCTATCAAACGTAACAAAGTGTAAGATAACAGGAACCAGATTCAAAACAAAGTCGTAAACACACACACACATGTATATATTAGCTGTATTAAGGAACAATCTTACCTAAAAGCTTAAGCTGTTAAGTGAGACGGCAGAATATGATTTATATTATTCTCTAACACACTTCCTCAAGTGAAAGCTTTTTGGACTTGAAATTTGCACAAACTCAAATTACCTTGTACTTGATTTTTTTTTATCAAATAGAATTGAGGTGATGAGATTTTAACTCGTGACCACTAGGTCAACAAGGCTCTGATATCATGTTAAAGAACCATCTTATCTAAAAGTTTAAGCTGTTAGGTGAAGCCCAGAAATGATTTATATTATTCTCTAAGAAGCTGCTTGTAAACCATAGTATCGGGAAATTTATGGTCTGGTTTAACCAAAGTTAGAGGCATAATTTTAGGGAAGTATATTATAGTAACCTTCTTTGACATTATGGCAGAATCCATCGAAATAATCATCCACCCATCCAAGCTGTACATCGAGAGAAGGATTCATCAACTCTAGGGTGATATTCTTTTTAGCAAGAGCTTCCTTTGATAAGGCTGTAGCCCCACTGTACGCGAAGTTAACTCCATGACATGCTGACAAATGTGCTGCACTCAGATTCTTGTAGGGAACGACTAAGGGGAGATCGGCTGATTTTGCTGCAAAATTTGGACGCAGCATTTTTCATATCATCCCATCCTTAATTACTGATCTTAAAAGTAATGATTTTTACGAAAGATAGAGGAAAGGAAACAGGTTTTTTTCTCACCAATGTAATCAATTATCAGCAATCCATCAGAGGGTCTGCCTGTTGCTTCATGAATGGTTTCTCCATAAGGAAACTTGGCTTGCCAAGTAGAAGGATTATCTACAGCTGAGTTGCCTGTGTCTGAGATTGAAGTCCCAAGATTATATATTGCGTTGAATCCACACCGCTCGAGTTTGGGTGTGTTTGATGCATTGCATGAATTCTGAGGAAGAATTATGAGAAGAGAAGTAGAATAGATAATAAGAATTTGAAACAAAGCCGAAAATCTGATGGCCATGGCTTCAAGGAAACTGATAGTTCTTGATTTGTTTTTATTTTTTTCTCTCATAAAATGGAGGGAAATGTATAATGGAGACGAAGAGGTTAAAAATAGAATTTAAGAAACCTCTTGAATAATAAAAACCAAACAGAAAACACCTAAAAAATAAATAAACACAGGCTCCAACCAGCAATCTAAGCCAGCAAATCAAGATTATAATTATTTATACATATAAGAGAAAACTACTCTTATCAACATTCTTTTAGGAATGAAAGTAATTTCTGTTTTTATTTTTTATTTCATCAGATTAATTTAGTTTTTACTTCGTAACAACATGTTATTTATAGGTAGCTGACAGATTGTAGATCAAAGTTGTGGAAGTAATGAATTATTTTGTACTGATTTGGGAAGAATGTATGTCATTTTTGCTGTATAATTATATGGTTGGCTCACCAAACTAAATCTGGTTCATGTCTGTTATCCTTTTAAATTCTACTAATGCAATTTGCTGTATGAAATTTGAAGTTTATTTATGGCAGCAAAGATTTGAATCAGAACAAAATTTGTACTAATTAAGCTACAAACAAAAGAAGTTCTTACAACATGGTAGTAATATGAAGATCATTACATGTGTAAGAAAATTTGGATTCAAAACTTCTTAACCAAGCAAATAATCGATGAATTGCTAGAGAAAAACATAAGTCCAAATCTGGTTTAAAATCATTGCATTAAACTTATTTGAAGCAAGATTTTTTTTATATAAATAATCCTTATTTGAATGAAATCATGTATTTCTTGTGTTCAAAATATATTTTACCTCTTATTTTTCCATACAAATGCACTTTATGCTTTCAGGGATTCAAAAAATGAATCTTTCATCAACCCATAACCTCATTACACTAAGAATAATTGGCTAATCTTTGATAATACAATTGCAATAGGTAATGAATAGTAGAAAAAAATATGAGCTAAGAATTTTTATCAAGTTGGTTTAAAAATATGAGAAATCTTAGAAAACCACTAAGAAAGAGTTAGAAGTAATAAATATGGGTACTACACATGATAAAAAAGAATTGATGATTGTTACTCTTATTACAATCGAGGAAAGCATACATACATACATATGTATGTATATAAAGGAATGCATGGATTACAAAGACTGAACCTTAAAGATGACTTTCATTTTCCCTATAAAGATGACTTTCATTTTCCCTATAAAGATGTCTTAGTCGATAATGCTGCGAGAAGAGTTCTATGCTAATTCATCGATGCCTATAGTGCTTTCTACTGAAAAGTAATTTGTGGTTCTTGAAGATAATGAAAGAGAATGAAATCTCATTATATTCAGGGACAATAGAACCTGCGAGAAGGTTCGGAGCATGAACAGTTGCAGGAATATAATTTTACAAGCAAGCAATCCTCGAGGGAGCATGTATTTCCATGGAAGCAGCAAAAATCAAGTTACAGTCAGGAGTCGGCCGTGAACTCTGGCCAGCTCTGAACCCAGATAATATCAGGAGACTTGAAACACAGGCAATGCACATGGAAACTTATAAACCAACAATTTGTAACCCTAAATCTAAGCAAGCACTAAGCAACGAGGAAGGCTTTTAAACCCAAAATTTTAGCTATTAAAGGGTTGCTGTTGGTGTTTCATCCTCTATACTCCTAAAAACAATCTTTTTTCTCTCCCTTGGAAAGAGCAAAAATGTCTGGAAATTTGACCCAACTTAAAACCAGACCCAATCCCTACAAAATCAATTTCTTAAGCACATTTTCATGATAGAGGAGGGGAAAACCAGAACAGTTTTTCCATCTCATTTGCTGTCTGTGAAATCTGCATCGATGACATCTCCATCAGGTCCCTTGCTCGATGAATCTGAGGGTCCAGCTTCACCGCCAGGGGCAGGGCCAGCACCAGGTGCTGCGCCTGGCTGATTGTACAGGGACTGGCCTAGTTGCATGACTTCTTGATTAAGGGCAGCCATGGCATCCTTCATCACTTGAGTTGATCCACCTGCAACTGCATCCTTGAGCTCTTGGAGTTTTGCCTCCACCTTCTCTTTGACAGGTGCCGGAACCTTCTCCCCTAGCTCTTTAAGCTGCTTCTCAGTCTGGTAGACAACGGAATCAGCCTGGTTCTTTGTGTCAATTGCATCTCTCTTCTCCTTGTCCTCCTTTGAAAACTTCTCAGCTTCGCTTACCATCCTCTCAACCTGCATAAAATTCACAAGTCAGTAAACCCTTTTCAACCATGAGACCAATTGATCAGCTCCACCGAGCAAGCACATTAAAACATGAAGATCCTATTTTAAAGAGCAGGCATGACACTCAAAGTGTTGGGTTTAGACTGAAGTAGCCAGGAAGCACTGCAGCTCAAAACATGAAATGACGACCTTGACCAAAACTTTGCATGCATCATGTTAATGCAGTATCAAATGCTATCCAAATTGAACTGTTCATTGACAAACATACCTCATCACTGGGTAAGGTGCTAGCACCAGTAATGGTGATGTCTTGCTTCTTCCCTGATCCTTTGTCAATAGCAGCGACAGAGAGAATACCATTAGCATCGATATCAAATTTCACTTCAATTTGAGGAACTCCTCGTGGAGCTGGCGGGATACCATCCAGGCGGAAACTGCCAAGAGATTTGTTGTCCCTCACAAACTCTCGTTCACCCTGGAGAACATTAATTTCAACACTTGTCTGTCCATCAGCAGCAGTTGAGAAAACCTCTGATTTGGAGGTTGGAAGAGTAGTGTTTCTCGGGATGATTTTTGTCATAACCCCTCCTAGAGTCTCCAGACCAAGAGATAATGGAGACACATCCAGCAGCACAATGTCACTGACATCTCCAGATAAGACACCAGCCTAGAGTCAAACAAGCGCAAAGATTAGCTCACAAAAAATTATACCACATAACGTCAGAGAAATTGCCATATGGGGATATATGCTGTCTTTTTTAACTGTGTAGTTGACTGTAGCTTTAAATGACAGCATCTCTTTGTTAAGACCAGGGAAGTATCCTCACCTGAACTGCAGCACCAAGGGCAACAACTTCATCTGGGTTGACAGTGACATTGGGATCTTTTCCAGTATACTTCTTTACAAGCTCCTGTACAGCTGGAATACGTGTTGATCCGCCAACAAGGATCACTTCATCTAGATCCTTAAAGGCCAGTTTGGCATCCCTCAAGGAATTCTCAACTGGAGTTTTAAGCCTGGTGGAAAGTACAAAATCAGTTGCTTAGCATGTTGGTAACAGTAATATTTTTGAAAAGACAACAATGCATGTGATAGCTGGATGCACATAACGTATGAAGTGCTAAATAAAATACCTGTCAAGCAGATCAGAACATAATTCCTCAAACTTGGCCCTTGTCAGGGTGGTCTCAATGTGCTTGGGGCCATCTGCAGTGGCAGTGATGAAAGGTAAACTGCAGAAGAAGAGTCTTTTATCAGATGAAATTTAAGGTAAATCAGAGAAAGAGAGAGCAGACAGCAGGCAAAATAGAAGTACCTGATGTTTGTCTGAGTCAAAGAAGACAGCTCCATCTTAGCTTTCTCAGCTGTCTCAGTTAGCCGCTGAAGTGCTTGTTTATCCTTCAAAAGATCAATACCTTCGTCTCTCTTAAAGTTACCAGCAAGCCAATCAACAACTCTCTACATAAAAAAGATTGCAATGAAATTCACTTGAACTAAATCCACCAAAACGCATAGAACTTAAATAAAGAAGAGCAGGCCCAACCTTATCGAAATCATCACCCCCCAAATGTGTATCTCCTGAAGTAGAAAGCACTTCAAAGACTCCATCACCGACTTCAAGCACTGCATAAATATAATGGAGCTGTTTATGGGAGTCGCTTGAATTCTTTTCAACAAAAAAAATTGCTTTAATTATGCATCAAAATGGTTTTTACTTAACTTCAAGCACTGCATAAATATAATGGAGATTCAGAGAGTTTTCATTTGATAGAGACAAAAAAAAAATGTTTTTGTGATCTTTTAATTTTCAATTGTGACAGGAACACAACACTCATGCTTTTGCCACTAATGGCAGTTAAAGACCCACAGCAATAAGATACCTGAAACATCAAAAGTACCACCGCCAAGGTCAAATACTAGGATCGTTTCGTTGCTCTTCCTTTCAAATCCATATGCTAACGATGCAGCAGTAGGTTCATTGATGATTCGAAGAACTTCCAACCCAGCAATGCGACCGGCATCCTTTGTGGCAGTCCTTTGGGAATCATTGAAGTAAGCAGGCACAGTAACAACTGCTTTGGTCACTTTGTCATTCAAGAATTTTGAAGCATCATCCACAAGTTTCCTCAAAACCTAAATTTACATGATAAAAAAGACTATAAGAAATTTGAATTGACCAACAAGTACCGAGTGGAAAGACAATACTCAAGCTATGAGCTCATTATCCAAAAACTAAACCATAAAACATCAGGATTGAGATTTTATTTCATTGTACTTCCGTCATAAGAAAAAAAAGACCAAACATTTAAGGTAGACTAAACCATAACACCAACATAGCATGCAACACGAGTACAAAGTAGATAATTCGTGCAATTAAACTGTGAAGCATCCACCATGTACTAAGAGGCTTGCCCCAACACAAAAACACCTTATTATACAAAATCCCAAATCAACTAGCAAATGAAAAATAATTCCAAACCCATAGAACACTCATTCCCACAAAAGAAACATTCTAGAAAACCAAATATTCAACATTAAAACCTCACCACTCTGATGTAATTAGGAAAAAACAGCAGACCCATAATTCCAAATCCAATAACATCACGAGGCAGCAACCAAGACACAGACAAAAAAGGTCAAAAGAAGCAGTCTCAATATACCTGAGCTGAAATCTCTTCAGCAGCAAACTGTTTCCCAATAGCAGGGCACTCCAATTTCACATTTCCATTCTCGTCCCTCACGACCTTATACGAAACCTGTTTAGACTCCTCATCTACTTCACTCATCTTCCTCCCAATAAACCTCTTCACCGAAAAGAAGGTGTTCTCCGGGTTCACCACCGCCTGCCTTTTCGCAATCTGCCCCACAAGCCTGTCCCCGTTTTTTGTATACGCCACAACAGAAGGGGTAGTCCTCTGCCCCTCCACGTTTGTAACTATCGTGGGTTTCCCTCCTTCCATCGCCGCCACCGCCGAATTGGTTGTTCCCAGATCAATCCCTACAACCTTCTCGTTCACTATCCTAACCGGCCCGGTACTATACCTTCTTCTTGAAGTGTTATTCGTATGTTTTAAGAATGTAGCTGTGGTTTTTCTAAGGTTTTGGCCAAAAAATACTGACCTTGGTGCAAAAGAAAAGCTGGGTTTTCTTGAAGATGTGCTACTAATCCCACTACCGACACCAAGACCATGAATCTGGGCAGCTGAGGAAGCCATTTTTGTCTGCTTAAATCCCCAGAAACAAAGGACTAGAGACGGAGAGTGACAAAAGAACTAAGGAACTTTAGTGTGGCTTTGTGTGTGGTGAGGTGATTCTGTGTGGAAGAAGAAGATAAGAGAACAAAGGGGAGGGTTTGGGCTTATAGAGAAGGTGAGCGAGGGTTAGGTGTATTGACAGGTGGCATGTTCTGGAAAGATCTGGGGCTGCCCGTTTATGTGTTCAAGGGCAGGATGATTGTCGTTGAAACCGGGGATGAGTCGTGGATCTGCTGCCCTGCCCGGATGGAATTATCGAGGTGGTTCATGGTTTTTTCATGATAATATTTTAGTAAATTGAAACCCGTGTTAGGATTGAATAGAGGTGATGTTTGTCCCACCAAAGTGGTTTAGATTTTAAATCTTGTTTAAAACTATTTTATTTTATTTTATTTTATTTTTTTATAAAAAAATAGATATTTTTTATTTTAAATTAAATTTATTTGATAATTTTAGATTATTTTCATATGTTGATATCAAAAATATTTTTTAAAAAATAAAATAAAAATTCATTTTGATGGATTTTTGAATAAAAAACACTTTCAAAAATATAATCTTAACCACACTTCTAAATACACTTAAAACAATGATTGGCCAACTCAACAACAAATCTAGATTGAGAGATTCATGAAATCTTAAATTTTAAATTAAACTTGAAAAATAATAATTTTGTAAAATTTCATTAAATCGACTAAACTAATTAAAAATTCAAATAGTTTACTTTAAATTATTATTTTGAAAATTATAGAAAACATCTTCAATCTAAAAAAAAAAAATCTGAAATCACATCAAATGAAACAAAAAAATAAATTAAATTAAGGTTATTATGGAACTTATATAACCCTAATTTACTTTTTGTTCATTCTTCAAGTTCATAAACTCAAGAAGTTAGGAAAGTGGGACAATATGAGTTGTTTTATTTAAAACCTAACAAAATCTCCAAATTAAAAATTAATGGTGTTGCTCGTATAACCCTAAGTTTATGATCTTTTACTATAACATATTTAATTAGTGTTTAATTATGCAAAAAAACAAAATGCCTAACATTATTGTATATTTTGGATTGTTTTGTATGTTATGAATAATAGCTTCTTTGGCATATGTTGTGCACAAACATATTGTTTATTTACAAACTTGCATGGATTAGGTATAAAGTGATGGCATGGGTAATAAAATAGTTTATGATGTCTTGACATGAAGATATTGAACATACATGGAAAAAAAAAGGAAAAATTATATATTTGTATTGATGTTGATCCTGATATTTTATTTTTTAGATGCGAGAAAATCTCATCCATGAAAAACGTATTTTATAAGCTCAGGTGAGCGAGTAAAATCCTGGTTGTCTCAAGTTCTTACAAAGAATACACGTCCTGACTCGAACTCAAGACCTGATGTGTAAATCGCCAGCTATTTGTCATCACGTCACACACCTCGAGGACAAGATCCTTATTTTACTTCACTATAAATGAAAATATATGAGTGTTATACAAGCAAACTAAATGTTAAAAATGACAAGATTTTTCAGACAAAGATGATAATAAAGTTATATTGATTATTTAGGAAGAAGGTTTAAATTTCGAAGACGATGGTGTTGGTTTAGCGATAGTAAGGATGCAATTGCAAAAACATGTATTGTTAAGACTGACAAAAGTTGTGGTGCTGATTTTCATGTGGTGCAAGTAATTCTAGTAAAGGTTCAGGTGCTAGTGATGATGAGGGTATTGGTGTGGGACCTACAATCTTTTTTCCCCTTAAATTTTAGGATTAAAAACCATCTTTAAATGATTTATATGTTAGGTTTCATGTATTTATTTTATATTGAAAGATGAGGATTCTTTAAGAAACTGATGGAATGCTTGTTTTTGTAGTTAAAAGTCTTTTAAGTGTTTTTCAAATTGTGTCACTTTTTTATATGGTCCTGTTTGTGATAAGCAGAGCTTAAGATGAAGCTTAACGCAGTGTCTAAAGGAAACAATGGTCCTGAAGTATCATGTTATACCTAAGGCGCTTGATGTTTTGGTGTGTAAAAACCAATGAGGATATGAGGCTTATGCTTGATGAATATGACAATCATTTTTTTAAGCAAGAAACCTTGCTCCTTGAAAAATACATCTTGCGGGCTCAGGTAAGTAAGTAAAGTCCTGGTTGTCCCAGCTCTAACAAAGAATACACACCCTAACTCGATCTGTATGTCACTCTTTTATATGGTTTTTTTGTGATATGCAGAGCTTAAGTAGAAGCTTCGCAGTCTGAAGAAGACATGGTCCTAAAGTACCAGGTTATACCTGAAAAACGATGTTTTGGTGTCTATAAAAACCATGAGGATCTGAGGCATGTGTTTGATAAATATGATCATTTTTTTTATATGAGAAATCATATTCTCTCGAAAATGTACTTTGTGAATTCAAGTGAGCAAATGAAACCCTGATTATCCCAACTTTTACCAGGAATGCAAGCTCTGACTTGAACTTGAGACTTACCATGCAAATCACAAATCTTTTATTATCACATCACGATCTTAGGGACAATGTGACCGTCATGAAAGTGAAGGAACTCCATAGTTACGAGCCTTCTTCTTGTTCCCTTGAAATCCTGCAGCGATAGAAAAATCAACTCCAGAAATTACTTCTCCAGAAAGCAACACTGTTGATTCTGTGACCCATGAACGAATAGCGATCATGTTAGTAGAAACCCCATGCCTAGAGTCCATAGCTCTCCAAGTCTATGCAATGTAAACACCGCCCACCACCATAGCAACAGCCTAAACAGCCACCATCTCCATCAGCACCACCATAGCAACAGCCTAAACAGCCACCATCTCCATCAGCACCACCATTACCATCCCCACCACCAGCAACATAATCCACATGGTTACCAACCTTCCACATCACCTCACGACGCTCACAGGCTCACACATTCTTTGCCACTGGGACGGCCAAAACAAATTATTTCACATAATTTATTTTCTTTCTACTGAAAAGTAATTTGTAGTTCCTAAAAGTAATGAAAGAGAACGAAATCTCATTATATAATCAGGGAAAATAAAACCTGCACAGGTTCGGAGCATGAATACTTGGAGGAATATATTTTTACAAGCAAGAAATCCTCCAAGGAGTATATATTTCCATGGAAGCAGCAAAAATCTAGTTACTGTCAGCCGTGAACTCTGGCCAGCTCTGAACCCAGATAATATCAGGAGACTTGAAACACAGGCATGCACATGGAAAATTATAAACCAACAATTTGCTACCCTGTATCTAAGCAAGCACTAAGCAACGAGCAAGGCTTATAAACCCAAAATTTTAGCTATTAAAAGGTTGCTGTTGGTGTTTAATCCTCTATACTTCCTAAAAACAATCCTTTTTCTCACTTGGAAAGAGCAAAAATGACTGGAAATTTGACCCAACTTAATACCAGACCCAATCCCCCTACAAAATCAATTTCTTAAACACATTTTCATGCTATAGAAGGGAAAAACCAGCCAACAGTTTTTCCATCTCATTTGCTGTCTGTGAAATCTGCATCGATGACATCTCCATCGGGTCCCTTGCTCGATGAATCTGAGGGTCCAGCTTCACCGCCAGGGGCAGGGCCAGCACCAGGTGCTGCACCTGGCTGATTGTACAGGGACTGGCCGAGTTGCATGACTTCTTGATTAAGGGCAGCCATGGCATCCTTCATCACTTGAGTTGATCCACCTGCAACTGCATCCTTGAGCTCTTGGAGTTTTGCCTCGACCTTCTCTTTGACAGGCGCTGGAACCTTCTCCCCTAGCTCTTTAAGCTGCTTCTCGGTCTGGTACACAACGGAATCAGCCTGGTTCTTTGTGTCGATGGCATCTCTCTTCTCCTTGTCCTCCTTTGAAAACTTCTCAGCTTCGCTGACCATCCGCTCAACCTGCATAAAATTCACAAGTCAATAAATATTTTTCTACCATGAGAGCAATTGATCGGCTCCTGCGAGCATATTAAAACATGAAGATCCTATTTCAAAGAGCAGGCACGACACTCAAAGTGAAGGGTTTTGACCGAAGTAGCAAGGAAGCACTGCAGCTCAAAACATGAAATGAATACCTCGACCAGAACTTTACATGCATCATGCTAATGCCGTATCAAAATGCTATCCAAATTGAATTGTTCATTGACAAACATACCTCATCACTGGGTAAGGTGCTAGCACCAGTAATGGTGATGTCTTGCTTCTTCCCTGTGCCTTTGTCAATAGCAGCGACGGAGAGAATACCATTAGCATCAATATCAAATTTCACTTCAATTTGAGGAACTCCTCGTGGAGCTGGTGGGATACCATCCAGGCGGAAACTGCCAAGAGATTTGTTGTCCCTCACAAACTCTCGTTCACCCTGGAGAACATTAATTTCAACACTTGTCTGTCCATCAGCAGCAGTTGAGAAAACCTCTGATTTGGAGGTTGGAAGAGTAGTGTTTCTCGGGATGATTTTTGTCATAACCCCTCCTAGTGTCTCCAGACCAAGAGATAATGGAGACACATCCAGCAGCACAATGTCACTGACATCTCCAGATAAGACACCAGCCTAGAGTCAAACAAGCGCAAAGATTAGCTCACAAAAAATTATACCACATAACGTCAGAGAAATTGCCATATGGGGATATATGCTGTCTATTTTAACTGTGTAGTTGACTGTAGCTTTAAATGACAGCATCTCTTTGTTAAGACCAGGGAAGCATCCTCACCTGAACTGCAGCACCAAGGGCAACAACTTCATCTGGGTTGACAGTGACATTGGGATCTTTTCCAGTATACTTCTTTACAAGCTCCTGTACAGCTGGAATACGTGTTGATCCGCCAACAAGGATCACTTCATCTAGATCCTTAAAGGCCAGTTTGGCATCCCTCAAGGAATTCTCAACTGGAGTTTTAAGCCTGGTGGAAAGTACAAAATCAGTTGCTTAGCATGTTGGTAACAGTAATAAGCTCGCACCACAAGAGTTTGAAAAGACAACAATGCAGGTGATAGCTGGATGCACATAACGTATCAAGTGCTAAATAAAATACCTGTCAATCAGATCAGAACATAATTCCTCAAACTTGGCCCTTGTCAGGGTGGTCTCAATGTGCTTGGGGCCATCTGCAGTGGCAGTGATGAAAGGTAAACTGCAGAAGAAGAGTCTTTTATCAGATGAAATTTAAGGTAAATCAGAGAAAGAGAGAGCAGACAGCAAGCATAATAGAAGTACCTGATGTTTGTCTGAGTCAAAGAAGACAGCTCCATCTTAGCTTTCTCAGCTGTCTCAGTTAGGCGCTGAAGTGCTTGTTTATCCTTCAAAAGATCAATACCTTCATCTCTCTTAAAGTTACCAGCAAGCCAATCAACAACTCTCTACATAAAAAAGATCGCAATGAAATTCACTTGAACTAAATCCACCAAAACGCATAGAATTTGAATAAAGAAGAGCAGGCCCAACCTTGTCGAAATCATCACCCCCCAAATGTGTATCTCCTGAAGTAGAAAGCACTTCAAAGACTCCATCACCGACTTCAAGCACTGCATAAATATAATGGAGTCGTTTATGGGAGTTGCTTGAATTCTTTAAAAAAAAAATTGCTTTAATTTTGCATCAAAATGGTTTTTACATAACTTCAAGCACTGCATAAATATAAAGGAGATTCAGAGTATTTTCCTTTGATAGAGAAAAAAAAAATGTTTTTGTGATCTATTAATTTTCAATTATGATAGGAACAAAAAACTCATGCTTTTGCCAAAAAGCACAAAGTAAAACTAATGCAGTTAAAGACCCACAACAATAAGATACCTGAAACATCAAAAGTACCACCACCAAGGTCAAATACTAGGATTGTTTCGTTGTTCTTCCTTTCAAATCCATATGCTAAAGATGCAGCAGTAGGTTCATTGATGATTCGAAGAACTTCCAACCCAGCAATGCGACCAGCATCCTTTGTGGCTGTCCTTTGGGAATCATTGAAGTAAGCAGGCACAGTAACAACTGCTTTGGTCACTTTGTCATTCAAGAATTTTGAAGCATCATCCACAAGTTTCCTCAAAACCTAAATTTACATGATTAAAAAGACTACATAAGAAATTTGAAATGACCAACAAGTACCGTGTGGAAAGACAATACTCAAGCTAAACCATAAAACATCAGGATTGAGATTTTATTTCATTGTACTTCCGTCATAAGAAAAAAGGACCAAACGTTTAAGGTGACTAAACCATAACACCAACATAGCATGCAACACGAGTACAAAGTAGATAGCTCGTGCAATTAAACTGTGAAGCATCCACCATGTACTAAGAGGCTTGCCCCAGCACAAAAACACCTTATTATCCAAAATCCCAAATCTACTAGCAAGTGAAAATTAATTTCAAACCCATAGAACACTCATTCCCACAAAAGAAACATTCTTGAACACCAAAATTCAACATAAAACCTCACCACTCTGAAGTAATTAGGAAAAACAGCAGACCCTTAATTCCAAATCCAATAGCATCACTAGGCAGCAACCAAGACACACAGACAAAAAAGGTCAAAAGAAGCAGTCTCAATATACCTGAGCTGAAATCTCTTCAGCAGCAAACTGTTTTCCAATCGCAGGGCACTCCAATTTCACATTTCCATTCTCATCCCTCACGACCTTATATGAAACCTGTTTAGACTCCTCATCTACTTCACTCATCTTCCTCCCAATAAACCTCTTCACCGAAAAGAAGGTGTTCTCCGGGTTCACCACCGCCTGCCTTTTCGCAATCTGCCCCACAAGCCTGTCCCCGTTTTTCGTATACGCCACAACAGATGGGGTAGTCCTCTGCCCCTCCGCGTTTGTAACTATCGTGGGTTTCCCTCCTTCCATCGCCGCCACCGCCGAATTGGTTGTTCCCAGATCAATCCCTACAACTTTCTCGTTCACTATCCTAACCGGCCCGGTACTATACCTTCTTCTTGAAGTGTTATTCGTATGTTTTAAGAACGTAGCTGTGGTTTTTCCAAGGTTTTGGCCGAAAAAAACTGACCTTGGTGCAAAAGAAAAGCTGGGTTTTCTTGAAGATGTGCTACTAATCCCACTACCGACACCAAGACCATGAATCTGGGCAGCTGAAGAAGCCATTGTTGTCTGCTTATAACCCCAGATACAAAGAAGTAGAGATTGCGAGAGACAGAAATTGAAGGAACTTTCGTGTAGCTTTGTGTGTGGTGAGGTGATTCTGTGTGAGAGAAGAAGATAAGAGAACAAAGGGGAGGGTTTTGGGCTTATAGAGAAGGTGAACGAGGGTTAGGTGTATTGACACATGGCATGTTCTGGAATGATCTAGGGCTGCCCGTTTATGTGTTCAAGGGCAGGACCTGCCTGCCCTGCCCGGATGAAAACATCGAGGTGGTTTATTGGTAAATTGAAACCACGGTGTTAGGATTGGACCTGCTCACCTACAAATCTTGTTTAAGAAATTCATCTTAAATTTGACCCACCAAACTTGTTGGCCTGGCTTTGAGAAATCCATGATTTAAAAGTTAATGTCAACTTAAATTTTAAAATTACACTTGAAAAATATTGATTTAATAAAATTCATTAAACTAAGGAAAAAATACCCAAAAGTATCGAATATTTTACTTAAAATTATATCTTGCCTTTATTATTTTGTAAATTTAACAAGTATCTTCGGTCATCAAAAAAATCACAAATTACCGCAAATGACCAAATACCCCCTATATATATATTATATCCATAAACCCAGCAACACATAAAAAATGTTATAAGGTGCAGGTATAGGGATGACGAGTCGGTTAGCCCGCGCGTTGCGCCGGACTTTTTATATATAGCAAACTTATTATTTATGTGATAAGCAATGAATTTTATAGTTGATAAATAGAGAATTGTAAATTTTAAATCATGCTATAATTTTTTTTTTATGTATTGAATTAGTTGATTATTGTTAGAAGCTTAAATACTCAGATAATAATTCAATTTTGAAATTTAAAAATTATAAGCGATAAAATTTATGAAAGATCAGTGAATTGTAATTTGAGTATTGCAAGACCATAATTGATTAATTGTTTAGTATGTATTAATTGTTTTGATGGTTATTTAATTGGTTGATGTAAATCTGTAATCAATAAAATGAATGAAAGATGATTTTTTGTTGTCTTGAACTGAATGTTTGATGGTTAAATATTTTTTAACAGTTACTAAGCATTTAACCGGTTGATAGCAATATTGTAATCGCTGAAATCTATTAAAGATAGATTATTTTTTGTTTGCATTGATCTGGTTGGTTGTTGACATTATTTTACTGGCTTGGAGAATAATTTAGTCACAGTTTGGACTTGAATTGTGTGTTGATTTAATTAACTCATAGATAGCAAAATTGCAATGTTTTGATTATCTGGTGTGTTTTAATTGGATTGATAATTATATAATCAGTTGGTCGAAAAAATATAATAGATTAAATTGATTAGAGATTTTTGTTCGCTGTAGCCAATTGGGAATTTGTTGGTTGTTGCTTTTGTTGTAATTGTGTGGCCGATCATCTAATTTTTCTTTATTCAGTTGTGTTTACTGGTTATGGAAATATTTTTTGTATCCATTTGTATGGT